>SKCR01024030.1:0-338689 GCA_019454045.1 Zanthoxylum bungeanum | reverse complement strand
TCGACATCACACCCAATACTCTACGACTCTCTGATAAACCCAGAAGTGGTAGACACAGAACCTGGTCAGGGCCCCAACCACCAAAACCAAAGTTTATCGATTATCGTAAGTATTAGCGATGCAAGTCTCAGGTTAAGACTATACACACCTACCTTGATTCGGCCTCCCATAGACACATAGTCATAATACCAATGGGATTCCGAGGGGTCTATCCAGAGCGAAGCTGTTTCCCGTACCATCGGTGAAACACGACCTCCTATCGCACTTGCATAAGTCTCCAACACTTATATATATGAGAACTATGCCGTTGTGCCCTCACAACGCGCACAAGTGCAATACTAGCCTATTCCGCATTATCGATGTCCAGTCTCGATAATACTACGGCTAGGGATATTTAATGATTAATCCTTCGTGGACTGATACTGTCTCATATCATCTCAATCCAGGAACTAATCATAGGGACCTCTCTTCATTTATATATCTATGGTGATCTAATCACAAATGATGAGAGTGCAATTTCCTTATTACATAGTTAATTTGCTACAGCACACAATGATCTGTGCAAATAGTGACGCTATGGGTCATATTATCCAACAGTCACACTTTAGTGACTTAATACTTTTATTAAGTTGGTTTTCTACTTCAGTTTTGAAGTCTTTGAATTTCTCAAAGGCTTCAGATTTGTACCGCATAAGGTACACATACCCATATCGTTAGTGATCATCGATAAAAGTAATGAAGTAGGAGAATCCACCCTAGCGGTGACTGACATTGGTCCGTATAAATCAGAGTGTATGAGTTCTAATGTCTCCGCTGCATGATGTCTTTTACCTTTGAAGGGTAATTTAGTAATTTTACCAAGTAGACAAGATTCACAAGTTCCATAAGGTTCATATTTGAAGGGTTTGAAATACCCATCCTTATGTAACTTAGTTAATCTTGTTTCATTGATATGACCTAAACGACTATGCCATAGAAGTGATTCATTGAGATTATTCGAGTAAAGTTGTATATATTAGAGGTTGAACATTCTTTGTTAGTTTGTAAGACATAAATACCATTATTCAAAATACCATCTCCATATTTTATTTCATTGAAATAAATAAAACATTCATTACAAATTATTAGGCATGAAAAGCCTTTATTACATAATGAAGAAATTGAAATGATGTTCTTTACTAGAGAATGTATATAAACACAATCTTCTAAGTCTAAAACTAAACCATTCGACAAAACTAATGAATAAGTCCCCACGCACAATGCAGCCAGTTTTGCTCCATTACCCATGCGTAAGTCAACCTCCCCATGACGAAGTCTCATACTGTTTCTTAGGCCTTGCACATTGTTACACAAGTGAGTCCCACAACCGGTGTCAAGCACCCAAGTAGAAGGTTTAGAGTTTTGAGAATATAGTTCAATCATATACAACATACCTGAAGCATTGGGCTTCTTGGCCTCTTGGGCTTCCCTAGCTTCCTTAGCTTTCAAGGATCTGCAGTCTTTCTTCCAATGACCCTTCTTTCCACAAAGAAACATTTCCTTTTCTTTTTTTCTTCTCCACCTTACCATTGGGCTTTAGGTGATCTGGAGCCTTGGCCTTGCCCTTTTTTTTCTTGGGCCTCGTGGCTTCAGGTCCATACCCGTAAGAATAACGGAGGTTTTAAACTCTGGTTTCAAGTCCTCATGTGCTTGCTTTATCAGACTGTGCAATTCTGCTAAAGTAGCTTCTTTATCAGACAGATGAAATTGCATAATAAAGTTATAGAATTCTTTTGCTAATGACTGAAGGATTAGATCTTGACATATCTCATGATCCATGACGAACCCAAGGTTGGCCAATTTTTCAATGTGGCTAATCATCTTAAGCACATGTCCACTAACAGATCATTCCTTATACCTTGTTTGGAATAAGGCACATGACACTTGGAATCTCGCGGTAAGAATGGAAGTTGCATACAACTCCTTCAAGTGAAAGATGATGGTTTGAGCATCCATATCTTCATGAGCTTTCTGAAGTTCGTCCGACATAGAACCAAGCATTATGTAAACTGCTTGCTCATCATCATCGACGTGTTTCTTCCAAGCATCAAATGTATTTTGGTTAGCATCTTCTGCAGGTTCAGGGGGAAATGGTCTTTCAAGAACATAGAAAATCTTTTCTTGTCGTAAGATAATTTTAAGGTTTCTAAACTAGTCATTGTAGTTGTCCCCTTTGAGCTTATGCTCATTAAGGATGCAACGAAGTGATACTCTGTTTTCCATTTGAATGTTTGTGAAATATGTTAACCCACCTGTTAAGAGAGAATGTTAAAATTAGGAATATGTTTTCATTAATATTTCATAATAACATGGGCTTTTAATATTATGAAGTTGCTCCCACTCAATTATTTTAAAATTTTAAGCAAATCGCATCAACCCCAATATAATGGATTTCATGTGGGCAAGGATCTCATTATCATATTTCATAACTTCGACTAGGGCCGGTCGTTATAAAATATGATAAATAGGTAGGTTCTCAACCAATTTATGATATAAATCACAATTCCTTGATCATTGGTTGGGCAATCAAACATGCCATAGCTTCTCCTAGTCCTTGTGGACACCCAATCTTTGCCACTAAGTTATAAGACCACTCCTAAGGGTCGCTGCATCTTATAACTCAAAAAAGTCAAACCATTGTCAATAGTATGATTTATGGACAAATTGGTATCAGTCAGTCTGGTAAAGCCTAGTCATGCCAATACGGTTTAAGCCCTTTGGGTCTATACTTTACAATGGGAGGCAAATTTTAGACTTAAATTATTATTGAGGATTTTAGCAAGTTTAAGTGAATAACTGTCAAATGGATTCATCCATTGAAAATTCCCAGAGGGAGGGTGGAGCGAACTCTCTTAAATACCATTACCTCTTAAACTCTTATCGCCTTGGTGACAGGAATAAACAATAGATCCTCTAAATTAGTCCAACACTTTAAATATGCTTTAAGGTAAGCCTTGAGTAAATGATTATCTAGATGTCTTCACAGCTTTTCTTTTTGGCTATAAAAAGGAAGTGAGTGAAGGAAGACATCAAATCATTATCTAACTCTAGTAATACTTTTGGTTAAATTAACTTTAGTTTGGAAAGTTTTATTAACTCCTTGGTCCCACCCCACTTGTATCTTTTATAATGTCTTTTATTATAAACAAGTGATTTTATATTTATTATCCTTAAAGGTAATAAATCTATAAGTTCATCACGGAATAATTACTTACCTAAGGGATAAGCAATACACTCTCTATTTCTTAGAAAGTCTCTAGATGCTTACACCCTAAAATAATCATGCCAATTCTAATCAAACATAGAATCATCAAGCATATGAGTTCTAATATGTTGGAATTAGTTTAGGCATTAAATAACTTTGATTAATATTTATTTATGATATTGCATTTTATTTTATTCAAATAAATTTACTATTCATGTTTTTCTGTAGATGCGTGAACTTTAAATACATTTTCACAATTCAAATCTTAACCACATCATGCAAAACTTGTGTCTAAAATTATGTTCAGGGTGTTAGCTTTCCAACGAGCTTTTACATAACCAATTTCGAGTTCAAATGGGTGAGAACTAATCAAAACAAAAATGGTGCGCTGATACCAATGTTGGGAAGTGGCCGCCAGTGCACAGTGGAAAATAAAAATAAAATTATGATGTCGCATTCCCTTTGCCCAAGACCCATTTGTTTTGATTATTATGCAAGCCTAGGCATGTTACTATATATTCTAAGCATAAAACTAATAAAACATGCAAAGAATATAAACCTAAATGTGCTAACTATCATAAGAACTCTAATTAAAATAAAGAAAGAAAAAGGACTTACTTGAACCGTAGACTCCTCCAATCCTCCCTCCAATCTACAAGCTTTTCTCGAACTCAGCAATCTCTTCCACTTTCCAAAGAACCACCCAAGTGTGTGGCCTCCAAAGATGCACACACCAAAGCCAAAACTCAACAGCAAGACTACGCCTTGAGTGCACGGGTAGTTTGCCCTTGGTGCTAGCCTAGGCAAATAACTCAAAACTTTTAACTCGAGGTTCCTCTAGTCAATTAGACTTAAGGATCCTCAAAATCAGTGGCTTACTCTTAAACTTTAGAGTTGCTCACTTATATAAACCCAAGATATGAAAGGTTTGGTGTAAAGATTTGTAAGGAATTCTTTGGGTTTATATAGTGCTCCAAAGACAACAAAATAATAAAATTAAAAAAATTTTACTATTCACGTTCACGTGGTACTATTCATGTGAATAGTAATTTTTTTTTTTTTATGGAGCACTATATAACCCAAAGAATTTTTATCAAATCTTTGCACCAAACCTTTCATATCTTGGGTTTATATAAGTGAGCAACTCAAAAGTTTAAGAGAAAGCCACTAATTTGAGGATCCTTAAGTCTAATTGACTAGAGGAACCTCGAGTTAAAAGTTTTGAGGTATTGGCCTAAGTATATAGTGCTACAAAGACAACAAAATTAATTAAGAATCCGATGTGGGATAAAAGCCAATTTAATATTAGCCATTGGATCTTAATTAAGTGGTATAATGATATTATAAAACTCTAATGAGAGTTTGGGCCGAATTGGAATTCAAAATAAATAACAAAATAATAAATTTTTAAAAAATTTTACTATTCAGTGGTACTATCCATGTGAATAGTATTTTTTTAATAAAAAAAAACTATTTATTCTAATTCCCAAAGTGCCCTATCATCATTCACCAATCCCTAAGCCACTATGGAACCTCATAAATGATCTGTTCAGTAATTAAACATATTGAACCATTTATGAACAATTCCTACAGCAATCATATATGCTGTAAAATATGTATTGTGCACTGTTAACCATTGATTTCGACTTTGTTGTTTGTGATCTTTTGGGTTCCCCTCAAGTTGGACATGAAATGAATCGTGATAATTTAATCGAACATAAATTATCCTCCAATCAGATGGTCGTTCGATTTCAATGACCAAGGTTGACATCTAGCAATATGCCAAGGCACCCAAATGAGAAGGAAAGATATATATACCCATTTTGTATGTGATTTACATATGATACGGTCTCTCGTCACACTGTATTCCCACATATTGACCTGGGGTACGGAAAGTGTCTACCCATATGGTCAAAGGTATGATGTTGATAGTGTCATGAATCGTGCTAACCCAAGAATCTCATATGATTCTTCCGATGTGGCCACAGTCTCAAGCACTAATCACACACAATCAACCCGCGAACTGGAATACTACTCTTATAAGAAAATATTATCCGAGAGAGTGGCGATTCTCTGTTGTATCTTTACAAACTTCATGTGTTTTAACAAATGACCCAATCATACCCTTATGTCCGGATCTTTTGATCCAGGGAAGGAGAATGTCAAAGTAATTTGATCCACACATAAGATTATAAAGACCTCAAGTTTAAGGACTAGTAATATAATCGATACATGATAGTTCTCACAGACACATGGGATAAACACTCTATATGAAAACTTTCGGTGGTCAGTTCGATGGACACGAGCAGCTCATGCATCCATGTGATACACCAAGCGGACGAATCTCCGCTAGTAGCCTATGAGATCAGCTACCCCACTAAACGGCGGATCATATCATCATGCTAATCTATCCACTTTGTAAATGCCCAGATTATTCACAAAACTATGACTATGAATATTTAAGAGTAATGATTCTCATAAGGCGTGGAAGCCATCTTCTTACTACTCCAAAGGCTTTATTACAGTGTTGATGATTCATATAAGTTATTTAAGACACGTATAATAAAGATAGCCATTTTATTAATTAATGAAAATATTACAAATACATGTACATATAGCCTATCCACAAGTTGGATATAGGGCATATCTCTAACATTATTTTTGTTTCTTTCTTTTTGAATCATTTAAATTTGTGAACTCTCCATAATATTGATTAGGTTTGATTTCCTTATATTCATTTGACAGATATTATAAACAAATACGGTAACATATGATCGTGGGGAGTAGGTGAAAATTTTATAATATTCAGATCTCTAGTTTGTTGGAGGTAGCAAATAAAGGCAGTGAAATTTTTATTTTTTTCATAAAAAACACCGAACTTGTACTTAGTAACTGAATACCTTGAATACCTTGCCTCAGCAAGCTGTGATTATTTACGTAAAATGGTAGTGCTTGAGTTTGTAAAAAAAAGTGTGAATAAAAATTCGATTTGTAGCCTCTCCAACTCGAGAAATTAAGTTTGTATGGGTGTTTTATCACTAAATATCGTAAGGCCAACTGGTTTGGGAGTCATTGGTGCATTGCTCGTTACATGGGTTAAAGAGAAAGGTTAAGGGAGTCGGACACTTTTTTTTTGATATTTGAGATCCGAGCAATTAAGTTTTTAAGGGTGTCTTAACACCTAGTGCCCTAAAGTCAACTAGTTTGGGTGTCACTGGCCCAAAGCTCGTTGCAAGAATTGAAGATGTATTATAAAAATATATATATTTTTGTATTTTTAAATAAACAATTATTGCCAAAAAAAAATGTGAAATCTGATATAATTTTAGGATAAAAAATATTACTCTCTTTTTAACTAGGCCTATGAATATTGCGGGCACAATAAATTGATTGATATTTTTTCTTGTGTCTATATGAAAGAAGGGTAAATAATACTTGAGAAGTTATTTATTTGATAATTTAGAAAGAAAGAAAATTATTAACTTGGAAAACAAATTTTTTTTTAAAAAACTTTTCGCTTAAATTACAAGAGACTAGTAATATGCTAGTTGATGGTGTGATGAACATTATATAGTGTACATTTAATAAAATAGAAACAAATCATTTTACACTTATAATAATGATATTTATTTTTTACATATTTTTATTGTGATTTTTATTCATGGTGTTGGAAAAATACTACTTTGGATACTTAATAGGAAAATGGATATGCAAGACCCAGAAAACCTAATAGTGCATGACAACTACATTTAAATCGGACTTGTAAAGCATTCACTATGTTTAGATTGGCAACCATATGAGCTTATAATGTATTTATCCACACATGTATTTATTATTATTATTATTATTATTATTATTATTTATTATTATTATTATTATTATTATTATTATTATTATATTTATTTATATAATATATTTTGGAGGACCCAACAAGATTATATATATATTATATTAGAGGTCCAACCAAGTTCTTTTATGTATATATATATATATATAATATATTAATATATTAATTAAATTAAAATTAAAAAAATTGCCATTACATTTCATGAGATTATTATCAACCTTTAATAAATTTATTCCATATGGATAGACTATGGACTTATCGGGTTATTTTATTAATTTGACACTCCTATACTCAGGAGTAAAGAATCACTTTATGTGTGTGTCTCTGATCAATACTTTCTTGGTAAACTGGATCATCTCATCATTGCTACCAATAATCAGCATATGGTCTACGTAGAGACATACAATGATATTCATTTTTAAGTTGATTTAGTGTATACACACTTATCACACTCATTGATTTTGAACCCACTTGATAATATTTCTTTGTCAAATTTCTCATGCTATTGTTTAGGTGTTTTTTTTTTAATCCGTATAAGGATTTTACAAGTTTGCACACTTATGTTCTTGTCTATGGACATTAAAACCTTCTAGTTATTGCATCTAAATTTCTTCATCCGATTCACCATTTAAGAATATCGTCTTTATATCCATTTGATATATTTCAAGACAAAAAATAGCTACTATAGCTATAAGCATTGTTATTAAAATGATACGGGTCACTAGTGAATAGGTATCAAAGTAAAGTAATCAAAGCCTTCTTTTGTCTATAATATTTTATGAGAAGTTTTGCCTTGTACTTATCTATTGATCCATCCACCTTCATCTTCCGTTTGAAAATCCATTTGTAGCCCAACGGCTTACAATCTGGAGGGATATCAACCAACTCTTAAGTATGGTTTTGAAAGATAGAATCAATCTCATAATTGAGAGCTTCTTCCATAAAGGTTCCTTTGAAGATGACATCGTGTTTGTAACTTTAAGGCTCATGTATTAGCTATGTCAGAAAAATCAGTCCAAATGACTTAGATGTTCTTGCTATTTGCTACGTCTAGGTTCATTTTTCTCAAAACATTTCCATGTTGATCTGACTCTTAACTTAATAAATACTGGTAGCAGTATAATGGTCCTTTTTTTAAGAGACTATGCCTTATTTCTTACAATGAATGTCTATTCAAAATGTCACATCCTGACTCAATTATCATATTTGATTGATGTTGCAAATTCAGATTTATGTACCAAGAATCGATATGCACTTTGTGGAGATATCCAATAAATATACATCCAATCATATTCTAACCTTTTTAGGTTTAGTACCATCACTTTGGCAAGATTGTTGGACAGTTATGACCCATAGCGTCACATTTGTACAGATCATAGTGTTGATGTACAAATTAACTATGTAACAAAGGAGATGATGCACTCCTATCATTTGTGATTAGATCACCTTAGATATATAAATGATGGGAGGTCCTTATGATTTGTTCCTAGATTGAGAATGATATGAGACAGTATCAATCAACGAAAGATAAATCATTAAATATCCCTAGTCGGAGCATTGTCGAGATTGGACATCGATAGATGCGTAAAAGACTAGTATTACACTTGTGCGTGTTATGTGAGACATAACGGCATAGTTCTCGTATATCTGGGTATAGGATACTCAGGCAAGTGTAATAGGAGGTTGTGTTTCACCGATGGTACGGGAAACAGCTTCGCTCTGGATTAGACCACCGCAGAATCCCATTGGTAGCATGACCTTGTGTCTATGGGAGTCTGCAATCAGGGTAGGTGTATTTGGTCTTAACCTGAGACTTGCACCGCTAATACTTGCGACAATCAATGTACTTTAGTTGAGGTCGTCCAGGGCTTTAACAGGTTCTGTGTACGCCGATGCTGGGTATATTGAGAATCGTAGTGTATTGGGTGTGATGTCAAGACGGAAGTGTCACTCCAGTCATATGGAGAGATGGTCACGTAGGATACGGTATTAGTGCTCTTATATGCTGCGCGGCTATCGGGATATTATGACTCGGTCATGTATATCCGATTATAGAGACTAGTTACCAGACATCCGACATGTGCTTCGTACGGGGCAGACACATATCCAGCCCCAGGCCTAGCACGTGATCATTAGATACTGGATCGAAATACGCAATACTACGTATACTACGCCTGATATAGATCACATATTCCTGTAAGGATATTTCCGGAGAATTGGGTAGGCATGGCGCTTTGCTAGAGGCCAACCTTGTCTTGTAAATCGGTAAAACGTAATACTTGGTACTTACGTGTTCGGATAGTCCGACGACCGAGTTTACTGCCAACATATCCGGAGATCTCATGGGTCGCTTCCCAATGATACACCGATGACGTATGACTCGCATTATATATCTGGGATTAATTGAAGAGAGAGAAAATTAATCTGGGATTAATTACGGAGATATTTTATCTGGGATAAAATATCGTTCTAAAGAGAGAGAACGCGATTAATTTGGAATTAATCGGTAAAATGAATTTAATAGTTAAATTGATTTTTCTATTTCATTTATTCCAATGGGCTAAAATTAATATATCGGATATATTAATATGAATTGGATTTCATTACGAAATTAAAGTCGGACTTTAATGCGAAGAACGAATTAATTTAGAATTAATTCGTAAACGACGTTCGTAATATATTTACGAGGCATCGATATTTAATTAAATTAGATTTAATTATTAACGACGGAAGTTCGTTTAATCAGATTAAACGAAACCGAGCCGCGGTAAATGTCGTAGAGATATTGAATTTTGAATTCAAATATGTGGGGCCCATGTGTGGTAAGTGTACCTACCACCCAATACCTTGTTTGCTTTTTGGAAAACCATTTACCCACACCTACCTAGTTTAGGGTAAAAGTGAAATGGTTTCACCAAAAGTTAAAAGCAAAATTTCTCTCTACACTTTGGTAATTGATTATTATTATTCATTAGATGAATTTGAAAACCCTAGACAAACTTCTCTCTCCCACCTATCTCTCCCTCTCCTTTTCTCTCAAAAGTCACGCCCAAGGGGCTGTGGACTGCCTGAAAATGGCGTGAATGAGGGAGGATATTTGAGGGTTTTGTGGCAAGATCCAAGTGCTAGCACACTCCTAGAAGACATACGAAGGTGTTAGGGAAACCCACCCACGAGCCGGGAATCGTTAGACGAAGCTTGGAGCTTCAAATCTCAGCTCAAAATCTGAAAAATGCAAGCAGTGGACTGCTCACTGCCTTGGCCGAATTTGAAGGAAAAAATTGTTTTGTTCGTCTTCAATCGTCTCAACCGATCGATGTGAGTATTCCGCAACTCCTTTGAGATGTATTCATCACTTTATCATGCTTGTTTAATGATCTTGGGACCTAGATAATAACCAACAATGGCATCAAGAGCCTAGGTTCAAGCATGAAAGTTTAGGGCTTAAAATTTGGGTATTTTGTATTTGAGCATGATTTGAATAAATTGGATGTTTAAGTATGCTTAATACATGTTTAATTGAATATTGATTAGATCAATTTCATGAATTAATGTTAGAAACATTTTTCCCCAAATATTAAAGTTGGCCTAAAATGATAAATTGGGTATTTTCAATTTGAGCATGATTTTATGAAATTGGATGATTAAGTATGCTTAAATATAGTTGAATTGAAGATTGATTGGATCAATTTCATGAAAATGTGATTGGATCATTTTTCCCCAATTTTCTTATGTTGGCCGAATTTGATAAGCCCAAATTGTCTTGGAATTTTGATTTTTTGTTCATTAGATGAATTGGAAATCATTTGGGTATATGATTTAATGTCGATTGTGTAATTGATTGGATTGAATTTGAATCGGACATAAAATCCCCAAATTGCCAAGACTTTGAAGCATGAAAATGGGTTTGATTTTTCATTAAATGTGTGGGCATGTGATAATGAAATTGTGCATGATTAATTGTAAAATTAATGTTTTAGAAATGTTAATTTGGGTAATTAATCATGTAATACACTTTAGGTTAATTGAATGTAAAATTGGATTTTTGTATTTAATTAATTGGGCCTTGAAATTGGATTTTGGCTTTTAAAGTTGTCATTGGGCTTGTTGGGCTTTGTTGTACAAAGTTAGGTTTAGGCAAATTGGATTGGATCCAATTGGGCCCAAAACCACTTCCATAAAGCCCAAATGCGATTTAATGAACCTTTAAAGTTTAATTGGGCCTAATGGGCCAAGATTGATTTATGGGCTTATGGGGTAAATCCCGGATTGGATTTTGGTTATTCGGTTTGACCCGAGTTGACCAAAAGTCCACGCCTTAAGAAATCAATTAAAAGCCCATTGGACTTTAATTGAATTGACGTTGGACGTTAATCGGTCTTTGAGACGCGTTGCGATTAAATTTGGAATTTAAGTCGTAAAAGGTTTATTATTAAAGTGTAATATTTAATTTGGAATTAAATAATGAATTAGAATTGAATGCATATTAAATTGGATTTAATGACGTAGTTTAATTTAATTCAAGAATTCGTACTTTGAGTACTTATTCGCAAAACGAGTTTGACTCGATCAAAATCAAATCGTTGTTTGAACATTGGATGATCACTAATTATCAGATTAATTAATTTGATTAGATTGATTGATAACATGCTTGTGTGAATACTTGGTTGTGTGATGAATGAATAGTGTATATCGGATGGATATTAGTCGGGTGGGGCAATTTTGGAAATTGTTGTAATAAATTCGATTTATTAAATTGGACCTGCGTGTCCAGCCTTAACACCTCTTTTCTATTTGTATTCTCTTCTCATCTATTCCCCTCTATATATATGAGGTTTCTTTAGAAGTGTAGTGTAACGGGTAGAAGTAATACAAGTGCTAGTTATGAGAAAGATAAAAGAGAGATTTGATCTAGGATCAATGTGTTAAGTATCCATCCGTATATCATTATTGTTTATTTTCATATGCGCTTTATTATGTATTTAGAATGCATGTTTAAGGGTGTATGGTGATGAGACCTTAACAAAGATAATAAATTGGTAGCCAATTTGCACGCGAAAAACCCTCATCAAATATCATGCGTTTTTCCTTCCATTGAGTGTCATACTCAAGATCCTAGATTGGCATTGGGTTGTTGGCCAAAGTCAAGCCCTTTGTCCGTCGAAGATGTGTTTGAATCACGAGAGTTTTGTTCTATATTGGTGTCTTGTCCAAGTTGTGGTTTGTTGGCCAAAGTCAAACCACTTCTTGTCCATCGACATTGATTACGAAGCTTTCCATGGTCAATGGGTCGCGCTTGACTGGGATCATTAAGCTTGTTGTGCCAAAGCCAAGGCTTAGTTGATTCAGAGGAAAATGGTTAGGCAATACATTGGATGTATTAGCATATATAAGATATATGTTAAGGATTTGGATATCCGCCTACTGGATCTAGGAATTGGATTGGATCCAATTGATCTTAGAGATCTACCTAGTTAAATATCATACAATTTGTTGGCCAAAGTCAAGATTGTGTGTATTTAACGGGATCCTAGCCCACTAGGAAACGCGGTTTCCCGAGTACTCGACAGAGGGTTAGAGGCTCGCCGAAAAATAGTGGGAGGCAAGAATTGAATTTGCAATACTCGTTCAATTACTTGCCATACGCGCTCAATCAAATATCACTCGTCGTTATGATTTAATATCAGTTAGACTAATATTTAAATTGTTGTTTTATTAAATAGTTGGACTATATATTCAAACTATTCAATTGTAGTTGATTTTATAATTGGATTATAGTAATCAATATAATTGATTTTAAACTATTGAATTATAGTTGATTAAATAGTTAGACTATTGTAATCATTATAATTAGTACCTTAATTATTGATTAAATAGTTGGACTATTAAAATCAAGATATATTGAAAGATTGGACATTTAAAACATAATCTTGGATGAAATGTTTAAATGGTTTAATTTTCAAATTGGGAATAATTTCAGGATAGTCCTGGAAATAAATAATAAGTTACTTTATTTGATAAAATAACTTGTTAGCCTAAGCCTAGAATTAAGCAAATAGTAGAGCATAATCTTTGGAAGATTTATGTGATGATAACTTAAAGTGCTTAATCCACCATACATGTCATAAATCTATGTTAAGATTAATGAAGTATTAAAATTGTAATTAATAACTCTTGGAGAGTTAATGACTATCTCAAGGAGATAAAGTCAAACTTTACAATTAGGCTAATAGCGCAAGGCGCACCTTACTTCGATATTCTAGAAACCCAAGGCTTGGCCGAAGGCTTCTGAAATATTGAAAAAGGTAAAGGCAAGATCATTATGATCTTCTGGGAAGATAAAGAACATATCCCAAATGACTGCCGTTTGGATATGGCAGACATGAAGGAATTAAAGAAAGAGCAAGGCTCTGACTTTAAATATATTCGTCATTATTATGTTCACTACTAGTATTGAAATTGGATTTTAAATACTTAGTGTGGTACATAAAATATATGTATTGATGTTCAGAATCTGCTGTGAGCAGGATACTGACTTCAAGCTGAGGTTAATCTGCGAATCGGAAACGGGACGAAAGTCGCTGTTTCGACCATAGATACCTAAATTTAGGAACTACCTTCGGGTATGTACTTAAATTAGGAAACTGTTATAATGTAACTAGTTAGACTAGAAACATTATCTCTATATCAGTGTTTAATCCATTGTGGATAAACCTTTATATTCTAGAACACTAAAGTGTTTCATTATAAAGATGACATTGAGATAAACACATTAGATGTGAATAACAGTATTTATATTTTGAATATAAATAAAATCTCGAACATATAATATGACAAACTAATAGCTCATACTGATCTGATCAGATGAAACTTAAATGTGGCATTGTTGTCTAGGACACAATAAACAAGACTCGTATATCCACACTTTTGAAAGTGGGTACTAGGACTGATTTGATTATTCAAATAAAGTCTACGAATCTAGTTCTTTAGGTAAAGTACCTAAAATACTATTTACTTGGTAATAGTGATAAATGCCATCGATCTGTAAGCCCTATTCATAGTGAAGTTAGTGGGCCCATATCTAGCTAGGCTAGATATGGATATGAATATTTCGTGACCTATATACGGATGTGGCATCACGTTATGGTTATGTGTTACTTTTGAAGAACACAAATCAGAAACTTTTAAAGTTTCGACACGAAGTAGACAAACAGATCGGCTAAAGTATTAAACCGTCACGGTAAGACCGAAATGGAAAATACTTAAGCAATAAGTTTCACATATACTTGAAAGAGTATAGTATTCTTTCAAATGAGGACTCCTCCCGAGACACGTCAGTTTGACGGTGTGTTCGTACGGAGAAACCGAATTTTGTTGGACATGATAAGGTTATCATGAGTCGCTCTGAGCTACCATTTCCTTCAACGGATATGCATTAACAGTGCAAAACTTATTTAGAATAAGGTTCCATGAAAATCATATGACAGAATTCATATTGGATATCAAAGGGATAGAAACAGAGTTTCTCACTCCTAACGATTTGGGTATGCTGGGCATATGTTTGGATGATGCCAAACTAAAACCTAAATCGGATAAGTGCCAAATGTAGGTTATCCTAGGGAAAACCATAAGTATAGTACTTATACAACTCACTAGAGAACAATTGTAATTGTTGCTCACCATGCGGTCTTCCTTAGAGGAATACCGATATGCAGTGGTAAGTGGGAGGACAGTAAAACTCGATGAAAATCGGAGTAATATAGTTCAAGGCATGAAGTCCTTAATGGAACACAAACTGTTCATCAAGGATGAACATATACCATTAATCTTCGTATACACAAGAACCGCGTAGATCGGAGAGAGTCAGAAAACAACCTAGGGTATGGGTTTCTGATCTCACCTCATAAAGATATCAATCTTATTGAGGAAGACCCAACTACGTATGAGGAAGTGATACAAGGTATCGACTCCCTATTATGGCAAAGTGCCATGAGTCCGAAATGGATTCCATGTAAAACAACTATGTTAAAATACTAGTTGATGTACCATAAGGCATTGTGCCTATAGGTACTGTATAAGTCTTCAAGGAAGACATACATGGAAGGCAACATACCGACGTACAGAGCTAGGCTTGTAGCGGAAAGGTATCGTTATCAACATTGTGTTGATTACGGTTCAACCTTTTACCTGTTGCCACGGTAAATCCATTTGGATAATGCTTGCTGTAGCTGTACGTTTCATTTATGAAATGTGTCAGTTAAAGGTCAAAATCACTTTCCTTAAAAGGAAACCTTTTGGAGGATGTTTATAACATCCTGACGATTTTGTCGTACTAAAACCAGCAAACTAGGTTTGCGTGTTGTTCGATCCATGTTTGGATTGAAGCAAGCATAAAGTTCTTGGAACTATTGTTTTGATGTAATCATGATAGTCAATGATTTGATTCAAAACAGAATGATTCTTGTGTATATGAGAGGGTTAGTGGGAGCGCACAGACAGTGGCTGTCCTTATAATAATGATAATGTAATATATATTCATTTCTTGGAAATGATATTCCCATAAAATAATCGGTGAAAGCTTGGCTTTCAAGAGAAAATTCTCCGTAGAATTCTCGGGAGAAACAACCTTTATTCTAGGAATAAAGATCTACTAGGATAGATTTAAGTTGTTAATACTCTCTGGGAAATTGTACATTAAAATGTACGCGACCTGGTGTCTCATACGCTTTGAGCATATGGATTCACAATCAGGCCAATCCAAGTGATAGTCACTTGATTGATGTTAAGAACATCCGTTAGAATCTTATAGATCTAAGGATGCTGTCTTACTCTGTGGAGAAGGAGAACTTGAAGTGACTGGGATCACTACTGCAAGTTTCCAAACCGATAAAACGACTAAAAGTCGTAAACGGTACTATACAGTTTGAATAACGGTACAGTGAGCTGGAAATCTTCCAAGCAAGATACTGTTACCGAATAAATAACACATGCGGATTATTGCTGCAGCTGAGGCAGCAATAGAAGCCATCTGGGTCAATAAATAAATCTAATTGGATTAGATATAGTTCTGTTAGCGGCTGAGCTGGGCGTCAGCACAGGCTAAAGAATTAATGGTCTCATCAACGATCCAGATACATACTTCGACTATTCATCTGATTCGTTCGGATCATACATCGTGGCGATGTGATGATCGTATAAATCGCATCAGACGATAATTGTGCAAATCCGCTGACGAAAGCTTTTCTCAGCAATTTGAGCCAACCGTACATAGTTCGGGTGTTAGGCACTCGAGTGACTGGCTAAAGGCCAAGTGGGAGATTGTTGGACAGTTATGACCCATAGCGTCACTATTTGTACAGATCATAGTGTTGCTGTACAAATTAACTATGTAACAAAGGAGATTGCACTCCTATCATTTGTGATTAGATCACCTTAGATATATAAATGATGGGAGGTCCTTATGATTTGTTCCTAGATTGAGAATGATATGAGACAGTATCAATCAACGAAGATAAATCATTAAATATCCCTAGTCGGAGCATTGTCGAGATTGGACATCGATAGATGCGTAAAAGACTAGTATTACACTTGTGCGTGTTATGTGAGACATAACGGCATAGTTCTCGTATATCTGGGTATAGGATACTCAGGCAAGTGTAATAGGAGGTTGTGTTTCACCGATGGTACGGGAAACAGCTTCGCTCTGGATTAGACCACCGCAGAATCCCATTGGTAGCATGACCTTGTGTCTATGGGAGTCTGCAATCAGGGTAGGTGTATTTGGTCTTAACCTGAGACTTGCACCGCTAATACTTGCGACAATCAATGTACTTTAGTTGAGGTCGTCCAGGGCTTTAACAGGTTCTGTGTACGCCGATGCTGGGTATATTGAGAATCGTAGTGTATTGGGTGTGATGTCAAGACGGAAGTGTCACTCCAGTCATATGGAGAAGATGGTCACGTAGGATACGGTATTAGTGCTCTTATATGCTGCGCGGCTATCGGGATATTATGACTCGGTCATGTATATCCGATTATAGAGACTAGTTACCAGACATCCGACATGTGCTTCGTACGGGGCAGACACATATCCAGCCCCAGGCCTAGCACGTGATCATTAGATACTGGATCGAAATACGCAATACTACGTATACTACGCCTGATATAGATCACATATTCCTGTAAGGATATTTCCGGAGAATTGGGTAGGCATGGCGCTTTGCTAGAGGCCAACCTTGTCTTGTAAATCGGTAAAACGTAATACTTGGTACTTACGTGTTCGGATAGTCCGACGACCGAGTTTACTGCCAACATATCCGGAGATCTCATGGGTCGCTTCCCAATGATACACCGATGACGTATGACTCGCATTATATATTAATCTGGGATTAATTAGAAGAGAGAGAAAATTAATCTGGGATTAATTACGGAGATATTTTATCTGGGATAAAATATCGTCTAAAGAGAGAGACGCGATTAATTTGGAATTAATCGGTAAAATGAATTTAATAGTTAAATTTGATTTTTCTATTTAATTTATTCCAATGGGCTAAAATTAATAATATCGGATATATTAATATGAATTGGATTTCATTACGAAATTAAAGTCGGACTTTAATGCGAACGAACGAATTAATTTAGAATTATTCGTAAACGACGTTCGGAATATATTTACGAGGCATCGATATTTAATTAAATTAGATTTAATTATTTAACGACGGAAGTTCGTTTAATCGGATTAAACGAAACCGAGCCGCGGTAAATGTTCGTAGAGATATTTGAATTTTGAATTCAAATATGTGGGGCCCTGTGTGGTAAGTGTACCTACCACCCAACTACCTTGTTTGCTTTTTGGAAAACCATTTACCCACACTACCTAGTTTAGGGTAAAAGTGAAATGGTTTCACCAAAAGTTAAAAGCAAAATATCTCTCTACATTTGTTTGGTAATTGATTATTATTATTCATTAGATGAATTTGAAAACCCTAGACAACTCTCTCTCTCTCCAACTATCTCTCCCTCTCTTTTCTTCTCAAAAGCTCACGCCCAAGGGGCTGTGGACTGCCTGAAAATGGCGTGAATGAGGGAGGATATTGAGGGTAGGGTGGCAAGATCCAAGTGCTAGCACACTCCTAGAAGACATACGAAGGTGTTAGGGAAACCCACCCCAGAGCCGGGAATCGTTAGACGAAGCTTGGAGCTTCAAATCTCAGCTCAAAATCTGAAAAATGCAAGCAGTGGACTGCTCACTGCCTTGGCCGAATTTGAAGGAAAAAAAATTGTTTTGTTCGTCTTCAATCGTCTCAACCGATCGATGTGAGTATTCCGCAACTCCTTTGAGATGTATTCATCACTTTATCATGCTTGTTTAATGATCTTGGGACCTAGATAATAACCAACAGAGATACCCCACACTTTCGTATATTTGTAGGAATGTGCTGGACCTTTCCAAAATTCATATGGTGTGTTGTCCAATCTTTTATAATGTAATTTGTTCTGAAAGTAGTTAGCGGAAAGTAAGGCTTCCCCCTCCCCCCACACATTTTGGGGGAAACCAAAGCTTGTCAACATGGAATTCATTATTTCCTTCAATGTTCAATTTTTTCATTCTGTAATTCAGTTTATGGAGATGAAAAAAAAAGCAGTAGTTTCGTGAAAATTTCATGATTGGAAAAATATGCACCTCTCATATCACTAATTTTTCTTTTGATTTTCTTGCCAAGTTGATTTTTAACTTCATTCTTATAGTATATAAAGCTCTTAATAGCTTCATCTTTACTCTTCAGCAAATACACATAGTGAAATCTTATGCTATCATTGATAAAAGTGATAAATCACTTTTTACCGCCTAACATCCATATCACACACATCGATGTGTATAAGTTTCAATGGTTCAGAACTTCATTCTATGGAATAAAATGATATTCAATTCATTTTCTCTTCAACACATGCTTCACATTTATGTTGGTTATCAATTTTAAATTTAGGTATAAGGTCCATGTTAATTAAGTTATGTATTATATCATAATTAATATGCCCCAACCTACCATGCCATATATTTTGTGACTCAATAATATAAACAGAAGATGTAGCCTTATTATTATTAGTAGCATGTGTCGATTTACCGTCATTACATTGAACTTGAAAATGCCCTCAATGAGGTATGATTTACCTACATAGACAATTTTTTTTTTTATCAATATAAACTTTTCAGAAATAAATACAAGCTTAAATCAATTCTTGCTAAGGAGTGAACCTGAAATCAAGTTGTTCTAAATATCAGGAACAAGCAAAATATTCTTCAATGTAAGCTCTTTTCTGGATGTCATCTTTAGAAACACTATGCCTTGTCCAACCACTCTAGTGGTAGGCGAATCTCACATTGTCAAATGATCACCACTATCAATCTTCTATATGTGGAAAATGCTTTACTATCAGCATAAATATGATGAGTAGCCCCTAAGTCTACCTATAATACTCTCGGGTTCCCAACTAAGTTGGCTTCAGTTACAACTGCTGAGAGGTTCAACTACTAAGATCTCATGAGTTAATAGTGTTGGATAGTTTTGACCTATAGCGTCACTAGTTGTACAGATCATGGTGTTGTTGTACAAATTAACTATGTGACATAGGAGATTCCACTCTTATCATTTGTAATTAGATCACCAAGATGTATAAATGATGAGAGGTCCTTATGATTTGTTCCTGGATTGAGAATTATATGAGACAATATCAGTCCACGAAGGATAAATCATTAAATATCCATAGTCAGAGTATTATCGAGATTGGACATCGATAAATACGTAAAAGACTAGTATTGCACTTGTGCGCGTTGTGAGAGCACAACGACATAGTTCTCATATATTTGGGTATTGGATACTCATGCAAGTGTAATAGGAGGTTGTGTTTCACCGATGGTATGGGAAACAGCTTCGCTCTGCATAGACCCCCTCGAATTCCTTTGGTAGTATGACTATGTGTCTATGGAAGTCCGAAATTAGGGTAGGTGTATTTGGTCTTAACCTGAGACTTGCACCGCTAATACTTGCGACAATCAAGACACTTTGGTTGAGGTCGTCCAGGGCTTTAACAGGTTAAGTGTATGCCAATGTTGGGTATATTGAGAATCGTAGTGTGTTGGGTGTGATGTCAAGACGGAAGTATCACTCCAGTCATAGTGGAGATTATGGTCAAGTAGGATACGGGACTAGTTCTCTTAAATGCGCAGCTATCGGGATAAAATGACAAGGTCAAGTTTATCCGATTATAGAGACTAGTCACCATACATCCGACATGTGTTCCTACGGTGCAAACACAATTCCAGCCTCAGGCCTAGCACGTGATCATCCGATACGGAACTAGTTCTCTTAAATGCGCAGCTATCGGGATAAAATGACAAGGTCAGGTTTATCCGATTATAGAGACTAGTCACCATACATCAGACATGTGTTTCCTACGGTGCAGACACAATTCCAGCCCCAGGCCTAGCACGTGATCATCCGATACTGGACAGAAATACGCTATACTGTGTATACTACACCTGATACAGATCCTTTATTCCAGTAAGGATATTTTCGGAGAATTGGGTAGGCATGGCGCTTTGCTAGAGGCCAACCTTGTCTTGTAAATCGGTAAAACGCAGTACGAGGTACTTACATGTTCGAATAGTCTGACGACCGAATTTACTGCCAACATATCCGAGGATCTCATGGGTCACTTCCCAAAGATTCACCGATGACGTATGGCTTGCACTTTAATTAATCTGGGATTAATTAGAAGAGAGAGAAAATTAATTTGGGATTAATTTCGGAGATATTTTATCTAGGATAAAATATCAATTAAAGAAAGATAACGATTAATTTGGAATTAATCGGTAAATTAATATATTCGATATATTAAACGAAATTGGATTTCGACGCGGAATTAAATTATATTTTAATTTGGGCGAACGAGTTAATTAGAATTAATTCGTTAGCGACGTGAATAGTAATTATACTTGACATGATTATTTAATTAAATTAGATTTAATTACGACGGAACGAAAAATTCGTTAATTTGGAATTAGCGAACCCGAGCCCGAGATTATTTACGAGCGCATTCACATTTTGAATTCCAATGCGGTACGCAAGTCAAATCAAGCGTCAAATCGTTAGTCACATCATGTGTCAAATCGCTAGTCACTTCAAGCGTCAAATCACTTGTCACTTTGAGTGATGTGACTTGACACTTGATTGATGTGATTGAGTGATGGGAGTGGTTGGAGCCTTTATTGGTTTTGACTTTTGGAGGGAAAAATTGTGTATATGATTTATGGAAAATCATTTACCAATTTTTATGTAACAATTACCTCTCTCTCTCTTTGATTTATTCTCTCTCTCTCTCGCCCATTTGAGGGATGTTCTGCTTCTGTTCTTGGCAGTGAACTGTCGTGGAAATGGAACAAAATGGGAAGCTTTGAGTGGGATTTTATGGTACAATCTCAAGTGCTAGCACACTTACGAGACTTGCGAAGGTGATAGGGAAATCCACCCATGAGCCGGGAACCGTTCGACGAAGCTCGGAGCTTGACGAAGGACCCAAATCAAGGCCAAACTAGTGAGCAAAACTGCTCACTGCCGAATGTAGTGAAGAAGAAAAGAAATGATTTTTGTTGCCTCCGCGTCGCTCAACCTATCGATGTGAGTATTCCGCAACTTCTCGATTGTTATTCGCATTTGTTTTCATGCTTATTAATGATCTTGGGACCTTAATAGAAACCAACAAATAGCTTATCTTCATTAACATGTGCCTTATTTTTCTTTTTCTTGCATTTGTCCTGAGAATTATTATTCATGCATTCTCTTTCTATTTGACCGCTTTTCCCAAAGACGTAGCACTTCCCCTTGAACTCCTTATTTTCTTAGGAAGAATCAGTTTTATTGTTCTTTCTCTTTATCCTTCATTTTCTACCCTCGACGATGTTAGCCTTAGACTCCATAGTCTTGTAGCTAGTTTTCTCAGACTTTCTATTATCCTCTTCAATTCTTAACCGAATACCTGGGTCTTCAAGACTTATTTGCTTTTTCTTGTGTTTCAGATAACTCCTAAAGTCATTCAATGATGGAGGTAATTTTTCAATAATTATGGAAACTTGAAGCTTTTCACAGAGTCTCATTCCTTTATCAAATATTTCATGAATGATCAACTATAGTCAACCCAAATGAGACATTATTATCCTTGAATCTATCATTTTGTAGTTCAGGAATCTACCCACGATAAATTTCTTATGTCCGACATCCTCTGTTTTCCACTTCTTCTCAAAAATTTCCATAGAATCTTTGTACAAGTCATATCTTGCTACACATTATAAAAGTTATTGTCAAGTCCTCCCAAGAGGTTATTCTTGCACAAGAATTCACCTTGCGACTATGCCTCAACTCGTAGTTGCTTAGCTGTTTCTATTTTTCCCTTAACAAAACCCGGAGGATCCTCTTTGGGAGACTTGCCAACTACAGTATTCTTAAATTGAATAGAATTTTGTTCTGCCACTGTTTGAAGTTTTCTCCACTATATTTATCCTGTTTCTCTTCATGAGCGACCGGTACTGTGATATTTCCATTAGCCATGTGTAACTGTAAATTATACACAGATAAATCACACAAAGATCAACTTTATGATCCTGTTTATATTTTACACTAAAAAATTACTTGATGTTTAATACCGAATAATACAAGTTCTTGAATTTGTGACCAAAATTAATTATGATAGGTGAATAAAGGAAAATTCCCAAAGGACAATGGGGGTATGGTGTAACCACGATAGAATTTCCTTAATCACTTTCGCAATAAAAAAAATCTTAGGCATTCAATCTTTAGTGTTACACTTTAAATCTTAGCAAGAAATACAATTTATATGTGTATATATATATATATATATATAAATTCATTCAAGCTTGAATGAATTACATCTGTATAACAATATTTTAACTCTCAACCAAGTATACAACAAACAATCAATAAACCAGATTAAATAATCTCAACCTTATCACATAACCAATTAAGTGTATGTATGTGATAATTGAATCCTCTAATATTAACTCAAATCTATATTACCAAGTTTATAAATTTTTTCCAGTATATGATTTTTACTAAGTTAATATTATATTAAGCATTTATTTAACTTATTTTACCAAATTCCATAACTAAAGAATGTGTATATCATACGACAATTATCAAGTTAATATATATTTTATGAAAGATTAATCTAACTCTATGTTAGTATTCCAAATCTGAAAAAATTCCAAGTATGACTTGCGTTAGTGTCATGTTCGTTCAGTTATTCGATCGAAAATTTTTAGAGAGTTCACATTAGTGTAGCGTTAGATAACTCGTTCGAATAAACCTTTCCAGAGATTTTACATTCATGTGATTTTCGTCACAATGTTCGATTGAAAATGCAAAATATAGGGTTTTTCCTTATCCATTCGTCAGACATTCGAACGCCCCTATATTTTTTTCATGTAGACTTGATCATGGTTTCGATTCGGAAACATAATCGAACCGGAAGAAATCAGACGGTTCCGGTTTCGATTCAGGAACCAAAATTGGTTCCTTACGATTCGGTTAGGGTTCCCACCTAGCCGAACAGTTGGAACCGGACGGTTCCAACCGAAACCATTCGGTTCCACTATTAAAATTCAAATTATTTAAGCTTTTATTTTATTTTTTATTTAATTTAATAAGTTTCAAATAAATAAAAATTTTTTATTATATTTATTTGAAAATAATATCCAATTACAATTTTTTAAAAAATTTAATTTTTATTTTTTAAAATTATTTAAAAAAAATTGAATCGGACCGTCTGGTTCGATTCCGGTTCCCGATAAGACAAGCAAAAATTAGAGTTAACAACACATGTAAGTTAATAAGCTCTTAAGATTGTTGGCAGATGTGTTATTAATCATTTTTTTTAACATGCATTCAATCAAATTATTATTGCCAAACATGTAGTCAAATATAAACAAAAAGACTTGAAAAAACATGTAAATTATAGAAGATGAAAACTTAAGATCAAGTCGAGAAAATCTCTATCCTTAAGAACTTATTAGCCTCGCCCTGGTGCATTTACAAATCTCTTGGATAACGTGCTCCCGTGATTCTTAGTTACTTCTTGATGAATGGACATTCATTTTGATCAAGAACTTGAACTTGAACTTGAACTTGAAAATGGCGGAAAATCTTTATAATTCTTAAACTCTCTAATATGTCTCTAAGACTTATGAAAGTAACATTGGATGTAGAAATAATTGAGTGCGAAAAAAATGAGAACCCAATGCCCTATTTATAGACATGGAAAGTTGTCATTTAAGAGATACCCTTAGACTTAAGGATGCAATCCTTAAAAGGGTATTAACTCTTCAATGTACCCTTTCAACTCAAAGGTTATATTTTTTTTCCCTCTAAAGAATACATCCATTCATTTGGTGTCTTTTCTAAAAGTCACATATTAAGGGCATATCTTATCACAAGGCACCGTATAAATAAAATTTATATTTAAGAAATTTCCTACGGTCTCTTGAGTGTTTAATTTATATATATCTATGGGTACCTAACGTATGAATTTTGCGAAATATACAAATTTGAGTTATACATATACCACTGTGTTGCAGTTATATACTATTATTGTAAATAAATCCATATTTTAAAAGGTGTAGATATCTATTCAATTCTTATCTGCATAAAAGGTAAATATGATACCTCTTATGTTAGTCGATAATCCCACACTATATATATAGTAGAAAAATTGACATATCAGCTAAAGAAGAAAAGATTGTAAACTTTTTAAGTGTGGTGGGCTACAAAATGAGCAAAAATTGTCAAAGAGCTTGAGGTCAGCACTACATGAAGATTATATACGCGCTTTATGATTTAAGTGGCCATTCATCTTCATCCTCTTCACTTCGATCATCACTACTTCCTTCTAACAAACTTTCCATTTCATTGGACTTCCTCAGATCTAAGTCTAAATGGGTATACGATAGAAGAAAAAATTATAGTGTGTTTTGGTAGTTAGATTCTCTCAATTCATGCCTTTCATACATCTTGAGAATCACTTCTAATATGATAAATAAGTGTTTATGGTGATTTTCTACCCGGAGGAATCGAGAAGAGATAGAATGAAGATTACATAGGCAAAAGTGAATAGCAAATACTCAAAAGCCCAGAAAGAGATGACGTCTAACAGATAGACCTGACCACAGGAAAGAGAGAAGAATTCCCCGAGAACAAAACATCTTGGGGATGAAGCGAGTTGTGATGCCGATCCGACCACATGAAGGTTGTTGATTTGGGATTTTCTTAAAATTGTGGATCCCGACCCGAGTGTTGGACAATTATGACCTATAGCATCATTATTTGTAAAAGACATTGTGGTTTCTGTAAAAATTAACTATGTGACAAAGGAAATTGCTATTTTATCATTTTGTAATTAGATTATTTTGATATATAAATGGTAAAAGTCCTTATGATTAGTTTCGGATTAATAAGATATGAGACAGTATTAATCCACGAACAGTTTAATCATTAAATACCCCTAGTCGTAGTGTTATCGAGACTAGACATCGATAATGCGCAATAGACTAGTATTACACTTGTGTGCGTTATGGAAGCTTAAAGGCATAGTTATCATATAATTAAGTTTAGTTGTGTGCGTTATGGAAGCTTAAAGGCATAGTTCTCATATAATTAAGTTTAGGATACTTATACAAGTGTGATAGAAATTTCTATTAGCCGTTGGACCGGGAACAGCTTCGCTCTGGATAGACCCCTTGGAATCACATTGGTAGTATGACTATGTGTATGTGGGAATTCGAATCAGGGTAGGTGCATGTGGTCTTACTTTGAGACTTACATCACTAATACTTGCGACAATCAATACGATTTAGTTTTGGTCGTCCAGGCCTTTAACAGGTTCTGTGTATGCCACTTCTGGGTTTACTGAGAATCATAATGTATTGGGTGTGATGTCAAGATAGAAGAATCACTTCAGTCATATGGAAATGATGATCACGCAGGGATACATAACTAGTACTCTCAAATGCTGCAGCTATTGGGATAGTATGACTAGGTAATGAATATCCTATTAAAGAGACTAGTTGCTAGTGATCCGATATATACTTCATACGGGGCAGACACAATTCCAGCCCTAGGCCTAGCATATGACATCAATACTGGATCGTAATACGTAATACATATTATAATATGCCTGATATAGATTTTATATTCTTCATTGAATATTTCTGGAAAATTGGATAGGCACGGTGCTTTGCTAGAAGCCAACCATGTCTTGTAAACCGATGAGAACGTGCTATGCGGTACGTACTTGTCGGATAGTCCGACAACCAAATTTACTGCCAACATATCTAGAGATCTCTTGGGTCGCTTCGTAAAGATTCACCGATGACATTTGACTCGAACAAAATTAATATATGATTAATTATGAGAGAGAAAATTAATCTATGATTAATTACAGCAAGAATTTATCTGGGATAAAATTCGAATAGAAGTGAGAACGCAAGTAATTTGTAATTAATTGATTAAATAATATATTTGATATATTAATTGAAATCGGATTTCAAAACGGAATTAAAATTGGATTTTAATTCAAGCGAACGAATTAATTTGGAATTAATTCGTAAGCGACTTTCGTAATAATTTTACTAGCCATTATTATTTAATTAAATTGGATTTAATTACATCACAACGGAAAATTCGTTTAATCGTATTAAACAAACCTGAGCCCAAAGTGTGTTGAGTAAGCCAACTTGAATTTTGAATTTAAGAGGTAGGGCCTACCAACTTACATCACTAGTCAATCAAGTTGATGAAAGTGGTTGGGAGATTTTAATGAAACTTCTCCAATACACTTTGTTTTTGTTTTGCTTTTTGGAAAAGCATATAGCACCTTTTTGCAAGGAAACTTTGGTAATTGTTTTTAGAAAATAAAATATCAAAAGGAAAAACTCTCTCCTTCTTCCCACCATTCCCGTGACCACTTCTCACTCTCCCTTGGAGCTTCCAACAAATATACAAAATTTTTGAAATCACATATCCTATCAATGTAAGTTTTTCCGCAACTCTTTTGATTATTCACACATAATATCACGACTTAGAGACCTTGGGCATGTCTAGGACACTAACAATGGTATCAAAGCCTTTTCTAAGCATGATTTGAGTTTAGGGTTTATAGTCTTTATTTGGGGATTTTGTGTTTGGAGTATGATTTTTTTCCAAATTGGTTGTTTGGTTGTGTATTATTGATGATAAATTGGATTTGTGAATCAAAAAATTTGATAAATTTTGATTAGATTAATTTTCCCCAAAAATTCCCACATAGCCGAACATGAACCCTAGGACTTCTCATGGTGATTTTTTGATTTTTAGAGTATTGGACGAGTTTAAAGCATGGAATGAATATTAATTATTGGTTTAATTAGATTGAAATCAAAATTGGATATTATTTATGCCCATTGTTGTGAGATTGAGCATGTCTAATAGATTGATTTTGCTTCAATTTGTGTTGGACATGAATTGGATGATATTAGCATGATTAATTAATTTAATTGATGTTTTGGAAATATTAGTTTAATTAATTAATTGTGTTGATTACACTTTAATAAAAATTAATGTGATATTTAGAATATTATGTTAATAAATATTAGTCTTTAAAATTGGATTGGGCTAATTTGTTGTATTTGGGCTTAATGGGCTTGGTTGGACCAAGTTTGGTTTTGGACAATTGGATTGGATCCAATTGTGACTAAAACCATTTCCATAAAGTCCAAATATAACCTTTGGGCCTTTAAGATTTTATTTGGGCCTTAATTAATTTTTGGCAAAAGGGTGATTCCTTATTGGGCCTTGGCATTTTGGATTGTATCCATATTGGCCAAAGCCTATGCCTTAATAATTAATTTAAAGTCCATTGGACTTTAATTAAAATAGTATTGGATACTAATTGGGCCTTTGAGACCCATTTAGAATCTCATTCTAAAAGGCACTAAATAAGTATAATTATTTAATTTTGAATTAAATTCCAATTAGTATTGAATACAAATTAAATTGGATTTAAAATTTTAGTTTGATATAATTAAGAATATGTACTTTGAGTATTTATTCTTAAACGAGTTAGACTCGCACAAATCAAATCTTTGTTTGAACATTGGATGGTCATTAATCAAAGATTAATTAATTGGATTAGATTGATTGATAACATGCTATGTGCGAATACTTGGATGTATTTGTATGAATAATGTATATCGGATGAATATTAGAATGGGGTAATTTTGGAAATTATTGTAATAAATTTGGAATTTATTAAATTAGACTTGCGTGTCCAGCCTATTATCTCTTTACTTTTTGTATTTCTCTTCTCACCAATTCCCCTCAATGTAAATGAGGTTTCTTTAATGTATTATGAAATTAGGTAGAAGTATGAATAGTGCTAGCAGGAGAGATGAAAGGGAGAGATTTGTTATAGGAATAATTTGTTATATATCTATCCGCATATCATTATTAATTTATTCGCTCCTTATTATGCTTTTAGAATGCATGTTTAATGGTGTATGATGATACCTAATCAAAGATAATAAATTGGATGCCAATTTACGCGAAAAACCCTCACTTTAAAATTAAGCGTTTTTCCTTCTATTGAATGGTTCTCTCTCAAGATCCAAGATTGTCTTTGATTTATTGGCCAAAGTCAAGATCATTGTCCATCGCGGATGCGTTTGAACCACGAAGGCTTTATTATATATCGCATGTCTTCGAAAGTTGTGACTTGAAGGCCAAAGTCATGGTCACTTCTTCTTCATCGATGTGGATTACGAAGCTTTTCCCGCCCTTAACTAGAATCATTAAGCTTGTTGAGACAAAGGCAAGGTTTAGTTGATTCATAAGAAAAAGGTTAGGAAATATATATTGGATATATATCTTGGACTTGGAGGTCCGCCTACCGGATCTAGAAATTGGATGGGATCCAATTGATCTTAGAGATCTACTTAGTTAAGTTTCATACAACTTGTTGGCTATAGTCAAGGTTTTGTGTTATTTAACGGGATCCTAGCCCACTATGAAACTGGGTTTCCCGAGTACTCAACATAGGGTAAGAGGCTCGTCGAAAAATAGTGAGAGGCCAGTATTAAATTTGTAATTTCGTTTTATACTTGCTAAATACGCGCTTTATTTTTCGTCATTTTATATATTTATTAGTTGGACTAATACTTTTTTATTTTTTATTGAACAGTTGGACTGTACTCTTATAACTTCATTTGTAGTTGATTATATATTTGGACTATAGTAATCATTACATTTGATTGTACCCGATATCGTTAATTAAACAGTTAGACTATTATAATCAAGATGACTTGAAAGATTTGCGTTAGAGACATCGTCATGGTGATAATGTCTTTAACGGTGCCAAATTTTCAAAATTAGAGATGAATCTCAGGATTGTCATGGGAGCCGAGAAATTACTCTTTGTCATAGACAGACATCCCGGGCCTGAGCCTGGACATGAGCGGGTTGTTGATCATGAACTTTGAAAGACTCACAGTGATGACAACTCAACTGATCAATCCATCATACTTGCCGCAATGACCCCTTAATTTCATCGTCAAAACCAAGGATTGGATCCCTACAACATTGTTGAAATTGAAATACCTTTATAGATCTAACCTTAGATCTTAGAAGTATGAATTGCAGAAGAAGCTTTTTCAGTCTTGTATGTCAGAGGGTACATCTATGGAGCACTATGTGTCACAGATGATTGCTAACATTAAACAGCTAGGTTAGTTGGGCATAACCTTCGAGGCTGAGACTTCCATAGATTTGATCTTACAGTCTCTGCCCGACTGTTGGGGTGGATTCATCATGAACTACAATATGATGAACTAAGAGAATACTTTTGGAGAGTTGATGGTGATGCTGAAAGAAGCAGGGCCGGAGATTCTGAAAGGCAAGAAGCGTGAGGCGCATTTCACTTTGATATCTCAGAAGGCCACGGTTTGGCCGAAGGCTTCTGAATGTGTGAAGAAGAAGAAAAGAAAAGGCAAGGCCAAATCATCAAAGTCTTTTGGGAAGGCAAAGGGAAAATCCCAAGATATCTGCCTACAGTATGGCAAACGGGGTCACTGAAAGCATGATTGTCGTGAGTACAAGGCACACAAAAAGGAAGTGAAGGTAGGCAAGGCTCTAGATTCAGGTATGTTTGTTATTGAAATAAACATGTCTACTTCTAGTTTTAAAAATTGGCTTTTTGATTCTGGATGTGGTACTCATATATGTATTAATGTGCATGATCTGCGGATTAGCAGAAGACTGACCTCAGGCGAGATTGACCTACGAGTTGGAAACGGGACCAGAGTCGCTGTTTTGGATGTAAGGACCTATATTTTAGAACTGTCATCGGGGCATGTACTTGTTAGGTTTGTTTCTAGGTCCCAAGATCAACAAGACATGAAAACAATGTGTGTACACATCAACGGAGGTAGCGGAATACTCACATCGATTGGTTGTGAGACGCGGCAAGCAACAAAACATGAAAAACCCCACTGCCAAGGGCGTGAACTGCAGTGATGTTGCTCACTGTTTTGGGCGTGAAGATGGTCCTTCGTCAAGCTCCAAGCTTCGTCGAACGGATCCCGCCTCATGGGTGAACCTCCCTAACACCTTCGCAACTCTCGTAAGTGTGCTAGCACTTGTGTTTTTGCAACAAAAACCACTCATTGCCTCCCATTAAGCTCACGGCAGTGAGCTGATCCAGTGAAGAGAAGACAGCCCCTTGGGCATGAGGAAGAGAGAAGAATAGATGGAGATGTGTTGTGGTTGACTTGTAAAAAGAATTACCAAAAATGCTTTATATAATTTCCAAAAGATAATAAGCATTTACCATTTAAAATATCAAATAAAGTAAATGGTAATCAATTACACAACACTATTCCAACAACACCCATCACTATTCATTGTCACTTTAATAAAGTGACTTGATGTGTGTCTATCAATCAATCAATCACTCATATCAATCAATCAATCACTCATATCAATCAATCAAATGTCACATCACTCAAAGTGACGTTTGATTTGACGCTTGATGTGATGAATGACTTGACGTTGGATTTGACGCTTGATGTGACTTGCGTGCCGCACTCGAATTAGAAATACGAATGCGCTCGCAATCACACTCGGGCTCGGGTTCGCTAATTCCAAATTAACAATTTTTTCGTCGCGTCGTAATTTAATGATTACGCCTAGCGAATTCACTATTCACGTCGCTAACGAATTAATTCTGAATTAATTCTAAATTAATTCGTTCGCCCGAATTAAAATCTAATTTTAATTCCGTGTCGAAATCTAATTTCGTTTAATATATCGAATATATTAATTTACCGATTAATTCAAATTAATCATTATCTCTCTCTAGACGATATTTCATCCTAGTTAAAATATCTCCGTAATTAATCCTAGATTAATTTTCTATCTCTTATATATAATCCCAGATTAATTATGAGTGCGAGTTATGCGTCATCGGTGCATTATCGGGAAGCGACCCATGAGATCCCCGGATAAGTTGGCAGTAAATACGGTCGTCGGAGTATCCGAATCGCGTACGTACCAAGTAATACGTTCTACCGATTTACGAGACAAGGTCGGCTTCTAGCAAAGCACGAAGTCTACCCAATTCTCAGGTCATATCCATAGAGAATATATAAGGATCTATATCAAGCGTAGTATACCAAGTATTGCGTATATCGGCCCAGTATCGGATAGTCACGTGCTAGGGCTGGGGCTGGATTAGTGTCTGCCCCGTCCGAAGCACATGTCGGATGTCTGGTAACTAGTCTCTATAATCGGATATACATGACCTTGTCATAATTCCCGATGGCCGGCCAGCACTTAAGAGCACTAATACCGTATCCTACGTGACATCATCTCCAGTATGACTGAAATGATACTTCCGTCTTGACATCACACCCAATACTCTACGATTCTCAATATACCCAAAATCTGCGTACCAGAACCGGTTAAAGCCCCTGACGACCTCAATCAAAGTATATTGATTGTCGCAAGCATTAGCGGTGCAAGTCTCAGGTTAAGACCATACACACCTACCCTGATGTCGGACTCCCATAGACACATAGTCACAATACCAATGGGATTCCGAGGGGTATCCAGAGCGAAGCTGTTTCCCGTACCATCGGTGAAACACAACCTCCTACCGCACTTGCATAAGTATCCAATACTTAAATATATGAGAACTATGCCGTTGTGCCATCACAACGCGCACAAGTGCGATACTACTCTTTTACGTATTTACCGATGTCCAATCTCGATAATACTCTGACTAGGGATATTTAATGATTTATCCATCGTTGATTGATACTGTCTCATATCATTCTCAATCAAGGAACAAATCATAAGGACCTCTCATCATTTATATATCTAAGGTGATCTAATCACAAATGATGAGAGCATAATTTCCTTTGTCACATAGTTAATTTCTACATCAACACTATGATCTGTACAAATAGTGACGATATGGGTCATATTATCCAACAATCTCCCACTTGGTCTATAGCCAGTCACTCGAGTGCCTAACACCCGAACTATGTACGGTTGGCTCAAATTGCTGAGAAAAGGTTTCGTCAGCGGATTTCCATGATTATCGCCTGACGCGATTTATACGATCATCACATCGCCATGATGTATGATCCAACGAATCAGATGATATGTCGAAGTATGTATCTTGATCGTTGATGAGACCATTAATTCTTTAGCCTGCGCTGACGCCTAGCTCAGCTGCTAACAGAACTATATCTAATCTAATTAGATTTATTATTGACCCAGATTACTTCTATTGCTGCCTCAGCTGCTGCAATGAATCCGTATTTGTTGTTTATTTGGTAAGAGTATCTTGCTTGGAAGATTTCCAGCTTACTGTACCGTTATTCAAACTGTATAGTACCTTTTGCGACTTTCAGTCGTTTTATCGGTTTGGAAACTTGCAGTAGTGATCCCAGTCACTTCAAGTTCTCCTTCTCCACAGATTAAGACAGCATCCTTAGATCTCTAAGATTCAAACGGATGTTCTTAACATCAATCCAGTGACTATCACTTGGATTGACCCGATTGTGACTCCATATGCTTGAAGCGCATGAGACACCATATCAAGTACATTTTAAATGTACAATTTCCCAGAGAGTGTTAACAACTCCAAATCTATCCCAGTAGATCTTTATTCCTAGAATAAAGGTTGTCACTCCCAAGAATTCTACGGAGAATTTTCTCGAAAACCAAGCTTTCGCCGATTGTTTTATGGGAATATCATTTCCAAGAAATAATATATCATCATTATTTTATTCAGGACATTTATTGTCAGTGCACTCCCACTAACCTCCTTATATACACAAGAATCATTTTCGTTTTGAATTAAATCATAAACCATTATGATTACATCAAAACGATGATTCCAAGAATCCTAATGCTTGCTTCAATCCAAACATGGATCGAATAACCTGCAAACCTTGTTTACTGGTTTTAGTACGACAAAATCGTCAGGATGTTACAAAAATCCTCCAAAGGGTTTCCGTTTAAGGAAAACAATTTTGATCTTTAACTGACACATTTCATAAATGAAACGTGCAGCTACTGCAAGCATTATCCAAATGGATTTGCCGTGGCAACAGGCAAAAGGTTAAACCGTAATCAACACAATGTTGATGACGATACCTTTCGGCTACAAGCCTAGCTTTGTACGTTGGTATGTTGCCTTCCATGTATGTCTTCCTAGAAGACTTTAACAGTACCGATAGACACAATGCCTTGCGGTACAACAACCAGTGTCCAAACATAGTTGTTATGCATGGAATCCATTTCGGACTCATGGCACTTTGCCATGAAGGGAGTCGATACCTGGTATCACTTCATCAAAAACGTAGTCGGATGGTATACCTCAACAAGATTGACATCTTTATGAGGTGAGATCAGAAATCCATACCCTAGGTTGTTTTCTGACTCTCTCCGATCTACGGGGTCCTTGTGTATTCGAAGATTAATGGTACAAATTCATCATTTGATGAACTGTTTGTGTTCCATTAAGGACTTCGTGCCTTGAACAGTATTACTCCGATTTTCATCGAGTTTTACTGTCCCCCCACTGACCACTGCATATCGGTATTCCTCTTGGGAAAACCGCATGGTGAGCAACAATTACATTGTTCTCTTGTGAGATGTTTAAGTACTATACTTATGGTTTTCCCTAGGATAACCTACATTTGGCACTTATCCGATTTAGGTTCTAGTTTGGTATCATCCAAATGTAAGCCTAGCATTCCCAAATCTTCTGGAGTGTGAAACCCTGTTTCCTTCCGATTCATATCCAATATGAAGTTTGTCAAACAGAATTTAATGAAACCTTATTCTAAATAAGTTCTGCACTGTTTACGCTTATCTTTGAAGGAAAAGGTAGCTCAGAGCGACTCATGATTAACCTTATCATGTCCATCAAAATTCGGTTTCTCCGTTCGGACACACCGTCAAACTGACGTGTTCCAGGAGGAGTCCTCATTTGAAAGAATACTATACTCTTTCAGGTATAAATGAAACTTAATGCTTAAGTATTTTCCAATACGGTCTTACCGTGACGGCATAATACTATAGCCGATCTGTTTATCTATTTCGTGTCGAAAATCTAAAAGTTTCTGATTTGTGTTCTTTAAAAGAAACACATAACCATAACGTGATGCCACATCCGTTAAGGTCACGAAACATTCATATCCACATCTAGCCTAGCTAGACATGGGCCCACTAAATTCACCATGAATAGGGCTAACAGATCGGTGGCATATTTACTATTACCAAGTAAATAGTGTTTTAGGTACTTTACCTAATAAACTAGATTCGTAGACCTTATTTGAATAGTCAAATTAGTCCTAGTACCCACTCTTCAAAAGTATGGATATACGAGTCTTGTTTAATTGTGTCCCAGACAACAATGCCACAAATAAGTCTCTTCTGATCAAATCAGTATGAGCTATTAGTTTGTATATTACGTTCGAGATTTTATTTATATTCAAAATATAAATACTGTTACTCACATCTAATGTGTTTATCTCAGTATCAACTTTATATAATGAAACACTTAGTGTTCTAGAATATAAAGGTTTATCCACAATGGATTAAACACTGATATAGAGATAATATCTCTAGTCAAACTAGTTACATTATAACAGTTCCTAATTTAAGTACATATCCATAGGGCAGTTCCTAAACTTAGGTATCTACGGTCGAACCCTTTCAACCGTTCGTCCCGTTTCCGATTCGCAGAGAAATCTCGGCTTGACGTCAGTATCCTGCTCATAGCGGATTCTGAACATCAATACATATATTTTATGTACCACACTAAGTATTTAAAATCTAATTTCAATACTAGTAGTGAACATAACTTTGACAAACATTTTTAAAGTCAGAGCCTTGCTCTTTCTTTAATTCCTTCGTGTCTGCCATATCCAAACGGTAGTCACTTTGGGATATGCTCATTATCCTTATTCAATATTTCACAAACCTTTGGCTAAGCCTTGGGTTTTAGAATATTGAAATGATGTGCACCTTGTGTAATATGCCCAATTGCAAACTTTGACTTTTCTCCTCTAGAATAGTCATTAATTCTCCAATAATTACATATTACAATTTTAATACTTTTTAAATCTAAAGATAGATTTCTGACAAGTATATTGAATTAAGCACTAAAGTCATCATCGCATAAATCTTCCAAAGAATTTATGCTCTACTATTTGCTTAATTTTGGGCTTTGGTATAATAAGTTATTTTATCAAATAAACTAACCTATTATTTATTCCCAATTGAAAATTAAATCATTTAAAACATTTAATCCGAGGATTATATATTTTAAATATTCAACTTTTCAATTCTATCTTGATTTCAATAGTCCAACTATTTAATCAATTTATTATAGGTACTATTTATTATAATGATTATCATAGTCCAACTATACAATCAAATATGATTTAATTAATTAACCTCAATTAATTGATTACTATAATCCAATTATAAAATCAACTGTAAATCGAAATTAATTAATTCAAATATATTGATTACTATAATCCAATTATATAATCAACTATAATACAGTCCAACGTTTATTAAAACAACAATTTAAATATTAGTCCAAAATACTTTTAATATATATTGACGAATGATATTTGTTTGAGCGCGTATGGTGAGTAATTGAACGAATATTGCAAATTCAATTCTTGCCTCCCATTATTTTTCATCGAGCCTCTAACCTTCTGTCGAGTACTCGGGAAACCGTGTTTCCTAGTGGGCTAGGATCCCGTTAAAGTATCACACAATCTTGACTTTGGCCAACAAATTGTATGATAGTTAACTAGGTAGATCTCGAAGAACAATTGGATCCCACCCAACTCCTAAATCCAGTAGGTGGACATCCAAGTCCGAAACATATATCTTATATATGCCTATATATCGAATATATACCCTAACCTTTTTCCTCTGAATCAACTAGGCCTTGGCTTTGGCACAACAAACCTAATGATCCCAGTCAAGCGTGGACCCATTGACCATGGAAGCTTCGTAATCAATGTCGTTGGACAAGAAGTGGTCTTGACTTTGGCCAACTAACCACGACTTGGACAAGACCAATATGGAACAAAGCCTCGTGATTCAAACACATCTTCGACGGACAAGGGCTTGACTTTGGCCAACAACCCATGCCAATATAGGATCTTGAGTAAGAATCACTCAATGGAAGGAAAAGACGCATGATATTTGATGAGGGCTTTTCGCATGCAAATTGGCTACCAATTTAATTATCTTTGTTAAGGTCTCATCATCATACACCCTTAAACATGCATTCTAAACACATAATAAAGCGAGTATGAAAATAAAATAATAATGATATGCGGATGGATACTTAACACATTGATCCGATCAAATCTCTCCTTTCTCACTCAAGCTAGCACTTGTATTACTTTACCCGTACACTACACTTCTAAAGAAACCTCATTACATTGAGGGGAATAGGTGAGAAGAGAATACAAAGAGAATAAAGGTGATAAGGCTGGACACGCAGGTCCAATTTAATAAATCGAATTATTAACAACAATTTCCAAAATTGCCCCACCCGACTAATATCCATCTGATATACATTATTCATTCATCACAACCACGTATTCACACACAAGCATTCTATCAATCAATCTAATCAAATAATTAATCTGATAATTATGTGATCATCCAATGTTCAAACAACGATTTGATTTTGTTCGAGTCAAACTCGTTTTTGCGAATAAGTACTCAAAGTACGAATTCTCGAATTAAATTAAACTACGTTATCAAATCCAATTTAATATACATTCAATTCCAATTCGTTATTTAATTCCAAATTAAATATTACACTTTAATAATAAACATTTTACGACTTAAATTCCAAATTTAATCGTAACGCGTCTCAAAGACCGATCAACGTCCAACGTCAATTCAATTAAAGTCTAATGGGCTTTTAATTGATTTCTTAAGGCGTGGACTTTTGGTCAACTCGGGTCAATCCGAATAACCAAAATCCAATCCGGGATTTACCCCATAAGCCCATAAATCAATCTTGGCCCATTAGGCCTAATCAAACTTTAAAGTTCATTAAGTCGCAATTGGGCTTAACGGAAGTGGTTTTGGGCCCAATTGGATCCAATCCATTTGGCCTAAACCCAACTTGATAAAATCAAGCCCAATAGGCCCAATTACAACAATAGAAGCCCAAATCCATTTAAGGCCTAAATAACTAAATCACATGAATCCAATTCTTAATTTATTACCTAAAGTGCATTACATGATTAATCAACTAAATCAATACTTCTAAAACACTTAATTAGTCCAATTAATCATGCTTGACATCATCATCACATGTCCAACACATAAATGAAAAAATCAAACCCATCACATGCTTTAATGCTCTCGGCCAAGGATGGATTTTGTGTCCGATTTGGTTTCAATCCAATCGAACCCACAATCGACATTAAATCAACATCCTAATGATTTCATACACATCCAATTGTTCAAAATCAAAATATACCAAGACATTAGGGCATAATCATATTCGGCCAAGGTGATAACTTTTGGGGATTTTATGTTCAATTCAAAATCCAATCCAATTAGTTTCAAATTAACATTATCCTTAATGATTCCAACTCATCAAACGAATCAAAATCAAAAAATTCCAAGAACCCAAAATCAACATTACATTCGGCCAAGATGAAAAAATTGGGCAAAATTGATCCAATCACATTTTGTTGAAATTGATCAAATCAATCTTCAATATAACATATATTAAGCATGCTCAATCATCCAATTTCGTTAAATCATGCTCAAATACAAAATACCCAATTTTAAGCCCTACATTTTCATGCTTGAACCATAGCTCTTGATGCCATTGTTAGGTTTGTTTCTAGGTCCCAAGATCAAACAAGACATGAAAACAATGTATGTACACATCAACGGAGGTAGCGGAATACTCACATCGATTGGTTGTGAGATGCGGCAAGCAACAAAACTTGAAAAACCCCACTGCCAAGGGCGTGAACTGCAGTGATGTTGCTCACTATTTTGGGCGTGAAGATGGTCCTTCGTCAAGCTCCAAGCTTCGTCGAACGGATCCCGCCTGATTGGTGAACCTCCCTAACACCTTCGCAACTCTCGTAAGTGTGCTAGCACTTGTGTTTTTGCAACAAAAACCACTAATTGCCTCCCATTAAGCTCACGGCAGTGAGCTGATCTAGTGAAGAGAAGATAGCCCCTTGGGCATGAGGAAGAGAGAAGAATAGATGGAGATGTGTTGTGGTTGACTTGTAAAAAGAATTACCAAAAATGCTTTATATAATTTCCAAAAGATAATAACATTTACCATTTAAAATCAAATAATAAATGGTAATCAATTACACAACACTATCATCCAACAACACCCATCACTATTCATTGTCACTTTATTAACGTGACTTGATGTGTGTCTATCAATCAATCAATCACTCATATCAATCAATCAAATGTCACATCACTCAAAGTGACGTTTGATTTGACGCTTGATGTGATGAATGACTTGACGTGGATTTGACGCTTGATGTGACTTACATGCCGCACTCGAATTCGAAATACGAATGCGCTCGCAATCACACTCGGGCTCGGGTTCGCTAATTCCAAATTAATGATTTTTCCGTCGCGTCGTAATTTAATGATTACGCCTAGCGAATTCACTATTCACGTCGCTAACGAATTAATTATAAATTAATTCGTTCGCCCGAATTAAAATATAATTTTAATTCCGCGTCGAAATCTAATTTCGTTTAATATATCGAATATATTAATTTACCAATTAATTCCAAATTAATCATTATCTATCTCTAGACGATATTTCATCATAGATAAAATATCTCTGTAATTAATCCTAGATTAATTTTCTATCTCTTCTATATAATCCCAGATTAATTATGAGTGCGAGTTATGCGTCATCGGTGCATTATCGGGAAGCGACCCATGAGATCCCCAGATAAGTTGGCAGTAAATACGGTCGTCGGAGTATCCGAATTGCGTACGTACCAAGTACTACGTTCTACCGATTTACGAGACAAGGTCGGCTTCATAAAGCAACGAACAAGTCTACCCAATTCTCCGGTCATATCCATATAGAATATATAAGGATCTATATCAAGCGTAGTATACCAAGTATTGCATATATCGGCCCAGTATCGGATAGTCACGTGCTAGGGCTGGGGCTGGATAAGTGTCTGCCCCGTCCGAAGCACATGTCGGATGTCTGGTAACTAGTCTCTATAATCGGATATACATGACATTGTCATAATATCTCGATGGCCGGCCAGCACTTAAGAGCACTAATATTGTATCCTACGTGACATCATCTCCAGTATGACTGAAGTGATACTTCCGTCTTGACATCACACCCAATACTCTACGATTCGATCTAATATACCCAAAATCGGCGTACCAGAACCAGTTAAAGCCCCTGACGACCTCAATCAAAGTATATTGATTTTCGCAAGCATTAGCGGTGCAAGTCTCAGGTTAAGACCATACACACCTACCCTGATGTCGGACTCCCATAGACACATAGTCACAATACCAATGGGATTCCGAGGGGTCTATCCAGAGCGAAGCTGTTTCCCGTACCATCGGTGAAACACAACCTCCTACCGCACTTGCATAAGTATCCAATACTTAATATATGAGAACTATGTCGTTGTGCCCTCTCAACGCGCACAAGTGCGATACTAGTCTTTTACGTATTTACCGATGTCCAATCTCGATAATACTCTGACTAGGGATATTTAATGATTTATCCTTCGTTGATTGATACTGTCTCATATCATTCTCATCAAGGAACAAATCATAAGGACCTCTCATCATTTATATATCTAAGGTGATCTAATCACAAATGATGAGAGCACAATTTCCTTTGTCACATAGTTAATTTGTACAACAACACTATGATCTGTACAAATAGTGACGTTATGGGTCATATTATCCAACAGTACTTTCATTATCAGATTGTTATTATGTACTAGTTTGACTAGAAACATTATCTTTGTATCTTGTTTAACCTAATGTGGGTATACTTTTGTATTCCGAAACACTGGGTGTTTTGTTTATAAAAATGATTTTGAGATATGTATTGCTAATGCAAATAATGGTCTTTATATTTTGAATATAAATGAATCTCAAGCATATAACATGATAAACAAAGGCTGAAATTGAGTAAAACATATGAAACTTATCTATAGCGTTGTCATCTGGGACACATTAAAAAACTAGTATATCCACACTTCGAATAGTGGATACTTGGACGGATTTGATCCTAATTCATATGACGTCTGTAAATCTTGTCTATTAGGCAAAATACCTAAAATGCCTTTTAGTAGTAAAAGTGTATGTGCCACCGAACTGTTAGCCCTCATTTATAGTGATGTATGTGGGCCCATGTCTAGTAAGGCTAGAGGTGGATATGAATAATTCGTAACCTTTACGGATGATGCATCGCGTTATGATTATGCGAATCTTATGAGACACAAGTCAAAAACTTTTGAAAAGTTCAAAGAGTTTCGACACGAAATGGAAAAACAGACTGGCAAAAGTATTAAAACATCACAGTCGGACCGTGGTGGAGAATACTTAAGCAATGAGTTTCTCGATTACCTGAAAGAATACAGTATTCTTTCACAATGGACTCCTCATGAAACACCTCAATTAAACAGTGTGTCTGAACATTGTTAGACATGGTGAGGTCTATGATGAGTCACACTGAGCTACCAATTTCCTTCTGAGGACACACATTGAATAGTGAAATACTTATTTTGAGTAAGGTTCTGTCAAACTTTGTTCGACAGACTTCATATGAATTATGGACTTGAAAGAAATAGAGTTTCTCATTTCTGAATATTTGGGGATGCTTGGAAAACGTTAAACTTTTGGATGGTACCAAACTAGAACCCAAATCAGATAAATGCCTATTTGTAGGTTATCCTAGGGAAACCAAAGGATATTACTTCTAAAGCCCACTAGAGAACAAGGTATTTGTTGCTCTCCATGCGGTTTTCCTCGAAAAAGAATTCCTAAATTCAGTGGTAAATTGGAGGAAAGTAGAACTCGATGAAAATCGTAGTGATACTGTTCTTAGCACAAATTCTCTCACGGAACACGAACAGTTCATCATGGATGAAATTGTACCACAATCTTCTAATACACAAGAACCGCGTAGATCGGAGAGAGTCATAAAACAACCTGAGAGGTATGGGTTTCTGATCTTACCTCATGTAGATATTAATCTTATTGAGGATAATGAGCCGGCTACGTATGAGGAAGTGATACAAGTTATCAACTCTGATTTATGGCAAGATGCCATGAAGTCTGAAATGGATTCCATGTATAACAACCAAGTTGGACACTGGTTGATGCACCAGAAGGCATTAAGCCGATTGGTTGTAAATGGGTCTTCAAGAGAAAGACTAACATGGATGGAAAAATACAAACGTACAAAGCTAAGCTTGTCGCGAAAGTATATCATCAACGGAATTGTGTCGATTACGACGAAACTTTTTCACATGTTGCCATGATTAAATCCGTTCGGATAATGCTTGCTATTGATGCATATTTCGATTATGAAATATGGCAAATAGAAGTCAAAACTGCTTTCCTTAATGGAAACCTTTTGGAGGATGTAAATATGCAACAGCCTGACAATTTTGTCGTGCCAAACTGTTAGTGTTCGTAGAACATGCCAATGATCTAATAAGCATGAAAAACATTGAATAAGAACATTATAAGTTGTGAAATACTTACAACGAACGGATTTGAGCTTTTAAAAATTTGTGAAGATGATCTCCAAGATCCAAGCAAAGTGTTGATTCCAACTCTTTAAGATGTTTCCCTATCACTTTTGTTGACTTGCTTAAGTGCTAGCTTTTGATTTGAAGAACAAAATCCAAGTGAAGGGGAGACACAAGCTCACGCCCAAGGGAGAGTGTGTGCTAGGGTTTCTATTTTCCAACCTGTGTAAAGTGTGTAGAGATTTGCTTTTGGTAAAACCCCTTTTACCCTTTCACCAAAACTTGGTAGTTGGGTAAATGGTTTTACCAAAACCAATACAAGGTGGTTGGGTGGTTGGTAGCTTGGCATAAATGCCAACTACCACCACCTCCCACACATGTGAAGTGGGCCCCACTATTTGAATTCAAAATTCAAATATCTCTACGAACATTTGCCGTAGCTCGGTTCTGTTTAATCCGATTAAACGAACTTTCGTCGCTAAATAATTAATCGAATTTAATTAAATAATGATGCCTCGCAAATATATTACGAACGTCGTTTACAAACTAATTCTAAATTAATTCGTTCGTTCGTATTAAAGTCCGACATTAATTTCGTAATGAAATCCAATTCATATTAATATATCCGATATATTAATTTTAGCTCATTCGAATAAATTAAATAGAAAAATAAAATTTAACCATTAAATTTATTTTACCGATTAATTCTAAATTAATCGCGTTCTCTCTCTACTGAAAACATTTAATCCCAGATTAAATAAAGCCCCAATTAATCCCAGATTAATTTTCTCTCTCTAAATTAATCCCAGATTAATTCTAATTAAGTCAACTGTCATCGGTGAATCTTTGGGAAGCGACCAAAGAGATCTCTGGATATGTTGGCAGTAAATCCAATTATTGGACTATCCGATAAAGTGAGTATCTCGTACCACGTACTTACCGATTTACAAGACATGGTTGGCTTCTAGCAAAGCACCGTGCCTACCCAATTCTCTAGAAATATTCTTACTGGAATATATAATCTATGTCAGGCGTAGAATACGTAGTATCTCGTATTACGATCCAGTATCGGATGTCACGTGCTAGGCCTGGGACTGGAATAGTATCTGCCCCATACGAAGCACATATCAGATATCAAGTAACTAGTCTCTTTGAATCGGATAATCATGACCTTGTCATATTATCCCGATGGTTGCAACACAATAGAGAACTAGTTATGAATCCCTTCGTGATCATCATCTCTATATGTCTGAAGTGATACTTCTGTCTTGACATCGCATCCAATACACAACGATTCTCGATAAACCCAATAGAGGCGTACACAGAACTTTTAAAGCCCTGGACGACCAAAACCAAAGTTTACCGATTGTCCCAAGTACTAGCGATGCAAGTCTCAGGTTAAGACCAAATACACCTACCCTGACTCGGACTCCTATAGACACATATACATACTACTAATGGGATTCCGCGGGGTCTATCCAGAGCGAAGCTGTTTTCCGTATCATCGGTAAAACACAACCTCCTATCGCACTTGCATAAGTATCCTATACTTAAACATATGAGATCTATGCCGTTATGCCCTCACAACGCGCACAAGTGCAATACTAGTCTATTCCGCATTATCGATGTCAAGTCTCGATAATACTACGACTAGGGATATTTAATGATTAAACCTTTATGGATTGATAATGTCTCATACCATCTCAATCCGGAACTAATGATTTGGACTTTTACCATTTATATATCAAAGTAATAAATTACGAAATGATAAAAGGCAATTTCATTACTAAATAGTCAATTTTGTACAAAAACACAATGTCTTTTACAAACAGTGACGCAATGGGTCATAATTGTCTAACAATCTTCCACTTGGCCTATAACCAGTCACTCAAGCATCTAACAACTGAACTATGTATATGTTTCTCAAACTTTTACTGTGAAATAGCTTTCGTCAGCGGGTCTGCAATGTTGTCATCTGATGCGACCTTCTCGATCTTCACATCGCCACGATGTATGATCTCACGAATCAGATGGAAACATCGAAGAACATGCTTGGATCGTTGATGAGACCATGGTTCCTTAGCCTGCGCTATAGCCCCGTTATTGTCACAATATAATGGAACGGGCTCAGTTGCTAACGGAACTACTCCTAATCCAATTAGGAATTTACAGATCCAAACTGCCTCTCTTACTGCTTCAGCTGCAGCAATATACTCTGCTTTTGTTGTTGAATCGGCAACAGTCTCTTACTTGGAAGATTTCTAGCTTACTGCTTCGTTGTTCAAATAAAAAATGTACCCGGATTATGACTTAGAGTCGTCTTTATCGGTTTGGAATCTTGCATCGGTATACCCAGTTACCTCAAGTTCTCAATCTCCATAAATTAAGAAAGCATCCTTTGTTCGTATTAGATACTTAAGGATGTTCTTAACCGCCATCCTGTGACCATCACCTGGATCGTCCTGATAGCGACTACACATGCTCAAAGCATACGAGACATCAGGTCGTGTACATATCATGGCATACATGATCGATCCGACTGTCGAGGCGAACGGTATCCGACTCATGCTGTTTCTCTCATCTTGAGTTTTAGGACACATGTCCTTAGATAGAGAGATATCATGTGACACCTGTAACAGTCCCCTCTTGGACTGATCCATGTTGAATCTTTTCAACACTTTGTCAATGCACGTGCTCTGGGAGAGTCCAAACAGTTTTCTAGATCTATCCCTGTAGATCTTTATTCCCAGAATAAAGGCTGCTTCTCCCAGATCTTTCATGGAGAATTTTAATGAAAGCCAAGCATTCACCGATGTTAACATGGGAATGTCATTGCCCATAAGCAATACGTCGTCAACATTAAGGATAATGAATGTAAGTGCGCTCCTACTAACCTTCTTATATACACAAGTATCATCCTCGTTTTGAATGAAATCAGATTCTTTTATGATCCCATCAAAACGTTGGTTCCATGACCGTGATGGTTGCTTCAGTCCATAGATGGACCGATTTAACTTAAAAACCTTGTTTGCAAGTCTAGGCACGATAAAACCGTCAGGCTGTTGCATATAAACATCCTCCAAAAGGTTTCCGTTAAGGAAAGCGGTTCTAACGTCCATCTACCATATCTCGTAATCGAAATATGCAGCAATAGCAAGAATTTGTTAGGTTTGTTTCTAGGTCCCAAGATCAAACAAGACATGAAAACGATGTGTGAACGCAGCAACGGAGGTAGCGGAATACTCACATCGATTGGTTGTGAGACGCGGCAAGCAATAAAACTTGAAAATCCTCACTACAATGGGCGTGAACTGCAGTGAATTTATTCACTGTGTTGGGCGTGAAAGTGGTCCTTCGTCAAGCTCCAAGCTTCGTCGAACGGATCCCGCCTCATGGGTGAACCTCCCTAACACCTTCGCAACTCTCGTAAGTGTGCTAGTACTTGCGTTTTTGCAACAAAAACCACTCATTTCTCCCCTTGAAGCTCACGGCAGTGAGCTGTGTTGGGGAAGAGAAAACAGCCCCTTGGGCGTGAGAAAGAGAAAAGAATTGGTGGAGTTGTGTAATGGTTGACTTGTTAATTGATTTACACAAATGCTTTATATATTTTTCCAAAAAATACTAAGCATTTTCCATTTAAAATTATCAAATAAAATCAAATGGTAATCAATCACACAACCACCAAACACTATTCCAACAACACTCATCACTATTTATTGTCACTTTATTAAAGTGACTTGATGTGTGTCTATCAATCAATCAACTCAATCACATCAATCAATCACATCACTCAAAGTGACTTATGATTTGATGCTTGATGTGACGAATGATTTGACGCTTGATGTGACTTGCGTTGCCGCACTCGAATTCAAAATACGAATGCGCTCGCAATCACACTCGGGCTCGGGTTCGGTAATTCCTAAATAGTGAATTTTCCGTCGCGTCGTAATTAAATGATTACGCCCAGTGAATTCACTATTCACGTCACTATGAATTAATTCTAAATTAATTCGTTCGCCTGAATTAAAATCTAATTTTAATTCCGCGTCGAAATCTAATTTTGTTTAATATATCGAATATATTAATTTACCGATTAATTCCAAATTAATCGTTATCTCTCTTTAGACGATATTTTATCCTAGATAAAATATCTCTGTAATTAATCCTAGATTAATTTTCTCTCTCTTCTATATATAATCCCAAATTAATTATGAGTGCGAGTTATGCGTCATCGGTTCATTATTGGGAAGCGACCAATGAGATCCCCGGATAAGCTGGCAGTAAATACGGTCGTCGGAGTATCCGAATCGCATACGTACCAAGTACTACGTTCTACCGATTTACGAGACAAGGTCGGCTTCTAGCAAAGCACGAAGTCTACCCAATTCTCCGGAAATATTCTTATAGAATATATAAGGATCTATATCAAGCGTAGTATACCAAGTATTGTGTATATCGGCCCAGTATCGGATAGTCACGTGCTAGGGCTGGGGCTGGATAAGTGTCTACCCCGTCCGAAGCACATGTCGGATGTCTGGTAACTAGTCTCTATAATCGGATATACATGACCTTGTCATAATATCCTGATGGCCGGCCAGCACTTAAGAGCACTAATACCGTATCCTACGTGACATCATCTCCAGTATGACTGAAGTGATACTTCCGTCTTGACATCACACCCACTACTCTACGATTCTCAATATACCCAAAATCGGCGTACCAGAACCAGGTTAAAGCCCCTGACGACCTCAATCAAAGTATATTGATTGTCGCAAGCATTAGCGGTGCAAGTCTCAGGTTAAGACCATACACACCTACCCTGATGTCGGACTTCCATAGACACATAGTCACAATACCAATGGGATTCCGAGGGGTCAATCCAGAGCGATAAGAGTGCAATTCCGAGGGGTCAATCCATTGATACTGTCTCATATCATTCTCAATCAAGGAACAAATCATAAGGACCTCTCATCATTTATATATCTTGCTGATCTAATCACAATTGATAAGAGTGCAATCTCCTTTGTCACATAGTTAATTTGTACAACAACACTATGATCTGTACAAATAGTGACGCTATGGGTCATATTATCCAACAGCATTATCCGAATGGATTTAATCATGGCAACGGGTGAGAATGTTTCGTCATAATCGACACCATGTCGCTGACGATACCCCATCGCTACAAGCCTAGCTTTGTACGTTTGCATGTTGCCTTACATGTCAGTCTTCTTCTTGAAGATCCATTTGCATCCAATAGGCTTTACGCCTTCTTGTGCATCAACCAGTGTCCAAACTTGGTTGGTGTACATGGAATCCATTTCGGACTTCATGGCCTCTAACCATAAAGCGGAATCGATATCTTGTATCGCTTCCTCATACGTAGCCGGTTCGTCATCCTCAATGAGATTAATATCTAAATGAGGTGAGATCAGAAACCCATACCTCTAAGGTTGGTTCTGACTCTCTCCGACCTACGCGGTCCTTGTGTAATAGAAGATTGTGGTACAGTCTCATCCCGGATAGACTGTTCTTGTTCCGTTGTGGATTCTATGCCAGGAACAGTATCACTTCGATTTCATCGAGTTCTATTTTCTTCCCACTAACCACTACATTTAGGAATTCCTTCTCAAGAAAAACTTCATGTAGAGCAACAAATACTTTGTTCTCTCGTGGGTGATAGAAGTAATATCCTTTGGTTTCCCTAGGATATCCTACGAATAGGCATTTATCCAATTTGTGCACAAGTTTGGTACCTTCCAAATGTTTGACGTATGTCTAGCATCCTCAAACCTTTAGGAATGAGAAACTCGATTTCTTTCCTGTCCATATCTCATATGGTGTCTGTTGTACAGACTTTGACGGAACCTTATTCAAAATAAGAACTGCACTGTTTAATGCATAACCCCAGAAGGAAACAGGTAGCTTAGTGCGACTCATCATAGACCTTACCATGTCCAAAAGAGTTCGGTTTCTCCGTTCGGATACACCGTTTAATTACGGTGTTCTAGGAGGTGTCCACTGTGAAAGAATACCATATTCTTTCAAGTAATCTAGAAACTCATTACTCAAGTATTCACCACCACGGTCCGACCGTAATGTCTTTATACTCTTGCCGGTCTGTTTTTCAACTTCGTGTCGAAACTCTTTGAATTTCTCAAAAGTTTCCGGCTTGTGTCTCATAAGATACACATAACCATAACGCGATGCATCATCCGTAAAGGTTACGAAGTATTCGTATCCACCTCTAGCCTGGCTAGACATGGGCCCACAAATGTCACTATGAACGAGGGCTAACAGTTCGGTGCGCGTACATCTTTACAGCTAAAAGGTGATTTAGGCATTTTTCCTAATAAGCAAGATTCGCAGACGTCATATGAATTTGGATCAAATCCGTCCAAGTACCCACTCTTCGAAAGTGTGGATATGCGAGTCTTGTTAATGTGTCCCATACGACAGTGCCACATATAAGTTTCATCTTTGTTACATAGTTTGAGCCTTTTGTTTGTTACATTATATGTTTGAGATTGATTTATATTCAAAATATAAAGGCCATTATTAGCATCAGCAGAACATATCTCAAAATCATCTTTATAAACAAAACACCTAGTGTTTCGGAATATAAAAGTGTACCCGTATTGGGTCAAAGAAGATACAGTGATAATATTCCTAGTCAAACTAGGTACATAATAACAGTCTGAAAGTTTAAGTACATGCCCCGAAGGCAGTTCTAAGACAAAAGTGCCAACGGCCAAAACGGCGACCGGTGCCCCATTTCCAACGCGTAGATCAATCTCTCCTAAGGTCAGTCTCCTACTAATCTGCAGATCCTACACATCAGTACATATGTGAGTACCACAACCAGAATCAAAAATCCAATTTTTAAAACTAGAAGTAGTCATGTTTATTTCAATAACAAACATACCTGAAGCCGGTGCCTTGCCCGCTTTAATCTCCTTCTGAAGCGCCTTGTACTCGCGGCAGTCACGCTTCCAGTGACCCCGCTTGCCGCACTGTAGGCAAACATCCTGAGATTTTTCCTTGGCTTCCCAGAAGTTTTTGACGATTTGGCCTTGCCCTTTTTGTTATGCTTCTTCTTTTTCACACCTCCAGTTGCCTTGGGCCCAGCCCTAGGTGCATGAGATGTTGATGCAAAGTGCACCTCGCGCTTGTTTCCCTTTTGAAGCTCATTCTCAGCCTCCTTGAGAGTTGACAGTAACTCTCCAAGAGTATCACTATTGTTCATCAAATTATAATTTATGATGAACTGTCTCTAGGAATCGGGGAGAGATTGCAAGATCATATCCACAGTAATCTCAGCCTCAAAGACTATCCCCATGTTGGCCAGCTCATCAATGTCAGTAATCATCTGTGCCACGTGGGACTCAACATACATGCCTTCTGCCATGCGTGAGCGAAAGAGCTTCTTCAGTAACTCGTACCTCTGCATCCTCTTGTTAGAGCGATGCAGATCTTGCAACCTCGCTAACATATTATAAGGATCCAAGTCCCTATTTTGTCTACGGAAATGCTGAGTCATCAAAGCAAGCATAATGGACTGAGTTGTGTCACAATCATCGGTGTGAGTCTTCCAAAGCTCCAGCTCAAGTGTCTCATTCGGTCCGGGCTTAGGCCCAAGAGGTCTCTGTAAAGTATACAACAGTCTCTCTGAACGTAGGACAATCCTAAGGTTCATTTCCCAATCTGCAAAGTTTGTGCCCTTAAAGACATTTTCTCCCATGATAATGTCGCGGACATTTCCTTTTCCTGTCATCTTAACTACGATAGTCCAACTATCTAGTCAATGATAATGGGTACAGTCTAACTGTTACATAGAAAAATAACAATATATTAGTCCAACTAATAAAGTAATTTTGACGAAATTATTTAAAAGCGCGTAAAGCTAAGTATATGAATGAAATTACAAATTCAATACTAGCCTCCCACTATTTTTTCGGTGAGCCTCTAACCCTCTGTCGAGTACTCGGGAAACATAGTTTCCTAGTGGGCTAGGATCCCGTTAAATAACACACAACCTTGACTTTAGCCAACAAGTTGTATGAAACTTAACTAGGAAGATCTCGAAGATCAATTGGATCTCATCCAATTCCTAGATCCGGTAAGTGGACATCAAGTCCGAAACATATATACAGTATATATGCCAATATATCCAATATATTTTCTTAACCTTTTTCCTCTGAATCAACTAAGCCTTGGCTTTGGCACAACAAGCTTAATGATTCCAGTTAAGCGGGACCCATTGACATGGAAAGCTTCATAATCAATGTCGATGGATAAGAAGTGATCTTGACTTTGGCTAAAAAATCACAACTTGGACAAGACACCGATATAGAACAAAACTTTCATGATTCAAACACATCTGCAATTGACAAAGGTCTTGACTTTGGCCAACAAACCAATGCCAACTTTGGATCTTGAGTAAGAATCACTCAAAGGAAGGAAAACGCTTAATATGTTTTTGAGGGTTTTTCGCGTAAATTGGCATCCAATTTATTATCTTTGATTAGGTCTCATCATACACCCTTAAGCATGCTTCTAAAACATCATAAGGCGTGAAAAGTAAATTAATAATGATATGCGGATGGATATTTAAACAGATTGTTCCTAGAACAAATCGCTCTCTTTCCTCTCCCCGGATATAACTATTCTAATTCCTACCCTATTACAAAATACAATAAAGTAACCTCATTTACATTGAGGGGAATAGGTGAGAAGAGAATTACAAGGAGTAAAGAGATAAAAGGCTGGACACGTAGGCCCAATTTAATAAATTCTAAATTTATTATAATTTCCAAAATTACCCTTGCCCTTCTAATATCCATCTGATATACATATTCATACAACACATTTATGTATTCAAACAAAGCATGTTATTCAATCAATCTAATCCAATTAAATAATCTTTGATTAATGACCATCAAATGTTCAAACAATGATTGATTTGCGCCAGTCCAGCTCGTTTAAGAATAAATACTTTTAAGTATGTATTCTTGAATTATATCGAACTACAACTTTAAATCCAATTTATTTGTATTCAATACTAATTCAAATTTAATTCCAAATTAAATATTTACACTTATATATTTGCCTTAAAGACTTGGATTCCAAATCCAATCTTGATGGGTCTCAAAGGCCCAATAACATCCAATGTCATTTTAATTAAAGTCCAATGGGCTTTTAATTGATTCTTAAGGCATGGGCTTTGGCCATAATGGATCAAACCCAAAATGCCAAGGCCCAATAGGAATCACCCTATTGCCATCAAATCAATTTAGGCCCATTAGGCCCAATTAAATTCTTTAAAGGGCCAAGTGATGTATTTGGACTTCATGGAATTGGTTTTGGGCCCAATTGGATCCAATCCAAAAGTCCAAAACCAAACTTGGTCAAACCAAGCCCATTAAGCCCAAATACACACTTTTAGCCCAATAAACTTTAAAGGCCTATTATTACAATTTTAATATTCCAAATATTATAATTATTGTAATTAAAGTGTATTAGACATGATTAATTAATGAAACTTAATATTTCCAAAATACCAATTAACTTAATTAATCATACTTAATCCAACAATTCATGCTCAACACAAATTGAGGCCAAAATACATCATTTCATGCTTAACACAAATTGAAGCCTAAATACATCATTTCATGCTCAACATGCTCTTTGATTTTAACATAAACATTATTGACTTTGATTCTAATCCAATCAAACCAACAATCAACATTTAAACATGCATTTAAACACATCATTTTATGTTACAAAAATCAAAAAACTGCACAGTGGACTGCTTGAAGATTCGGCCAAGCTAAGTATTTTTTAATTTTTGATTCATTCAATTTATTTCAAATGTAATCATGCATAACTCTAAGTTATCATATTCTAAACATGCTCAAAGCATCAATTTGAAAAAATCATGTTCAAAACACAAAAGCCCCAAATTTTAGGGATTTTATACTCAAGAATCCTAAAAATTTTCGTGCTTAAAATTGGCTCATGATACCATTGTTAGTGTTCCTAGAACATGCCAAGGATCTAATTAGCATGAAAAACATTGAATAAAAATATTATAAGTTGCGAAATACTTACAACGAACGAATTTGACCTTTTAAAAATTTGTGAAGATGTTCTCCAAGATCCAAGCAAAGTGTTGATTCCAACTCTTGAAGATGTTTCCCTATCACCTTTGTTGACTTGCTTAAGTGCTAGCTTTTGATTTGAAGAACAAAATTCAAGTGAAGAGGAGACATAAGCTCATGTCCAAGGGAGAGTGTGTGCTAGGGTTTCTATTTTCCAACATGTGTAAAGTGTGTAGAGATTTGCTTTTGGTAAAACCCTTTTACCCTTTTCACCAAAACTTGGTAGTTGGGTAAATGGTTTTACCATAAACAATACAAGGTGGTTGGGTGGTTGGTGGCTTGGCATAAATGCCAACTACCACCACCTACCACACATGTGAATTGGGCCTCACTATTTGAATTCAAAATTCAAATATCTCTACGAACATTTACCACGGCTCGGTTCCGTTTAATCCGATTAAACGAACTTTCATCGCTAAATAATTAAATCTAATTTAATTAAATAATGATGCCTCGCAAATATATTACGAACGTCATTTACGAACTAATTCTAAATTAGTTTGTTCGTTCGTATTAAAGTCCGAATTTAATTTCGTAATGAAATCCAATTCATATTAATATATCCGATATATTAATTTTAGCCCATTCGAATAAATTAAATAGAAAAATCAAATTTAACAATTAAATTTATTTTACCGATTAATTCCAAATTAATCACGTTCTCTCTCTACTGAACACATTTAATCACAGATTAAATAAAGCCCCAATTAATCCCAGATTAATTTTCTCTCTCTAAATTAATCCCAGATTGGCAGTAAATCCGGTTATCGGACTATCCGATAAAGTGATTACCTCGTACCACGTGCTTACCGATTTACAAGACTTGGTTGGCTTCTAGCAAAGCACCGTGCCTACCCAATTCTCCAGAAATATTCTTACTGGAATATATAATCTATGTCAGGCGTAGAATATATAGTATCTCGTATTGCGATCCGGTATCTGATGTCACGTGCTAGGCATGGGGCTGGAATAGTGTCTGCCCCGTACGAAGCACATATCGGATATCAAGTAACTAGTCTCTTTGAATCGGATAATCATGACCTTGTCATATTATCCCGATGGTTGCAACACAATAGAGAACTAGTTATGAATCCCTTCGTGATCATCATCTCCATATGTCTGAAGTGATACTTCCGTCTTTACATCGCATCCAATACACAACGATTCTCGATAAACCCAATAGAGGCGTACACAGAACTTTTTAAAGCCCTGGACGACCAAAACCAAAGTTTACTGATTGTCGCAAGTACTAGCGATGCAAGTCTCAGGTTAAGACCAAATACACCTACCCTGACTCGGACTTCTATAGACACATATACATACTACTAATGGGATTCCGCGGGGTCTATCCAGAGCGAAGCTGTTTTCCGTACCATCGATAAAACACAACCTCCTATCGCAGTTGCATAAGTATCATATACTTAAACATATGAGATCTATGTCGTTATGCCCTCACAGCGCGCACAGGTGCAATACTAGTCTATTCCGCATTATCGATGTCAAGTCTCGATAATACTACGACTATGGATATTTAATGATTAAACCTTTATGGATTGATATTGTCTCATATCATCTCAATCCGGAACTAATCATATGGACTTTTACCATTTATATATCAAAGTAATTAAATTACGAAATGATAAAAGGCAATTTCATTAGTACATAGACAATTTTGTACAAAAACACAATGTCTTTTACAAACAGTGACGCTATGGGTCATAATTGTCTAACAAAAACATGCAAAAAAGATTTGCAAGTTAAATCGATCCATTTATGGATTGAAGCAAACATCGCATTCTTGGAACCAACGTTTTAATGACATCATAAAAGATTATGATTTCATTTAAAATGAAGATGATTCTTATGTATATAAGAAGGTTAATGGGAGATGGGAGCGCACTGACATTCATTTTCCTTTACGTTGATAATGTATTGCTTATTTACAATGACATTCCCATGCTACAATTGGTGAAAGCTTAGATTTCATTAAAATTCTCCATGAAAGATCTGGGAGAAGCAGCCTATATTCTGGGAATAAAGATCTACCGAGATAGATCTAGAAAGTTGCTTGTACTCTCCCAAAGCTCGTACATTGATAAAGTGTTGAAGAGATTCAACATAGATCAGTCTTAGAGGGGACTGCTTGCAGTGTCACATGATGTCTCTCTATCTAAGGACATGTGTCCTAAAACACAAGATGAGAGAGATAACATGGGTCGGATCCCATTCGCTTCTACAGTTGGATCGATCATGTATGTCATGATATGTACGCAACCTGATGTCTCATATGCTTTGAGCATGTGCATTCGCTATCCGGCCGATCCTGGTGATGGTCACTAGATTGTTGTTAAGAACATCCTTAAGAATTTTAGACGAACTAAGGATGCTTTCTTAATCTATTTCTCAGTAAAAGTTTGAGCGACATTTAATAGTTCAGGTGTTAGATACTTGAGTGATTGGCTAGGAGCCAAGTGAGAGATTGTTGGACAATTATGATCCATAGCATCACTATTTGTAAAAGACATTGTGGTTTCTGTGTAAATTAACTATGTGACAAAGGAAATTACTATTTTATCATTTTATAATTAGATTACTTTGATATATAAATGAGAAAAGTCCTTATGATTAATTCCTTATTAATAAGATATGAGACATTATTAATCCATGAACAATTTAATCATTAAATATCCCTAGTCGTAGTATTATCAAGATTAGACATCGATAATGCGTAATAGAGTAGTATTACACTTGTGTTGCGTTATAGAAACTTAACAGCATAGCTCTCATATATTTAAGTATAAGATACTTATGCAAGTGTGATAGGAGGTTCTGTTAGCCGTTGGACAGGGAACAGCTTCGCTCTGGATAGACCCCTCGGAATCCCATTGGTAGTATGACTATGTGTCTATGTGAATTCGAATCAGGGTACGTGTATGTGGTCTTAACCTGAGATTTACATCGCTAATACTTGCGAAAATCAGTACGCTTTGGTTTTAGCCGTCTGGGGCTTTAACAGGTTCTGTGTACACCTCTTCTGGGTTTATTGATACTCGTAGTGTATTGGGTGTGATGTCAAGACGGTAGTATCACTTCAGTCACATGGAGATGATTATCATGAAGGGATACAAGACTAGTACTCTCAAATGCTGCAGCTATCGGGATAGTATGACTTGGTCATGATTATCCGATTAAAGAGACTAGTTACTAGTGATCTGATATATCTTTCATACGGGACAGACATAATTCCATCCCCAGGCTTAGCATGTGACATCTGATACTGGATCGTAATACACTAAAATGCCTGATATAGATTATATATTCTTCGTTGAATATTTATGGAGAATTGGGTAGGCATGATGCTTTGCTAGAAGCCAACCATGTCTTGTAAATCGGTGAGAACGTGGTACGGGGTATGCATATGTCGGATAGTTCGACAACTGGATTTACTGCCAACATATCCAGGGATCTCTTGGGTTGCCTCCAAAATATTTACCGATGACATTTGACTCGAACAGAATTAATCTAGGATTAATTATGAGAGAGAAAATTAATCATGGATTAATTTCAGTAATAATTTATATAGGTTAAAATTAGATAGAAGTGAGAACGCGATTAATTTGGAATTAATCGATTAAATAATATATGTTGGACAGTTATGACCCATAGCGTCACTATTTGTACAGATCATTGTGTTGTTGTACAAATTAACTATGTGACAAAGGAAATTGCACTCTTAACATTTGTGATTAGATCACCAAGATGTATAAATGATGAGAGGTCCTTATGATTTGTTCCTTGATTGAGAATGATATGAGACAGTATAAATCATTAAATATCCCTAGTCAGAGTATTATCGAGATTGGACATCGATAAATACGTAAAAGACTAGTATCATACTTGTGCGCGTTGTGAGGGCACAACGGCGTAATTCTCATATACTTAAGTATTGGATACTTATGCAAGTGCGGTAGGAGGTTGTGTTTCACCGACGGTACGGGAAACAACTTCGCTCTGGATAGACCCCCTCGGAATCCCATTGGTAGTTTGACTATGTGTCTATGGGAGTCCGACATCAGGGTAGGTGTATTTGGTCTTAACCTGAGACTTGCACCGCTAATGCTTACGACAATCAATATACTTTGGTTGAAGTCGTCTAGGGCTTTAACCGGTTCTGTGTACGCCGATACTAGGTATATTGATAATCGTAGAGTATTGGGTGTGATGTCAAGACGGAAGTATCACTCCAGTCAAAGTGGAGATGATGTCACGTAGGATACGGTATTAGTACTCTTAAGTGCTGCGCGACCATCGGGATATTATGACTAGGTCATGTATATCCGATTATAGAGACTAGTTACCAGACATCCGACATGTGCTTCGTACGGGGCAGACACAATTCCAGCCCCAGGCCTAGCACGTGACAGTCCGATAATGATCGAAATACGCAATACTACGGTATACTACGCTTGATATAGATCACATATTCCTATAAGAATATTTGCGGAGAATTGGGTAGGCATGGCGCTTTGCTAGAAGCCAACCTTATCTTGTGAATCGGTAAGACGTAGTACTTGGTAAGTGCGTGTTCGGATAGTCCGACGACCCGATTCACTGCCAATATATCCGGGGATCTCTTGGGTCGCGTCCCAATGATACACCGATGAAGTATGACTCGCACTTTAATTAATCTGGGATTAATTCGATGAGAGAGAAAATTAAACTAGGATTAATTTTGGAGATATTTTATCTAGGACAAAATATCAATAAAAGAGCGATAACGATTAATTTGGAATTAATCGATAAATTAATATATTCGATATATTAAACGAAATTGGATTTCGACGCGAAATTGAAATTGGATTTTAATTCGGGTGAACGAATTAATTTAAAATTAATTTATTAGCGACGTGAATAGTGAATTCACTAGGCGTAATCATTTAATTACGACGCAACGGATAAATCGTTAATTTGGAATTAACGAACCCGAGCCCGAGTGTGATTGCGAGTGCATTCGTATTTAGAATGCGAGTGCGGCACGCAAGTCACATCAAGCGTCAAGTCATTCGTCACATCAAAGCGTCAAGTCATTCATCACATCAAAGCGTCAAATCAAACGTCACTTTGAGTGATGTGACATTTGATTGATTGATGTGAGTGATTGATTGATTGATAGACACATGTCACTTTAATAAGTGATGTTGATGTGAATAGTGATAGGCAAGATGTGTGTATTGATTGCTTTTTATTGTTTGACTTTTTAAAAAAGCAAATGCATGTGAAATTCATTTGAAATTCACTAAAGTGTATAAGATACACTTAAAATGTAAATGCAAAAATCTAATACACAATTCATCTCTCTTTCTTCTCTTTATGCTCACGCCCAAGGGGCTTTTTTCCCCTTCTGCTCACTGCCCAAAATGGCATGAATGAGGGCTGGAATAATCTGATTTTTGAAGCAAAAATCTTGAGTGCTAGCACACCGAGAGTTGTACGAAGGTGTTAGGGACACTTACCCTTGAGCCGGGAATCGTTCGATGAAGATTCGGAGAGCTCAAATTCAAGACACAAAACTGCAACAGTGGGCTGTGAACTGCAGTGATTGGCGCCACTTTGATGGATCCAAAAATGGTTTTGTTCATCTTCAATCGTCTCAACCGATCCATGTGAGTATTCCACAACTCCTTTGAGATGTATTCAACACTTTATCATGCTTGTTTAATGATCTTGGGACCTAGATAATCACCAACAATGGCATCATGAGCCTAGGTGCAAGCATGAAATTTTAGGGCTTAAAATTTTGGGTAAATTTGTTTTGAGCATGATTTGAATGAATTGATTGTTTGAGTATGCTTATAACATGTTTAATTGCATATTGGTTGGATCAATTTGTTGAAAATTAATTTGGAATAATTTTCCCCAAATTTTATACCTTGGCCGAATGTGATTAGGATTTGGAATCCATGGAATTTTTGATTTCGGTTCATTTGATGAGTTGGAATCATCTTGGATGATGTTAATTTGAGATTGAATTGGATTTATTTTAAATTGAACAAAAACCCTAAATTCCACACCTTGGCCGAATTGGATAATGCCCTTTAAAGTCTTGGAATTTTGATTTTATGAACATTAGATGTGTATGAAATCATTCGGGAAGTTAATTCATTGTCGATTGTGTAATTAATCGGATTGAATTCAAATCGGACAAAATTACCTTCCTTGGCCGAGACTTAGAAGCATGTAAATGGGTTTGATTTTTTCATTAATGTGTTGGACATGTGATGATGATGTTAAGCATGATTAATTAGACTTATTTGATGTTTCGGAAATATCGATTTAGGTGATTAATCATCATAAGCACTTTAGGTTAATTAGATTATGAAATTGGATTTTATGAATTTAATTAATTGGGCCTTGAATTGGATTTGGGCTTTTAAAGTTGTAAATGGGCTTATTGGGCTTTGTTGTAGAAAGTTGGTTTAGGCCAAATGGATTGGACCCAATTGGGCCCAAAACCACTTCCGTTAAGCCCAATTGCGACTTAATGAACCTTTAAAGTTTAATTGGGCCTAATGGGCCAAGATTGATTTATAGGCTTATGGGGTCAATCCCGGATTGGATTTTGGTTATTCGGTTTGACCCGAGTTGACCAAAAGTCCACGCCTTAAGAAATCAATTAAAAGCCCATTAGACTTTAATTGAATTGACGTTGGACGTTAATCGGTCTTTGAGACGCGTTACGATTAAATTTGGAATTTAAGTCGTAAAAGGTTTATTATTAAAGTGTGATATTTAATTTGGAATTAAATAACGAATTAGAATTGAATGCATATTAAATTGGATTTAATGACGTAGTTTAATTTAATTCGAGAATTCGTACTTTGAGTACTTATTCGCAAAAACGAGTTTGACTCGCACAAAATCAAATCGTTGTTTGAACATTGGATGATCACTAATTATCAGATTAATTAACTTGATTAGATTGATTGATAACATGCTTTGTGTAAATACATGGTTGTGATGAATGAATAATGTATATCGGATGGATATTAGTCGGGTAAGGGCAATTTTGGAAATTGTTGTAGTAAATTTGATTTATTAAATTGGACCTGCGTGTCCAGCCTTTTCACCTCTATTCTCTTGTATTCTCTTCTCACCTATTCCCCTCAATGTAAATGAGGTTTCTTTAGAAGTGTAGTGTAACGGGTAGAAGTAATACAAGTGCTAGCTTGAGAGAGAAAGGGAGAGATTTGATCTAGGATCAATGTGTTAAGTATCCATCCGCATATCATTATTATTTATTTTCATATGCGCTTTATTATGTATTTAGAATGCATGTTTAAGGGTGTATGATGATGAGACCTTAACAAAGATAATAAATTGGTAGCCAATTTGCACGCGAAAAACCCTCGCTCAATATCATGCGTCTTTCCTTCCATTGAGTGTTTCTTACTCAAGATCCGAGATTGGCATTGGGTTGTTGGCCAAAGTCAAGCCCTTTCTCCGTCAAAGATGTGTTTGAATCACGAGAGTTTTGTTCCATATCGGTGTCTTGTCCAAGTTGTGGTTTGTTGGCCAAAGTCAAGACCGCTTCTTGTCACTTGACATTGATTACGAAGCTTTCCATGGTCAATGGGTCGCGCTTGACTGGGATCATTAGGTTTGTTGTGCCAAAGCCAAGGCCTAGTTGATTCAGAGGAAAACGGTTAGGGTACATATTGGATATATAGGCATATATACGATATATGTTTCGGACTTGGATGTCCACCTACCAGACCTAGGAATTGGATTGGATCCAATTGATCTTAGAGATCTACCTAGTTAATTATCATACAATTGTTGGCCAAAGTCAAGATTGTGTGACATTTAACGGGATCCTAGCCCACTAGGAAACACGGTTTCCCGAGTACTCGACAGAGGGTTAGAGGCTCGCCGAAAAATAGTGGGAGGCAAGAATTGAATTTGCAATATTCGTTCAATCACTCGTCAAATAAATAAAAGTATTAGTTGGACTAATATTTAATGTTGTTTTAATTAATATAGTTTGACTATATTCAAGTAAATTCAATAAATAGTTGATTTTATAATTGGATTATAATAATCAATATAATTGAATTAATATTATAGTTGATTGAATAATTGGATTATTGTAATCATTATGATAAATAGTACCTAAAATAATTGATTAAATAGTTGGACTATTAAAATCAAGAAACATTGAAAGTTGGACATTTAAAATATAATCTTGGAAGATAATGTTTAAATGGTTTAATTTTCTAATTGGGAATGAAATTTCAGGATGGTACTGGAAATAAATAATAAGTTACTTTATTTGATAAAATAACCTATTATGCCTAAACCCGGAGTTAAGCAAACAGTGGAACATAATCTTTGGAAGTATTATGTGATGATGACTTATAATGCTTAATATACTTATAATAAATCTATGTTTAGATTTAAGAAGTATTATATTTGCAATTAATAATTCTTGGAGAATTAATGACTAATCTCAAGGAGATAAAGTCAAACTTTGCAATTAGTTAAGTAGCGCAAGGCGCACTTTACGTCAATATTCTAGAAATCCAAGGCTTGGCCAAAGACTTCTTAAATATTGAAAAGGGGTAAAGGCAATATCGTTATTATCTTCTGGGAAGATAAATGACATATCCCGAAGTGGCTGTCGTTTGGATATGGCAGACACGAAGGAATTAAAGAAAGGGCAAGGCTCTGACTTTAAGAATGTTTGTCAATATTATGTCCATTACTAGTATTTAAATTAGATTTTAAATGCTTAGTATGGTACATAAAATATATATATTGATGTTCAGAATCTGCTGTGAGCAGGATACTGACTTCAAGCTGAGGTTTATCTGCGAATCGGAAACGGGACGAAAGTCGCTGTTTCGACCAAAGATACCTAAATTTAGGAACTACCTTCGGGTGAGTACCTAAATTAGGAAACTGTTATAATGTAACTAGTTTGACTAGAAACATTATCTCTATATCAGTGTTCAATCCGTTGCGGATGAACCTTTATATTCTAGAACACTAAAGTGTTTTATTATATAAAGATGATATTGAGATAAACACATTAGATGTGAATAACAGTTTTTATATTTTGAATATAAATAAAATCTCGAACATATAATATGACAAACTAATAGCTCATACTGATCTGATCAGATGAAACTAATTGTGGCATTGTTGTCTGGGACACAATTAAACAAGAGTCGTATATCCACACTTTTGAAGAGTGGGTACTAGGACTGATTTGACTGATCAAATAAAGTCTACGAATCTAGTTTATTAGGTAAGGTACCTAAAACACTATTTACTTGGTAAAAGTGCAAGTGCCACCGATCTGATAGCCCTATTCATAGTGAAGTAAGTGGGCTCATATCTAGCTAGGCTAGATGTGGAAATGAATGTTTCATTACCTTAACGGATGTGGCATGACGTTATGGTTATGTGTTTCTTTTAAAGAACAAATCGTAAACTTTTAGAGTTTCGACACGAAATAGACAAACAGATCGGCTGAAGTATTAAACCGTCGTCAAGGTAAGACCGTAAATGGAAAATACTTAAGCAATAAGTTTCAAATATACTTGAAAGAGTATAGTATTCTTTCAAATGAGGACTCCTCCTGGAACACGTCAGTTTGACGGTGTGTCAGTACGGAGAAACCGAATTTTGTTGGACATGATAAGGTTAATCATGAGTCGCTCTGAGCTACCTTTTCCTTCAAAGATTAGCATAAACAGTGCAAAACTTATTTTGAATAAGGTTCCATGTAAATTCTGTTTAACAGACTTCATATTAGATATTAACGGGAAAGAAACTGGGTTTCACACTCCTTTTGATTTGGGGATACTAGGCTTACGTTTGGATGATACCAAACTAGTACCCAAATCGGATTAGTGCCAAATATAGGTTATCCTAGGGAAAAACCATAAGTATAGTACTTATACATCTCACTATAGAACAATTGTAATTGTTGCTCGCCATGCGGTCTTCCTTAGAGGATTACCGATATGCAGTGGTCAATGGGAGGATAGTATAACTCGATGAAAATCGGAGTAATACTGTTTCTGGCATGAAGTCCTTAATGGAACAAAAATAGTTCATCAAGGATGAAACTATACCATTAATCTTCGTATACACAAGAAACGTGTAGATCGGAGAGAATCAAAAAACAACCTGGGGTATGAGTTTCTGATCTCACCTCATAAAGATGTCAATCTTGTTGAGGTATACCAACCGACTACATAAGAAGGGGTGATACAAGGTATCGACTTCCGTTATGGCAAAGTGCCATGAGTCCAAAATGGATTCCATGTATAAACAACTATGTTTGGACACTAGTTGATGTACCATAAGGCATTGTGCCTATAGGTACTGCATAAGTCTTCAAGGAAGACATACATGGATGGCAACATACCAACGTACAAAGCTGGGCTTGTAGCGGAAAGGTATCGTTATCAACATTGTGTTGATTACGGTTCAACCTTTTACCTGTTGCCACGGCAAATCCATTTGGATAATGCTTGCTAAAGCTGCACGTTTCATTTATGAAATGTGTCAGTTAAAGATCAAAATCACTTTCCTTAAATGGAAACCCTTTGGAGGATGTTTATAACATCCTGACGATTTTGTCGTACTAAAACCAGTAAACAAGGTTTGCAGGTTATTCGATCCACGTTTGGATTGAAGCAAGCATTAGGTTCTTGGAATTAACGTTTTGATGTAATCATAATGGTGTATGATTTAATTCAAAACGAAAATAATTCTTGTGTACATAAGAAGGTTAGTGGGAGCGCACTGACAAGAATGTCCTTTAACAAAATAATGATAATATATGTCATTTCTTGGAAATGAAATTCCCATATAAAACAATCGGTGAAAGCTTGGCTTTCGAGAAAATTCTCCGTAGAATTCTTGGGAGTGACAACCTTTATTCTAGGAATAAAGATCTACTGGGATAGATTAAGTTGTTAAAACTCTGCGAGAACTTGTACATTGAAAAATGTACATGACCTCGTGTCTCATACGCTTTGAGCATATGGATTCACAATCAGGCCAATCCAGATGATGGTCACTGGATTGATGTTAAGAACATCTATTAGAATCTTAGAGATCTAAGGATGCTGTCTTAATCTGTGGAGAAGGAGAACTTGAAGTGACTGGGATCACTACTGCAAGTTTCCAAACCGATAAAACGACTGAAAGTCGCAAACGGTACTATACAATTTGAATAACGGTACAGTGAGCTGGAAATCTTCCAAGCAAGATACTGTTACCGAATAAACAACAAATGCGGAATTAATTGCAGCAGCTGAGGCAGCAATTGAAGTCATCTGGGTCAATAATAAATCTAATTAGATTAGATATAGTTCTGTTAGTAGCTGAGCTAGGCGTCAGCGCAGGCTAAAGAATTAATGGTCTCATCAACGATCCAGATATATACTTCGACTATTCATCAGATTCGTTCGGATCATACATCGTGGCAATGTGATGATCGTATAAATCGCATCAGACGATAATCATACAAATCCGCTGACGAAACCTTTTCTCAGCAATTTGAGCAACCGTACAATAGTTCGGTGTTAAACACTTGAGTGACTGGCTATAGGCCAAGTGGGAGATTGTTGGACAGTTATGACCCATAGCGTCACTATTTGTACAGATCATTGTGTTGTTGTATAAATTAACTATGTGACAAAGGAAATTGCACGCTTATCATTTGTGATTAGATCACCAACGATGTATAAATGATGAGAGGTCCTTATGATTTGTTCCTTGATTGAGAATGATATGAGACAGTATCAATCAACGAAGGATAAATCATTAAATATCCCTAGTTAGAGTATTATCGAGATTGGACATCGATAAATACGTAAAAGACTAGTATCGTACTTGTGCGCGTTGTGAGGGCACAACGGCGTAGTTATCATATACTTAAGTATTGGATACTTATGCAAGTGCGGTAGGAGGTTGTGTTTCACCGACGGTACGGGAAACAGCTTCGCTCTGGATAGACCCCCTCGGAATCCCATTGGTAGTTTGACTATGTGTCTATGGGAGTCCGACATCAGGGTAGGTGTATTTGGTCTTAACCTGAGACTTGCACCGCTAATGCTTACGACAATCAATATACTTTGGTTGAGGTCGTCTAGGGCTTTTAACCGGTTCTGTGTACGCCGATACTAGGTATATTTAGAATCGTAGAGTATTGGGTGTGATGTCAAGACGGAAGTATCACTCCAGTCAAAGTGGAGATGATGTCACGGAGGATACGGTATTAGTACTCTTAAGTGCTGCGCGGCCATCGGGATATTATGACTAGGTCATGTATATCCGATTATAGAGACTAGTTACCAGACATCCGACATGTGCTTCGTAAGGGGCAGACACAACTCCAGCCCCAGGCCTAGCACGTGACAGTCCGATAATGGATCGAAATACGCAATACTACGGTATACTACGCTTGATATAGATCACATATTCCTATAAGAATATTTCCGGAGAATTGGGTAGGCATGGCACTTTGCTAGAAGCCAACCTTGTCTTGTGAATCGGTAAGACGTAGTACTTGGTACGTACGTATTCGGATAGTCCGACAACCCGATTCACTGCCAACATATCCGGGGATCTCTTGGGTCGCGTCCCAATGATACACCGATGAAGTATGACTCGCACTTTAATTAATCTGGGATTAATTTGATGAGAGAGAAAATTAATCTGGGATTAATTTCGGAGATATTTTATCTAGGATAAAATATCAATAAAACAGAGATAACGATTAATTTGGAATTAATCGATAAATTAATATATTCGATATATTAAACGAAATTGGATTTCGACGCGGAATTGAAATTGGATTTTAATTCGGGCGAACGAATTAATTTAGAATTAATTCGTTAGCGACGTGAATAGTGAATTCGCTAAGCGTAATCATTTAATTACGACGCAACGGATAAATCGTTAATTTGGAATTAACGAACCCGAGCCTGAGTGTGATTGCGAGTGCATTCGTATTTAGAATTTGATTGCGGCACGCAAGTCACATCAAGCGTCAAGTCATTCGTCACATCAAAGCGTCAAGTCATTCATCACATCAAAGCGTCAAATCAAACGTCACTTTGGGTGATGTGACATTTGATTGATTGATGTGAGTGATTGATTGATTGATAGACAACATGTCACTTTAATAAAGTGATGTTGATGTGAATAGTGATAGGCAAGATGTGTGTATTGATTGCTTTTTATTGTTTGACTTTTTAAAAAGCAAATGCATGTGAAATTCATTTGAAATTCACTAAAGTGTATAAGAAACACTTAAAATGCAAATGCAAAAATCTAATACACAATTCATCTCTCTTTCTTCTCTTTATGCTCACGCCCAATGGGCTTTTTTCCCCTTCTGCTCACTGCCCAAAATGGCGTGAATGAGGGCTGGAATAATCTGATTTTTGAAGCAAAAATCTCGAGTGCTAGCACACCGAGAGTTGTACGAAGGTGTTAGGGACACTTACCCTTGAGCCGGGAATCGTTCGATGAAGATTCGGAGCTCAAATTCAAGACACAAAACTGCAACAGTGGGCTGTGAACTGCAGTGATTGGCGCCACTTTGATGGATCCAAAAATGGTTTTGTTCGTCTTCAATCGTCTCAACCGATCCATGTGAGTATTCTGCAACTCCTTTGAGATGTATTCAACACTTTATCATGCTTGTTTAATGATCTTGGGACCTAGATAATCACCAACAATATATTGGATATATTAATTGAAATCGGATTTTAAAGCGGGATTAAAATTGGATTTTAATTAGGGCGAATGAATTAATTTGGAATTAATTCGTAAGCGACTTTCATTATAATTTTGCTAGGTATTTTTATTTAATTAAATTGAATTTAATTACGTCGCAACGGAAAATATGTGTAATCGGATTAAATAAATCCGAGCCCGGAGTGTGTTTAGCAAGCCAACTTGAATTTTGAATTTAATAGGTGGGGCCTTCCAACTTACATCACTAGTCATTCAAGTTGATGGAAGTGGTTGGGAGCTTTTAATGAACCTTCTCTAACATACTTTGTTTTTTTGTTTTTCTTTTTGGAAAAGCATATACAACCTTTTTGCAAGGCATATTTGGTAATTTTTTTTGGAAAATAAAAATATCAAAAGTAAAAACTCTCTCATTCTTCCCACCATTGTCGTGACCTCTTCTCCCTCTCTTTTGATTTTTACTTCAAAAATAAAGCAAGCTCGAACTTCAAGAGTTTAGTAATGGTTTAGTGTTGGTTTCTATGATTAGTCCCAAGATCATAATGAACAATGAAATACGAATGAATAACGAAGAAGTATGGCGGAAATACACTAACATCGATCGGTTTAAGGATGCGTCAAACAACAAAAAATTATCCTACAAGCAGTCCGAGATTCGGCCAAGGTAGTCGACAATGCTCCAAGCTTTGTTTTGTCTTTCTAAGCTCTTGAATAGGTTTCCCTAATACAAAGAGATAATAAGAGAGTGATTTGTTCTAGGAACAATTTGTTTAAATATCCATCCGTATATCGTTATTAATTTACTTTTCACGCCTTATTATGTTTTAGAAGCATGCTTAAGGGTGTATGATGAGACCTTAACAAAGATAAAAAATTGGTTGCCAATTTACGTGAAAAACCCTCAAAATATATTAAGCATTTTTCCTTCCGTTGAGTGATTCTTACTCAAGATCCAAAGTTGGCATTGGTTTGTTGGCCAAAGTCAAGACCTTTTTCAATTGCGGATGTGTTCATGAGAGTTTTGTTCAATATCGGTGTCTTGTCCAAGTTGTGATTTGTTGGCCAAAGTCAAGTGTTGGTAATTTATCTAGGTCCCAAGATCAAACAAGCAATGAAAAACATGCGTGAATACATCAACGGAGGTAGCGGAATACTCACATCGATCGGTTGAGTCGATTTGGAGACGAATCAAGCCTAAATAGCCACTGCCATTCACGCCCACTGGTGGCAGTCCACTGCCTTCAAAAACAGAAATTTGAGTTGAAAAATGGAGCTCCAAGCTTCGTCAAATGGATCCCGGCTCATGGGCGAACCTCCCTACCACCTTCGCAAGACTCATAGTGTGCTAGCACTTGCGGTTTTCACCATGAAAACCCAACTCTTGCTTCCCTTTGTTCACGCCAAAATGCAGCAAAACAGTGAAGAAATGGACTGGTTTGGCGTGAGAGAAGAGAGAAATTTGAGAGAGATGAAGTTGTGTAATGTTATGTGTTGAAATTCATTTCAAGTATATCTTATATACTTATGTGAATTTCAAATGCATTTGCTTTAATTTGCATTTCATTTGCTTTTAAAAGTCAAACCATTAAAGCCATCAAGTACACATCATGTCCATCAAGTCACATCTACTTTATTAAAGTGACATGTTGTCAAGTCACATCACTCAAAGTGACAAGTGATTTGACGCTTGATGCGACTGATTGATTTGACGCTTGATGCGACTTGCGATGCCGTATTCGAATTCAAAATACGAATGCGCTCGCAATCACACTCGAGCTCGGGTTCGTTAATTCCAAATTCACAATTTTTCCGTCGCGTCGTAATTAAATGATTACGCCTAGCGAATTCACTATTCACATCGCTAACAAATCAATTCTAAATTAATTCGTTCGCCCGAATTAAAATCTAATTTTAATTCCGCGTCGAAATCTAATTTCGCTTAATATATCGAATATATTAATTTATTGATTAATTCCAAATTAATCGTTATCTCTCTCTAGATGACATTTTATCCTAGATAAAATATCTCCGTAATTAATCCTAGATTAATTCTCTCTCTCTCTTCTATATAATCCCAGATTATTCAAGAGTGCGAGTTGTGCGTCATCGGTGGGTTATCGGGAAGCGGCCCATGAGATCCTCGGATAAGTTGGTAGTAAATACGGTCGTCGGAGTATCCGAATCACGTACGTACCAAGTACTACGTTCTACCGATTTACGAGACAAGGTCGACTCCTAGCAAAGCACCAAGTCTTCCCAATTCTCCGGACATATCCTTTTAAGAATATTTAAGATCTATATCAAGCGTAGTATACCATTGTATTGTGTGTATGGGCCCAGTATCAGATAGTCACGTGCTAGGGCTGGGGCTGGATAAGTGTCTGCCCCGTCCGAAGCACATGTCGGATGTCTGGTAACTAGTCTCTATAATCGGATATTCATGACATGGTCATAATATCACGATTGGATGCGCATCACTTAAGAGCACTAATACCGTATCCTGCGTGACATCATCTCCAATATGACTGAAGTGATACTTCCATCTCGACATCACACCCAATACACTACGACTCTCTGATAAACCCAGAAGTAGTGTACGCAGAACCGGTTAAAGCCCTGTACCACCAAGACCAAAGTCTATCGATTATCGTAAGTATTAGCGATGTAAGTCTCAAGTTAAGACTATACACACCTACCTTGATTTCGGCCTCCCATAGACACATAGTCATAATACCAATGGGATTCCGAGGGGTCTATCCAGAGCGAAGTTGTTTCCCGTACCATCGGTGAAACACGACCTCCTATCGCACTTGCATAAGTATCCAACACTTATATATATGAGAACTATGCCGTTGTGCCCTCACAACGCACACGAGTGCAATACTAGCCTATTCCGCATTATCGATGTCCAGTCTCGATAATACTCCGGCTAGGGATATTTAATGATTAATCCTACGGGGACTGATACTGTCTCATATCATTCTCAGTCCAGGAACTAATCATAGGGACCTCTCTTCATTTATAAATCTATGGTGATCTAATCACAAATGATGAGAGTGCAATTTCCTTGTCACATAGTTAATTTGCTACAACAACACAATGTTCTGTGCAAATAGTGACGCTATGGGTCATTTTGTCCAACATCAAGATCATTTCTTGTCCATCGACATTGATTATGAAGATTTCAATGTCAATGGGTCCTACTTAACTGGAATCATTAAGCTTGTTATGCCAAAGGCAAGGCTTAGTCTATTCAGAGGAAAAAGGTTAGGAAAATGTATTGGATACATTGGCATATGTATTGTATATATGTTTCGGACTTGGATGTCCACCTACCGGATCTAGGAATTGGATGAGATCCAATTGATCTTCGAGATCTACCTAGTTAAATATCATACAACCTGTTGGCCAAAGTCAAGGTTGTGTGTTATTTAACGGGATCATAGCCCACTAGGAAACTAGGTTTCCCGAGTACTCGACATAGGGTTAGAGGCTCGTCGAAAAATAGTGGGAGGCTAGTATTGAATTTGTAATTTCATTCAGATACTTAGCTTTACGTGTTTTCAAATTATTTCGTCAAAATTATTGTATTAGTTGGACTAATATAATGTTATTTTTCTTGTAATAGTTAGACTGTACCCAAATATCTTTGACTAGATAGTTGGACTATCGTAGTCAAGATTACTTGAAAGGGAAATGTCCGAGATATTATCATGTGTGAGAATATCTTTAAGGGCACGAACTTTGCCGATTGGGAAATGAATCTAAGGATAGTCCTTGGAGCCGAGAGGCTGTTATACACCATACATACACCTCTTGGGCCTAAACCCACACCTGATCAGCCACTTGAGCTGGAGCTTTGGAAGACTCACAGTGATGATTGCGATACTACTCAGTCTATTATGCTTGCTTCCATGACTCAGTATTTCCGTCGACAAAACTGGGACTTGGATCCCTATAACATGTTGGCGAGGTTGCACGATCTTCACCGATCTAACAAAAGGTCACAGAGATATGAGTTAGTAAAGCAGCTCTTCCGTTCACGTATGTTAGAAGGCATGTCTGTTTAGTCCCTTGTGGCACAGATGATTGCTGACATAGATGAGCTAGATGAGATGGGGATAGTCTTTGAGGGTGAGATTACCATAGATATGATCTTGCAATCTCTCCCCAACACCTGGAGACAATTCATCATAAACTATAATTTGATGAACACAGATGATACTCTTGGAGAGTTATTGTCTACTCTCAAGGAAGTTGAGAAGGAGCTTGTCAAGGGCAACAAGGGCGAGGCGCACTTTGCTTCGACATCTCAGACACCGAGGGCTGGGCCCAAGACAACTGGAGGTGTGAAGAAGAAGAAGCATAAAAGAAAGGGTAAGGCCAAATCTTTAAAGGCTTATGGGAAGCCTAAGGACAAATATCAGGATGTTTGCCTCCAGTGCCGCAAGCGGGGTCACTGGAAGCGTGACTGCCGCGAGTACAAGACGCTCTAGAAGGAGATAGAGGCGGGCAAGGCACCGACCTCAGGTATGTTTGTTATTGAAATAAACATGACTACTTCTAGTTTTAAAAATTGGATTTTTGATTCTGGTTGTGTTACTCATATATGTACTTATGTGCAGGATCTGCAGATTAGCAAGAGACTGGCTTCAGGGGAGATTGATCTATGTGTTAGAAATGGGACAATTGTTGCTGTTTTGGCCGTGGGCACTTTTGTTTTGGAACTGCCCTCGGGGCATGTGCTTGAACTAAATGACTGTTATTATGTACCTAGTTTGACTAGGAATATCATATCTGTATCTATGTTAACCTAATGTGGGTATACTATTGTATTTCAAAACACTGGGTGTTACTTATATAAAAATGATGTAGAAATTTGCACTTCTGTTGCAAATAATGGTCCTTATATTTTGAATATAAATCTATCTCCAACATATAATATAACAAACAAAAGGCTCAAAATGAGTAACAAAGATGAAACTTATATGTAGCATTGTCGTCTAGGACACATAAACAAGACTCGCATATCCACACTTTCGAAGAGTGGATACTTGGACGGATTTGATCCAAATTCATATGACGTCTGCGAATCTTGCTTATTAGGCAAAATGCCTAAATCACCTTTTAGCGGTAAAGGTGAACGCGCCATCGAACTGTTAGCCCTCGTTCATGGTGACGTGTGTGGGCACATGTCTTCCCAGGCTAGAGGTGGATATGAATACTTCGTAACCTTTACGGGTGATGTATCACGTTATGGTTATGTGTATCTTATGAGACACAAGTCGGAAACTTTTGAGAAATTCAAAGAGTTTCGACACGAAGTTGAAAAAAGACCAGCAAGAGTATTAAGACATTACGGTCGGACCGTTGTGGCGAATACTTGAGCAATGAGTTTCTAGATTACCTAAAAGAATATGGTATTCTTTCACAGTGGACTCCTCCTAGAACACCGTAATTAAACGGCGTGTCCGAACGGAGAAACCTTACTTTGTTGGACATGGTAAGGTATATGATGAGTCGCACTGAGCTACCTATTTCCTTCTAGGGATATGCATTAAACAATGCAATTCTTATTTTGAATAAGGTTCCTTCTAAGTCTGTTCAACAGACTCCGTATGAGATATAGACAGGAAAGAAACCGGGTTTCTCATTCCTGAAGATTTAGGGATGCTGGGCATACATCAAACATTTGGAAGGTACCAAACTTGAGCCCAAATCGGATAAATGCCTATTCGTAGGATATCCTAGGGAAACCAAATGATATTAATTCTATCACCCACGAGAGAACAAAGAATTTGTTGCTCTACATACGGTTTTCCTTGAGAAAGAATTCCTATATGTAGTGATTAGTGGGAGGAAAGTAGAACTCGATGAAAATCGGAGTGATACTGTTACGGGCATAAAATCCTCAACAGAACAAGAACAGTCCATCCGGGATGAGACTGTACCATAATCTTCTATTACAAAAGGACCGCGTAGGTCGGAGAGAGTCAGGAAACAACCTGAGAGGTATGGGTTTCTCATCTCACCTCATGTAGATATTAATCTCATTGAGGATAACGAACCGGCTACGTATGAGGAAGCGATACAAGATATCGATTCCGCTTTATGGCAAGAAGCTATGAAGTCCGAAATAGATTCCATGTACACCAATTTAGTTTGGACACTTGTTGATGCACCAGAAGGCGTAAAGCCTATTGGATGTAAATGAGTCTTCAAGAAGAAGACCGACATGGATGGAAATGTACAAACGTATAAAGCTAGGCTTGTAGCGAAGGGGTATCGTCAACGACATGGTGTCGATTACGACGAAACTTTCTCACATGTTGCCATGATTAAATCCATTCGGATAATACTTGCAATTGCTACATATTTCGATTACGAGATATGGCAGATGGACGTTAAAACTCCTTTCCTTAACGAAAACCTTTTGGAGGATGTTTATATGCAACAGCTTGATGGATTTATCGTGCCTAGACTTGTAAACAAGGTTTGTAAGTTAAATCGGTCCATCTATGGACTGAAGCAAGTGTAGGACACAGAACTTGGGCAACGCATGCTGTCATAGGCTCAGGGCCTAGTTGAGAGTACGAAGTAGTCCGCGGGGAACTAAACCGGAGAATAATGGATTCGCCACCCGGTGTGAACCGGGACAAAGGTTTAAGGCCGCACTCACCCCTCCCAAGGAAAGACCTCAAATCGTTGGGTTCGGAATGGTCCCATACTTATGTCATTGTGATGATATAATCCGTGCAATAAATCGACCGCATCTAATCAATAATCATGTTCAAATGTCACCTAGATCTAGGATGCTTCCGTTAACTAAATCCTAATCTAAGTTTGCATGCTTGAAAATAAGTCTTTAAACAATAAACACGCAACATCACACATCGAACATATTAAGCCATCAAACCAACGTAAACAAATAATTACTTAAGCATAAATATAAACTAAACTAAAAATCATGCATAAAAGAAACATAATCATGCTTTAAGATTAAATAACGAGACTAAAATAAAGCATGCTTAAAATAATAAATGAATAACCTAAGGACTATAACATGCTCAAACATAAATTTGGATGAGACGAGATACGTGTATCTTAAGTGGTACGTGTTATTGTATCCCGAGTGCAGACCATACTACCGTCCATTCGGAATCGGCTATGGAATTTACGTCCGGGATTCCATCTGATATACCACAAAAGGGAACACAGATCCCGCTCATCCAACAATCAAATCATGCCTCAAACGACTCTCATGCAATTATATATCAAAAAATAAATAAATAGAACGAAGGAAGATAAGTAAAAAAGGTGCCCTCAGGTCTAACCTCTTTGTCGTCTCAAGAAAGGGCGTTACACATCCGTTGGAAGGGCGAATGATCCGATACTTTTCCGATTCGTTTGCTTACTATTTTTCCTCGTTGTTTTGATGCTCGGGCTGCTGTTTTAAGTCCGTTTTGCTACTATTTTACTGTTGCGTTTTAGGTCACTGTTTTGGTCGATTAGCCGACTGTTTCGGGTGATTTAGAAGGCTAAAAGGGCTACGGTTTTTAGGGGTTCTTTGGGGGTATTTATGCATTTTTTTTACTGCCGTTTCAGGGTGTTTCGGGGACTGTTTTGATGGGTTAAAACCGCACAAAAACTGGGCAGAACAGCAGGGTGAAGTGCGGAAGTTTTGTGAGGCAGTGTAGTGGGTTCCGGGACTGTTTTGGGCGTGTGATTGGGGGCTGTGTTTGGGGTGTTTTGTGGCAGTAAGGGGGTATGTTAGGGGCTGTTTTAAGGCGTGGATTTAAGGTATGTGAAGGCTGATTAAGGTGCGGCAGAAGGGGGATGTATGGGGAGTTGTGCGGCAAAGGGAGTGCTTGAGGTGTTTCACGGCAATGCAGGGTTTCTCAGGGTTTTCTGTATGCGGCAATGAGGGCTTGGAGGAGGTGCTTGGGCGTGAACAAGAGGGCTTGGGCGTGTGAGAGAGGTATGTGAGCTAGGGTCGTGAATGGGGGGTGAAGGCCTCTTTTTATAGGCAAATGAGAGGAAGCTTTCCTTATACGACTAGGAGTAGGATTTCCATTTATGGTGACATCTTCTAAATAAGGAATAGATCTCCTTATTTGGATTTGTGATTGGATTTGATTTGGTAGGGATGTGATTTGATTTCTTTTATTTAGGTAAGGATTTTATTTGATTTAAACATGTGATTAATGTGCATACACCTAAATAAAGGCACCTTGGGCGTGAATCCCCTTCCTTGGGCATGGGCTTGCTTTGATTTGGGTAATTTGGGTTTGGTTTGGGTTTGGTTTGGGTTTTAGGCCTTAGGTAAGCTTTAAAACGGAAGTCCAACAAGCAGCAGAAGCCAAACAACTCAGATAAAATCCAACGAAAATTCAAATTTCCATCTTTACCCTTCCAACGTTCGTTTCCCGTGACTTTCATGACTAAAGAAGTAGTTGGCTCCATACGAGACTCATCATCGGGCTGATATGCAAAAATGCAATACCTACAATCGCCCCCACTTTGATGGGACTTATGTAGTGTGTGACAATGACAATTCCTATCAAAGTATATGCAATGCATTTTTACTTACCTGACTCGCCAGCTGCCACATGGTTCGCCTGCTGTGTTGAGTTGATAGTGCTAACCCCGAACCTAGGGTGTCGTGGTTGCGTCTCCGTACCTACAGTGCCGCAATGGTGTTGTTGTTGTCTGAGTGCTAACCCGGTACATAGAGTGTCGCAGTGATGACTCCGTACCTAGAGTGCCACAAACGTCTGGATGCTAACCCCGTTACCTAGGGTGTCGCGGTGACGCCTCCGTACCTAGAGTGCCACAAGTGTCTGAGTGCTAACCCCGTACCTAGGGTGTCGCGGTGACGTCTCCGTACCTAGAGAGCCACAAGTGTCTTAGTGCTAACCCCGTACCTAGGGTATCGCGGTGACGCCTCCATACCTAGAGTGCCACAAATGTATGGATGCTAAACCCGTACCTAGGGTGTCACGGTGACGTCTCCGTACCTAGAGAGCCACAAGTGTCTGAGTGCTAACCCCGTACCTAGGGTGTCGCGGTGACGTCTCCGTACCTAGAGAGCCACAAGTGTCTGAGTGCTAACCTTGTACCTAGGGTGTCGCGGTGACGCCTCCGTACCTAGAGTGCCACAAATGTCTGGATGCTAACCCCGTACCTAGGGTGTCGCGGTGATGTCTCCGTACCTGGAGAGCCACAAGTGTCTGAATGTTAACCCCGTACCTAGGGTGTCGCAGCTGATATCTCCATACCCGGAGTGTCGTACCAGGCAAAACTGATCTGATGTCTCCATACCCGGTGTGCCATATCTGGCTGATTTGATGCCTCCATACCCGGAGTGTCGTACCTGTCTGAACTGATACTGAACTGACGTGGGCTTCGCCCCTAACATGCCATACCCGGCAGAACTGATACTGCACTGATGTGGGCCACGCCCCCAGCACGCCATACCCAGCAGAAACTGATACTGAACTGACATGGGCCTCGCCCCCAGCTGCCATACCCGCAGAAACTGATACTAACTGACGTGGGCCTCGCCCCCAGAATGCCATACCGGCAGAACTGATACTGAACTGATGTGGGCCTCGCCCCCCCCAGAATGCCATCCGGCAGAAACTGATGCTGATACTCTTTTTCAACACACTGTAGTGCCTCTCTTCGAGATAATCTTGATAGCTAAACATATTTTTGTCCTCAACGGGTGCTTCGCGTCAAAGCCAAAGAATCTTCAAAGTACTCGACACACTCAAACCTAATCTTCTGAACGGTTGATCTGAACTAGACTCCTAGTGTGTGTGTGCTAAGGCTCTTTCGCAGCTTATTCCTTAAGTCAGCCAACTCGATGATTTCGCTTCGGAGAATCGGACCAGTGGGTCTAACCAACCTGGATGTCTGGGTCACGTTCTGTGATTACTGTAGCATACTCAACATGATATGGTCTTCTTTTATTGCATCGTCTCTTTCTTTTCATTTTGGGTCTTTTCTTTCTTTTTTCCTTTTTTCTTTCTTCTTTTTTTTTTCTTGACACACCTACCCTTTAAGGTAGCATTTCTCCTCATGGTGGTCCTAATACTCGCCCATGGGTAGCTTCACGCTTATTGGTTATAGGTGGCCTATTTTTTTTTTCATTGTAGAGACTTTTCTTTTTTATTTTCCAACCATATCATGTATCGTAGCAAAGGCAAATCAGTGTGGACATCCAGGCAAACGGTCATTCACCGATCCACCATCTCTTCAACTAGTCACCTCATCAACCGCTCAGGCTTCTACTGTTGAGATACCTTTATCAAGTTCTTTATGAGTCTAGCCGAGATCAATCCATTCCGAATATCAGATAAGAGCGCGTCTCGCACTTCTCGTTTCTAAGGCTTCTCCCTACAGCACACAATGTCATCACCGGACATATGTTTAACCATCAAATATTTCTCTCTCACTCATTTCAATTTTTTATTCATTTTTTTTTCAATCACTCACTCACTCTAAGGAACTCTCCCTCTCTACAGCTGACCATGTGGGCTTCGCCCCCTGGATCCATACCCGAAACTCAAACTCAAAATGGGCCTCAACCCTCAGATTACCATCTGAATCTTAACAACGATGTGGACCTCAGCCCTAGGATTTCTACCCAAATTCAACACAGTGCTTTCGCTGTTTCTTATTGGCTTGTCTTTGCCGTTGTCACTTTTCTGTCTTCGAAACCTGTGAATACAAAACACAAAACACACAAAAATGATGCAATAATGGGTTACATGTATGCATGCATGAGTTTTCTTTATCCCGTCGGGTTAGGTCTTTTGCGGGTGACTATTTAGTCTTCTGCCCCTCAGGCAAAATACAGTTTCAATCTGTCAATGTTGATCGGCTCTGTGAACTCATTCCCTTCCAAGTCCGATAGTCTCACTGCTCCATTTCTCATTACCTTCTGAACAATGTATGGTCCTTCCCAATTCGGCCTGAACTTTCCTCTTGGGTCTGTCGTCGACGGCTTCGATTGCTTGAGTACCAAATCACCTTTCTTGATCTTGGTAGGACGCACCTTCTTATTGAAAGCTCGAGCCAGCCTCTTCTGATAGATCTGCATGTGATGCAAGGACTTCATCCTCTTCTCATCCATCAGAGCCAACTGTTCAAACCTTTGCGAGGTCCACTCTTGTTCAGGCAACTCTGCTTCTGCTAACACCCGCATGGACTGTATCTCAACTTCCACCGGCAGTACCGCTTCCATTCCATAAACCAAAGAATACGGCGTGGCTCCTGTTGCCGTTCTCACCGATGTTCTATATCCCCACAAGGCGTATGGTAGCTTGTCAGCCCAGTCCTTATAATTCTCAGTCATCTTTGCCAAGATCGTCTTTATCGTCTTGTTGGCTGCCTCGACTGCCCCATTAGCCTGCGGCCTGTATGGTGAGGACTTGTGATGGCCGATTCCATACTTCTGTAGCATCGCCTTGGTTTCTCCCTGAAATTGGACTCCATTGTCCGTGACCACATGGTGCGGCATACCATACCGGCAAATGAGATTCCGAGCTATAAACTTCGCCATCTGCTTTGCTGTAACATTGCGGAAAGATTCGGCTTCTACCCACTTTGAGAAGTAGTCTACGGCCACTACTATAAAGCGATGCCCATTCGATGCATTCGGTCGAATCTCTCCGATCATATCTATTCCCCAAGCTGAGAAAGGCCATGGCTCCGACAGCCCATGCAACTCTGTATGCGGCAGATGATTCAAATTTCCGTGTGCTTGACAGTCATGACAGTGCTTTACCAGCTTCGCGCAGTCAGCTTCCATGGTTGACCAGTAAAAGCCTTGTCTCACAATCTTGCGGGACAAGTTCAATCCGTTCATATGTGGTCCACATACACCAGCGTGCACTTCTTCCATTACCTTCTGAGCTTCTTCCTTTCTTAAACATTTCAGCTGAATACCATTGCCCTGCCTCTTGTAGAGTTTCCCTTCAGACTCACATACTGAGAGGCCAACTTCTGAATGGCTATTCTATCCTTTTTGCTTGCTTCTTCTGGGAATTCCCCATTTTCCAAATACCTTTGAATATCATAATACCACGGTTTCCCATCATCGACTCCACTTCCAGGATTCTACCTATCTCATAGACTGGCTTGCTTGCCGTTGTCAACACAAGCGGTCTCATCACCAGTTTCTCTGGATTTTCCCAAGTTGCGGCCAGTGTTGCCAATGCATCTGCCATCTGATTCTCCTCTCTCGGCAAATGCTGAAATTTACAATCGGGGATAGTCTGTGCCAGACTTCTGAGATGGAACAAGTACGGCTTCAACCGTTCTTCTTTCAGTTCCCATTCTCCTTGCATCTGTCGGATCACCAACATCGAGTCTCCGAAAACTTCAACATTCCTAGCCCTCAAGGCTATCAGTGCAGTCAACCCAAATGCACATGCTTCATACTCAGCCATGTTGTTAGTCACTCCGAATGTCAACCTCTTGGCCATAGGCAAAGTTTCTCCTTCAGGGGTGACTATTACAATCCCGATTCCGGCTCCTTTGCAGTTCACTGCTCCGTCAAAATACATCTTCCATCCTTGGACTGCTATAGCTTGGATTTCTTCGTCGGGGAACTCAAACTTGTACTGATCCCCTTCAACAGGTTGCAAGGCCAGGAATTCTGCCACGGCTCGCCCTTTGATTACCTTGGAGGTGAGGTACTCGATGTCAAATTCAGTCAGCAGCACTAACCATCTGCCCAACTTCCCAACCAGAGGGTACTGAGTGCAAGTACTTCAAAGGATTCTCCTTTGCGACCACTTGGATCTTGTAAGACTGGAAGTAGTGGCGTAACTTCCTGGATGCCCATACTACTGCTAGACAAATCTTCTCCACTTCCTGATAGCGAGCTTCGTACGGAAGCAGCTTCTTACTGAGGTAGTAGACAGCATGCTCTACTCCTGTCTCATCGGCTTGTACCATCATCGCCCCCAGCGCTTCAGGTTCAATAGCCAAATAAAGTACCAAAGGCCTACCCTGTCTCGGAGGTTTCAACACAGGAGGTTTCACCAAATATTCCCTTATTCTGTCAAATGCTTCCTGACACTGCTCGTTCCATTTTACCGGTTGGTCTTTCCTCAACAACTTGAAGATGGGCTCACACACCGATGTCAACTTAGCGATGAAACGACTGATATACTGGATTTTCCCTAGGAAGGCTCTGACTTCTTTTTCTGTCTTTGGTGCCGGCATCTCAGTAATAGCCTTAATCTTCTCGGGATCCACTTCTATTCCGCCCATTCCAACTGTATGGCCGAGCAGCTTTCCTGATGTTACTCCGAAAACACACTTCTTGGGATTCAACCGCAAGTTGTACTTATCCACTCGTTCAAGGAACTTTTCCAACGCTTCTAATGTGCTCCTCCCTCGTTTCAGACTTGACCATCATGTCATCCACATACACCTCAATCTCCTTATGCATGAGGTCATGAAACAAGTAGTGGCCATCCGCTGATATGTGGCTCCGGCGTTCTTAAGCCCAAATGGCATCACCTTATAGCAGTAAGTACCCCATTCTGTAACAAAAGCGGTCTTGTGTTTATCTTTTTCGGCCATAAGCACTTAGTTGTATCCTGAAAACCCATCCGCGAATGAGTACATGGAAGACAATGCCGCACTATCCACCAGCACATCAATATGCGGCAGAGGAAAGTCATCCTTTGGGCATGCCTTGTTAAGATCTCTGTAGTCGACGCACATTCTGACTTTGCCATCTTTCTTCGGTACAGGCACAATGTTGGCCAACCACTCGGGGTATTTCACTACTTCCAAGAATCCCACATCTATTTGCTTCTTGACCTCTTCTCTGACCTTCTCGGCCCATTCGGGTCTCATCCTTCGGAGTTTCTGCTTTACAGGCTTCATATTCGGATATGTTGGTATCGCATGCTGGGCAATACTTCTATCTACCCCAGGCATGTCCTCATAAGACCAAGCAAACACTTTGGCATATTTAACCAATATCTCTTCTAAGTTCTTCCGCTCTTCGGCGGTAACTTCGCTCGCAATCAAGATTTCCTTGGGATTTTCAGGCGTACCAAGGTTGAATGCATTCGTTTTGACGGAGTTGATATCGAATATGCTTAAGTCATGCAAGTTAGAAAGTGGAGACTCAGTCAAGTAAGCAGAATTATTGTCTTTATTGCCAACAATAAAAGGAGTACACTCAAACAAATCTGGAAGGAAAATATCCTCATCTTCTACAGATATTCTCCCTCTACAACAGGATCTATCTCAGGTTTCTTTTCTTCCCGAGTGTTAGGGTCTCCAGCTTCATGAGCTCTTCCTCCCACTTCTCATCCTCTTTCTTTGCAACTTCTCCTGCCAGCGGCTTTTCACCAAGCATATCCTGGAAAATCTCGAATCCGGGTACCACAACCCCGTTGACTTCCACCGGTTCGGGTTCTCCTTGATACCCTGAGGCCTTAACAAAGCACTCCATCAGCTTCAGCCCTTTCTTCTTGACTTGGGCTTGTCCTCATCAGAACGATATCCCAAACCCTTTCGAGTGTTCTGCCCTTTGAAATCTGGCAGTGTTGAGCCTTGGCCCTGCTCGAATTTCATCTTCTCCATAATTCGGGCTACCTTGGGATCCACCCACTCCTCAAAAGTTGCTGACACTTGGAACCTTGGGAAAGGTTGTATTTCCAAAGCGGCTACGGCATTATCCACCTCGGCTCGGATAGTGACGATTTTCCCATCATAAGGGAACTTGATCATCTGATGCAAAGTAGAGGGCACACCCCAAGCTTATGGAACCAGGGCCTTCCCAACAATAAGGCAAAAGTGGCTGGGATGTCCAGCACAGTGAACTCCACTTCATCCTCAAACTGGGAACCAACCTTCGCTTGCTATCATCATAGGCTTTGATAGTCATATTGGTAGGACTCAACTCAGTTGGCTTAATACCCAGCCTCACTAGAATTTTCAATGGGCATACATTGATGGAAGAGCCATCATCCACCATTACACAAGAAGTTTTCTTGCCCCTTACCTCAGCTCGGATGAACAAAGGCCTGTTGTGGTTTCTCCCTTCAGCCGGGAGCTCCTCATCAGAGAAGGTTATCAGTACAGCTTCCTTCTGCACTGATCCCACAAACATAGCTGGATTAGCATCTTCCGGTATTACTATTTTACTCAAGGCTTCCACCATAGCTCGCTGGTGTTCTCCGGATGCACACAATAATTCCCAGATGCTCAGATGTGCCCGAGTCTTCTTCAATTGCTGCAGCACTATACCACCCTCGGCTTTCTCAGTATTCTCGGCTATCTCACGGCCTTCCTCCAGGACTTCTTTCCCTTCTCTTTCTCAGTAGCATCATTGTAAAAGCGCCCACTCCGGGTCATGCCTTTCACTTCTTCTTCCTCACCCCCACTTGAGAAGTCTTCCCAGAAATCTTCTTCTGTTCGCCTCATCTTCACTATTACTGTCCCAAATACCGAGGCAAAAGGCTGTTTGGTCAAAGGTTTGGAGGACAAGGTCCTCTGGTAGGCCAGAGTTGATCATGTAGGTAGGTGGTGGGGGAACAGAGTGATAATTGGGTAGAGGATTGCGGTGAGTGTTTGGTTGTTCTTTTTCAGGGTCGGGGATTTTGTGGGAGTCTATTAGGTCTTGGACTTCGTGGCGAAGTCGGGCACAATTATCGGTGTCATGACCAGGCTGTTGGTGGAAGTGGCAGAAGCGGCTCATGTTTAGGTTTGATGGGGGAGGATTTGGTAGTGGTTTTGGTTCGAGGGGTTTTAACAGCCCTTACCTCAGTAGCTTCTCTAGTACCTTGGATAAAGGTCTATCCAAGTTAGAAAAGCGCCTATTCTTTATGGCTGCAATCTCCGCAGTAATAGGCTTAGCTCCTGAGGATCCTCCAACAGTCTTCCTGTTCAAACTATAGAACTTTCTGTTCTCAGCCTCCTCCTCTTCAATAACCATTACGGTTTCTCTCAATTGGCAGAAATCCACAATCATCGAAGTCATTCTCCTCAGTTTACTGTAGATCGAGGGTTTAGTCCCCTTGATAATCATCTTGATCTGATCTTTCTCGGAAGGCCTGGTCTGCAACTTTAAGAGCTGGCTTCTCCAGCGGTTAACAAACTCCTTAAAGCTCTCCTAAGGCTTCTGCTTAGTATTCTCCAAGTCATGGAGTGACAGGTCGATCTCTAAGTCCGTCACATACTGCTTTAAGAAGGCATCAGCCAACTCCCTCCAATCTTCTTTAACCTTTTTTTCTCAAGGCTATGATACCAAACCACAGGTGCCCCATCGAGTGACATCCCGAACATCTTCTGGACTTGGCGCTGAGATGGGCCAACTGAACTCATCATCGAGACATATTACCGCAAATGGACCCTCGGGTCTCCATTCCCATTAAACTTGCAATGTCAGGCATTTTGAACTGCGCGGGCAACTGTTCCTCAAAAGTCATTGAGTCATAATCCAGTAGATCCTCATGTTTCCCCTTCAACTTACGGGTGACAGACTCCATCTGATCACGGAGCTTTTGCATTTCAGCCTGAGTCCCAGCTATCCTACCAGCGGCGGCCATAATCATCCAAAATCATCATCACAAATACCGGAGGGCATCATCATTCAATCCATTTTGAGGGCTCACAGCCATACCAGACATGGCAGCAGTCAGAGCTTGTAGTTGTTCAGTCATCTTGGCGAAGCTAGCTTCCATCTGATCCATTCGAGACCCCTCGTTGACGGATTCACTCATATTCGCTGAAGGTCTTTTGACTAATCTCCCCTCTTCTCTAACCCAACAGGAATCTATGTTGCCTATTTTAAGGCCACGTGTCAGTGCATATGTGTGCGATGCATGAAATATATAAAATTATAAAAAGAAAATTTAAACTACGAGGCCCATTATCATTTTAAAGTATTCAATCACACCATTGCGCGGTGCAAACTTGTCCCAGTTGAAAAGGCCCAACAGGTTTACACTTTGCGGTGATATGGCTAAATGGCTTCAAATAATAAGAGGCCCTATCCACAAAATGGCCCACAGGCATTCTAGAAGCTTTTGGCCCAACTGTCAAAAGACACAAACTTGTCCCAGTTTAAATGGCCCAACAGGTTCATACCCTTTGAAAGAAGGTCCAACTGGATCCAAATGACGGCGGCCCACACACATAATTATAAGATAACTAACTACATGTTCTTTATGGCTAAGGTTCACGAGTGGGTTCACGGGGCGCGGACAAAGGCTCTCGCTGACGAAGGTTTGCCCACAACTAGGACTCCCCACTCAAGGGTTCAAACGACCAAGTGAGCGCACCTTTTTTATACCTTACGGTACGTGCCAACGAGTTATGGTGTGTGACTAACTGTCGAATGGATTTCCCGTTGTAGATTCCCCAGAGGGAGGGTGGAGCGAGGCTCTCTTAATACCCAAGCACCTAGGCTCTTATCGCTTGGTGTCAGGAATAAACAACGAGTCCTCCAAACTAGTCTATCACAACAAGCTACGGGTAATGATCATCTAGGTGCCTTCACAGCTTTTCCTCGAAAGGTAGTGAATGAAGGAAGACACCCAACCATCACCTAGCTTTAACTAAGCCTTTGATTAACCCCCTCAACCCACTACAGACACGGTCAACTAATGCATAAATTATAAACAACACAAGACATGATTTCGAGGCCGATTCTCTATCCCCAGTGGAGTCGCCAGACTGTAGGACACAGAACTTGGGCGACGCATGCTGTTCTAGACTCAGGGCCTAGTTGAGAGTACGGAGTAGTCCGCGGGGAACTAAACCGGAGAATAATGGAGTCACCACCCGGTGTGAACCGGGACAAAGGTTTAAGGCCGCACTCACCCCTCGCAAGGGAAGACCTCAAACCGTTGGGTTCGGAATGGTCCCTTACTTATGTCATTGTGATGATATAATTCGTGCAATAAATCGACCGCATCTAATCAATAATCATGTTCAAATGTCACCTAGATCTAGGATGCTTCCGTTAACTAAATCCTAATCTAAGTTTGCATGCTTGAAAATAAGTCTTTAAACAATAAACACGCAATATCACACATCGAACATATTAAGCCATCAAACCAACGTAAACAAATAATTACTTAAGCATAAATATAAACTAAACTAAATATCATGCATAAAAGAAACATAATCATTCTTTAAAATTAAATAACGAAACTAAAATAAAGCATGCTTAAAATAATAACGAATAACCTAAGGACTATAACATGCTCAAATACAAATTTGGATGAGACGAGATACGTGTATCTTAAGTACGTGGGCATTGTATCCCGAGTGCAGACCATACTACCGTCCATTCGGAATCGGCTATGGAATTTACGTCCGGGTTTCCATCCGATATACCACAAAAGGGAACACATATCCCGCTCATCCAACAATCAAATCATGCCTCAAATGACTCTCATGCAATTATATATCAAAAAATAAAAAAAATAGAACGAAGGAAGATAAGTAAAAAAGGTGCCCTCAGGTCTAACCTCTTTTGTCGTCTCAAGAAAGGGCGTTACACGTTCGTTGGAAGGGCGAATGATCCGATACTTTTCCGATTCGTTTGCTTACTATTTTTCCTCGTTGTTTTGATGCTCGGGCTGCTGTTTTAAGTCCGTTTTGCTACTGTTTTGCTGTTGCGTTTCAGGTCACTGTTTTGGTCGATTAGCGGACTGTTTCGGGTGATTTAGAAGGCTAAAAGGGCTGCGTTTTTAGAGGGTTCTTTGGGGGTATTTATGCAGTTTTTTACTGCAGTTTTAGGGTGTTTCGGGGACTGTTTTGATGGGTTAAAACCGCACAAAACTGGGCAGAACAGCAGGTGAAGTGCGGAAGTTTTGTGAGGCAGTGTAGGGGTTTCGGGACTGTTTTGGGCGTGTGATGTGATTGGGGGCTGTGTTTGGGGTGTTTTGCGGCAGTAAGGGGGTATGTTAGGGCTGTTTTAAGGCGTGGATTTAAGGTATGTGAAGTCTGAGTAAGGTGCGGCAGAAGGGGGATGTATGGGAGTTGTGCGGTAAAGGAGTGCTTGGGGTGTTTCACGGCAATGCAGGGTTTCTCAGGGTTTTCTGTATGCGGCAATGAGGGCTTGGAGGAGGTGCTTGGGTGTGAACAAGAGGGCTTGGGCGTGTGAGAGAGGTATGTGAGCTAGGGTCGTGAATGGGGGTGAAGGCCTCTTTTTATAGGCAAAGGAGATGAAGCTTTCCTTATACGACTAGGAGTAGGATTTCCATTGATGGTGACATCTTCTTAATAAGGAATAGATCTCCTTATTTGGATTTGTGATTGGATTTGATTTGGTAGGGATTTGATTTGATTTCTTTTATTTAGGTAAGGATTTTATTTGATTTAAACATGTGATTAATGTCCATACACCTAAATAAAGGCACCTTGGGCGTGAATCCCCTTCCTCGGGCATGGGATTGGTTTGACTTGGTTGACTTGGGTATTTTGGGTTGTTTTGGGTTTGGTTTGGGTTTTGGGCCTTAGGTAAGCTTTAAAACAGAAGTCCAACAAGTAGTAGAAGCCAAACAACTCAGATAAAATCCAACGAAAATTCAAATTTCCAACTTTACCCTTCCAACGTTCGTTTCCCACGACTTTCATGACTAAAGAAGTAGTTGCCTCCATACGAGACTCATCATCGGGCTGATATGTAAAAATACAATGCCTACAGCAAGCATCACGATCATGGAACCAACGTTTTGATGAGATCATAAGAGAATATGATTTCTTTCAAAACGAAGAGTATCCTAATGTATATAAGAAGGTTAGTGGGAGAGCACTGACTTTTATTGTCCTTTATGTTAACGATGTATTACTAATAGGCAATGACATTCCCATTCTATTGTCAGTGAAAGCTTGGCTTTCATTGAAATTCTCCATGAAAGATCTGGGAGAAGTAGCCTTTATTCTGGGAATAAAGATCTACCGGGATAGATCTAGAAAGCTGCTTGGACTCTCCCAAAGCACGTACTTTGATAAAGTGTTGAAGAGATTCAACATGGATCAATCCAAGAGGGGACTTTTGCCAATGTCATATGGCGTCTATCTATCTAAGGACATGTATCCTAAAACTCAAGATGAGAGAGACAACATGAGTCGGATACCATTCGCCTCGTCATTTAGATTGATCATGTATGCTATGATATGTACGCGACCTGATGTCTCATATGCTTTGAGCATGTGTAGTCGGTATCAGGCCGATCCAGGTGAAGGTCGTTGGATGGCGGTTAAGAGTATCCTAAAGTATCTTAGACGAACTAAGGATGCTTTCTTAATCTATGGAGATGGAGAACTTGAGGTAACTGGGTATACCGATGCAAGTTTCCAAACCGACAAAGACGACTCCAAGTAGCAATTCGGGTATATATTTTGTTTGAATAACGGAGTAATGAGCTGGAAATCTTCCAAGCAATAGACTGTTGTCGATTCAACAACAGAAGCGGAGTACATTTTTACAGCTGAAGCAGTAAAGGAAGCAGTTTGGATCCGAAAATTCCTAATTGGATTAGGAGTAATTCCGTTAGTAGCTAAGCCCGTTCCATTATATTGTGACAATAACGGGGCTATAGCGCAAGCTAAGGAACCGCGGTCTCATCAACGATCCAAGCATGTTCTTCGACGTTTCCATCTGATACGTGAGATCATACATCATGGTGATGTGAAGGTCTAGAAGGTCGTATCAGATGACAACATGGCAGATCAGCTGACGAAAGTGATTCCTCAGCAAATATTTTAGCGACATGTACATAATTCAGGTATTAAATGCTTGAGTGACTGGCTATAGGCCAAGTGGGAGATTGTTGGACAGTTATGACCCATAGGGTCACTGTTTATAAAAGACATTGTGTTTTTGTACAAAATTAACTATATTATAATGAAATTGCATTTTACCGTTTTGTGATTCTTTTACTTTGATATATAAATGGTAAAAGTCCATATGATTAGTTCCGGATTGAGATGATATGAGACAGTATCAATCCATAAAGGTTTAATCATTAAATATCTCTGGTCGTAGTTTTATCGTGACTGGACATCGATAATGCGGAATAGACTAGTATTGTACTTGTGCGTGTTGTGAGGGCATAACGGCATAGTTCTCATTTATTTAAGTATAGGATACTTATACAAGTGCGATAGGAGGTTGTGTTTTACCGATGGTACAGAAAACAGCTTCGCTCTGGATAGACCCCGCGGAATCCCATTGGTAGTATGTATATATGTCTATGAGAGTCCGCTTCAGGGTAGGTGTATTTGGTCTTAACCTGAGACTTGCATCGCTAGTACTTGCGACAATCGGTAAACTTTGGTTTTGGTCATCCAGGACTTTAACATGTTCTGTGTACGCCTCTGCTAGGTTTATTGGGATGTGATGTCAAGACGGAAGTATCACTTCAGACATATGGAGATGATGATCACGCAGGGATTTAGAACTGGTTCTATATAGTGTTGCCACCATCGAGATAATATGACAAGGTCATGATTATCCGATTCAAAGAGACTAGTTGTTTGATATCCGATATGTGCTTCGTATGGGGCAGCCACTATTCCAGCCCCAGGCCTTACACGTGACATCCGATACTGGTTCGCAATACACAATACTGTGGTATACTACGCCAGATAAAGATCATATATTCCAGTAAGAATATTTCTGGAGAATTGGGTAGGCATGGTGTTTTGCTAGAAGCCAACCTTGTCTCGTAAATCGAAAAAAACATTGTACGAGGTACGTACGTGTTCGGATAGTCCGACGACCAAATTTAATGCCAACATATCCAGGGATCTCTTGGGTCACTTCCCGAAGATTCACCGATGACATATGATTCGAACATAATTAATCTGAGATTAATTACGGAGAGACTTTATCTTAGATAAAGTACTATTTGAAGGAGAGAAAGATTTATTTGGAATTAATCATTAAAATAATATATTTAATATATTATTCGAAATTAGATTTCGACGCGGAATTAAAATTAGATTTTAATTCGGGCAAACGAGTTAGAATTAATTCGTTAGCGACGTGAATAGTAATTTAGCTAGGCATGTCACATCAACCATCATATCACTTGTCACTTTAGCTTGATGGGTTTTGGTGGGTTGGTTAAAGAGTGTAAAACACTCCAAATCAAGTGAGGTGAAAGACATATACCAACCAAGGTTTGGTATATCATTTACAGTTGTTTTTGAAACAATTATTATTGATTTTTGAACTCAAATCTTCATCTTCTCTTCTCTCTCCCATTACCGAAACCTGTACAAGTTTTAGGCTCTCCATTTCTTCATTTCTTAGCAATATTTTGTGAATAAAAGTGTGAAGTTTTTGTTGCAAAAATTCACTAAGGGCTAGCACTCTTCAAGGGATCATACAAGGTGATTAGGGAAACCTATTCATGAGCTTGAAAAAACAAAACAAAGCTTGGAGCATTGTGGACTGCCATGGCCGAATCTTGGACTGCTTGGAGGATAATTTTTTATTGTTTGACGCATCCTTAAACCGATCGATGTAAGTGTGTTTTCGCCATACTTCTTCATTATTCATTTGTATTTCATTGTTCATTATGATCTTGGGACTAATCATAGAAACCAACAGATAAGGAAACTCAACCTTGAGTTTAGAATTCTCAACAAATCTTGGAGCTTCCAACAAACATACAAAATTTTTGAAACCACATATGCGATCAATGTTAGTTTTTCCGTAACTCTCTTGATCATTCACACACAATATCATGACTTAGAGACATTGGGCATGTTTAGGACACTAACACCAATGAGGTAATTGTCTGTGAAACCCGACCTGTTTGAAAGAGATAAAAAGGATATTTGATAAGTTTCATCTACCATGGGGTGTCGACCTAGAAAACTAAGATGGGATCACAGACCGACCAGTATTGGAGTTACAACATAATGCCTACTAAGGAAGCTATGCTTCTGTAGGAAACAACTTTCCTTAGCGCGGAGAAAGTTGCTTGTGGTGGCACTAGGTCCGGTATGGATCTGTAAAATTTTCTTTACCTTCTCTATTTATTGTAGTAGCCAAAATCAATCCTTTCTTATCCAACACTTGGATCAACCACTCGATCTTTCGAACTATGACTTGAAACCAACAAATCGAAGTGTGGGCTTCACTTACAAAGATTAAACTCTAAATGATTTAGAGAACCAAGATGTCCCAATTGATGTTTGGCTTTATGAATTTCAAACACTCTTACAACACTTGTGAATATTTCAAATCTCTCTATTTTCTCTCAAATCTTTCTGACAATAGTTGTGTGAATGTTTGCAAAATGTTAACCTTAAGAAGTGAGAGAAATGGTAAAGATTATATTCTCTTACACAAGCCAACTACCTGTCATTAAGCATCTAATGATTTTCTTCCAATGGCCATACAAAAATGTGAATGTCATACCAAAGCATAAGAAATGATAAGTTAAAGACAGGGACTTTGTCATTAAGCATCTAATATGGCAAACACATAAATATGAAGGCTATACCAAAGCATAAAATTAATTAGCTAATGATAAATATATTAGGTGTATACATGCCACCTAATAGACATATGCAACGGTAAATAAAAATTGATATCTTAATAATGATTTATTTGCCTTCATTATGTTATAGTACTTATCTTATAATTATTTCTAACCTGATTATCTCATAATCAAATATTTCTAGAAAATATTAAGTTAAACTAATTTAACATAGTTTTTATTTGTGACAATAAATATTATTAATCTCATTAATAATATATAAATATAAAGTGAGCATATAATTAGATATAATTAGACAATCCAATAATATTAGGTTTGCTAGAGTTAATTAAGCTAGCACTGTGACTAAATGGACATAGGATTCTGAGCTCCAATAATTCCGAAATATTAATTAAACTCTTTAATCAAATATTTCGAATTATTAACTCTGCGTTATTCCATTAAAAACTTGAAGTTGAGCACATGTTACCGTAGATGGATAAAATAAAAACCGAACAACTTTGGTGTCCATCGATATAGTCATTACATATGGATATAGCCCTTCTCGAATATCTCATAAATAGAGTCAAAACCCTCTAAATTTTTTGTCACTTAAGCACCCTTGATTCTATAATGAACAATTAATTCATAACAATTATAAATATATAATTTTTTATTCGTAATAGAAAAGTTAAGCGCTCAAATTATTCAAGTCCCGAATTAACTCTTAAAAAAGATATTCTTCTGCTTCTCGTAAAAAAAGAAGTGAATTTCATATCTATGTAAATGTTCCCAGCTACACACCAAACTATATCCCCAAAATATGTAGTTATTGGCCGAGAATGCAACACCAACCTCACCATAATAAATTAAAGGACATAGCCTGTCATACTAGAGTTCGTAGTACACTTAGGATTAAAATCGAATTCATATATGACCATATATTAGATAAATTGAATTTCTTCAGTGAGTCCACTCCTTTATGATCTCATCATACAAGGTGTCTGCATTCCCATGTCACTACATGAATGATCCCAGATCAAGTGCTCATATAAGTATAAAATGGACTGTAACTATAGATAAACCACAAACAAAGTACCATATTTGTTTACTCTCTACGGACTATTTAGATTACTAATTTCAGATATAAACTCTCTTGTGAATCAAACATACACTAAGTCTGAAGGTACAATAGTAATCAAGGTAAATAAGACAATTGGACAATATGCCATATAAATCAAAAACCTTTGATAAAATGAATAATGCATTATTATTATTACAATAATCAATTCTGTTTTACAATACATGAAGCTTTAGGACATAAATCCCAACAATCTCCCACCTGGACTAGAGAAAATGAGACATGTCATATAATCCTAAACCCTTTAGGTGACCTTCAAACACTTTAGCCGATAAGGTCTTTATAAACGGATCAGCCAGGTTGTCTGCGGATGGAGTCTGCTTAACAAGTACATCACCTCTCTGCACTATCTTCATGATAAGGTGATATTTCCTCTCAATATGCTTACCTCTCTTGTCGCTTCTTGGTTCTATGGAGTTCACCACTGCACCACTATTATCACAATAAAGTGTGAGCAGTTTATCCATATCGGGAAAAAATTCCAGATCTGCCAAGAAATTACGGAGCCAGACTGCTTCCTTAACTGCTTCACAAGCTGCTATATATTCACCCTCTATGGTGGAGTCAGCAATACAACATCAATCCCAATGAGTAAAATATCATCAACGTATAACACAAAGAAAACCACCTTCCCATCAATGATGCGCTTATAGACACAAGACTCGTCGATGTTCTGCTAAAAATTATAAGACTTGATCGTAGTATCAAACCTTATGTTCCAAGATCTAGATGTTTGCTTAAGTTCATAAATATACCTTTGCAACTTGCAAACTTTTTTCCCATTGACCCTGGGTACTGAACCCCTCTGGTTGTACCATATAGATACTCTCATCAAGATTGCAATTCAAGAATGCAATCTTGACATCCATTTTCCAAATCTCATAGTCATAATACACGACAATGGAAAGAAGAATCCTGATGGATTTTAGCATGGCTACTGGCGAGAAATTTTCTTCATAGTCAACTCCCTCTTTTTGGGTATAACCTTTTGCCACTAGTTAAGCCTTGAAACTTTGTACTTTCCCATCTATTCCTTTTTTTTTCTTATAGATCCACTTGCAACCTATGGGTTTTACTCCATCGAGTTAGTCTATAAGTTCTCAGATTGAGTTAGAGAACATAGACTCCATCTCGAGGTTCATAGCTTTGAGCCATTCCTCTTTAACAGTATCTTTCATTGCACTACGATAAGTCAATGGATCATCAATACCATCACAAGATGCAACAACTTGCACCTCACTATTTCCTAGATAGCATTCAGGCTGTCTTACAACCCTCCTACTACGTCTAGGTGGTATAGTATCCTAATAAACTTGCATCTGACTTTCATATATATAAGGTATATTTGACAATGGTGTACTGGTCGTACCAACAAGTAACTCCTCAAGTACTATTTTTCTTCGAGGTTTCAACTCTCTCATATAGTCCTCCTCACAAAATGTAGTATTTATCGACATAAATACTTTATTATCTTTTGGACTATAAAATAATCCACCTCTAGTTTCCTTAGGATAGCTTACAAATAGGCACACCAGTGAACATGGTTCCAACTTTGTAGTCTTGTTCTTTAGCACATGTGATGGAAACCCCCTATTAGTGGAAATGTCACAAACTAAGTTTATGCCCATTCACAACTCTAAGAGAGTCTTAGAAACAGACATAAAAGGAACTACATTCAGGATATACATTACAGTTTGCAATACATGCCCTCAGAATAAACTAGGTAGAGTGTTATAACTAAACATTGATCTCATCATGTCTAGTAGGGTGCGATTTCTCCTTTCTGCAACACCATTTTATTGTAGTGTTCCAGGTGCTGTAAGCTATGAAATAATTCCATGATTAACTAAGAATTCCTCGAAATCTCTATCAAGGTATTCTCGTCCATGATCTGATCGTAGAATTTTGATGCTTTTACCTAACTGGTTCTCAACCTCATCACAATACTCTTTGAACTTTTCAAATGTATTTGAGTTGTGCTACATTAGGTAAACATATCCATATCTAGAATAATCGTCAATGAAAACGATGAAGTATTCAAAACCACCTCGGGCTTTTACATTCATTGGTACATAAACATTCAAATGTATTAGCTTAAGTGTTTCTTTTGCTCTTATCCCTTTTCCAGTAAAAGGTTTCTTAGTCATTTTGCCTTCTAGACAGGATTCGCAAATAGGTAAAGTGTAGAGTCTTAACTAATTTAAAACTCCATTCTTATTAGTCTATCTATCCAATCAAGGTTAATATGACCAAGTCTAAGGTGCCATAAATAGGTAACATCATAGAAATCTTTTACCGTTTAGTTTTATATCTTTCAATCTTAAACATTTCAGTATTAAGCAGTGATTTATGCATTAACGGCCTTAATATATATAAATTATTTTTGGAGTTTCCCGTGCATATATTCAATCCATTTCTTTTAATAATAACTGTCTTATTTTTAAATAAAACAAAAAAACCATATTCCCTAAGTTTTGTTACATAAATCAAATTCCTGAGAAAATTAAGAATATATAGCACATCATTCAAACATAAATAACTTTTATTAAAATTCAAATTTGAAACTCCCACTGCTTTTGCTGAAACAGCATCCCCTGTCCCAACACTCATGGTGCAGCTATCTTCAGCATGGTCCCTCCCTGAGTCAAGTAGTTGCAAAGAACAACAAACATGATCAGTGGAACCAGAATCAACAATCCATATGGATTTATCATCCTCCACCGAAAGAGACTCAATGTTAAGTAAATCATATATATATATTCTTATTCTATTGAAGCTCAGCAAGGTAGTTCGGACAATTCCTTTTCCAATGCCCTTTTTTCACAATGGAAGCATTTTCCATTACCATTGGTTCTTTTTGAGCCTCTATTGTTCTTCTTTTTCATTGATTTTGCCTTTACCTTCTAATTGCCTTTCTTCTTCTTCTTTGCAGATTTAGAAGATTCGGAAATATTTGACTTGACATTGAACCAACGACAAACATTCTTAACAGACTTGTAATTGGTGAGCTCATTTAGCAGTTCAGTCAACGTAAAAGTCAACTTATTCATAGAATAGTTGCTTTTAAACTGTAGGAAACTCTTCGAAAGGGTTTCCATTATCATTGTCACCTGGCTTTGCACATTGAAACATGAACCATGGGTTTTGACCATATTAAGATGAGACGTCATCCTTAACATATGTTCTCGGACTGATGTGCCTTCCTTTATTCTAACGGTCAGTACAGAGACTATTGCATCACGTTGCTGCCGATTTGAAGGTTGCCCAAACATGTTCTGTAATGACTGCAAAATCATTTATGCTATTGCTATAGGCTCATGTTGTGCAGTAAGAACTTCAGACATGGATGCTATCAAATAGCTATAGGCTTTCTTATCAGCTTTAATCCAATTATTATAGGGATTACATGCAGCTCTATAATCATTTTGTGCTGGCTCAGGAGGACATTCCTTCATTTGAACAAATTTAAGGTCTTTGAAAACCAAGATAGCATTCATGTCATTTTTCCATTTAACATAATTATCCCTAGTTAATTTTTCTTATTGTTTGAGAATAGAGATTGCATATGTCATGACTGAAAAATAAGAAACGCAAATTCAACATTCATTTGTCGCATATTAAAATTGTCAACATTTAAGCACAAAATTAAACATGATGCATGATCAATGTATAATTAATTAGAAACCTAAAAGAATTACTATGCCACAGTTATCTATCATCCCAAAAATAAGTACCGCCGTAGGATAGGTCAAGTATTCACATGATAGACTGAGAAATTCTGGATTGATTAATATATCTGAAATAACTCGTATTCCTATATTAATCAACTACCTTTTTTTTATCAAATAAGCTTTGATTAACAACTTAATCATTCCTTTGTGAGTGTGACCCATCATTTTAGAACCCTTGGACTTAACTAGTGAAGTGTCATTGTAGGTTAGGTCAAATCACTAGATACATCTAGAATATCTATCCTTTCGAAATCCAAACCTGATATTGAACCAAAAAGGACACCATATAGGTGACGAAAGGAAAGCCATCTCGAGGCACCTATTGAATATCATGTTTTTTTTTTTATAACAAGGGAGATCGCGGGATATATTATGGTATACCCTTCTCTCACTCACTATTTTGAAGTGTAAGGTTTCTCTCACTAGTATCTTATGAATTTTAGATTATGCTCGGCTAATTCATAACCTTTTTAATACAAGTTGATAATTTAGTGATCTAACTAATTTTAACTCTTAAAATTTTATTCACTCATCCTAATTAGTCTCTACCAACCAATAACTTAATTAAACTAATTTAATCAAATTTTTATAGTGATCTAATCAATTTTAACTTTAAAATTATTAGTCCACTTGTAGGTTTTAAAATTTAGAATTCAATGAACGAACCAAATTTCATTAAACCATTTTATCAATAAAAGCACATTATTTATTCCAAATGTAACTTGTATTGTATATCAAGTGTAGTGTTGTACAATTATGACCCATAGCAACACTATTTGTGAAAGACATTGTGGTTTTTATACAAATTAACTATGTGACAAAGGAAATTGGTATTTTATCATTTTGTAATTAGATTATTTTGATATATACAAATGATAAAAGTCCTTATGATTAGTTCCGGATTAATAAGATATGAGAAAGTATTAATCCATGAATGGTTTAATCATTAAATATACCTAGTCACAGTATTATCGAGACTTCACATCGATAATGTGGAATAGACTAGCATTACACTTGTGAGCGTTATAGAAGCTTAACATCATAATTCTCATGTATTTAAGTATTGGATACTTATGCAAGTGTGATAGAAGGTTCCGTTAGCCGTTGGACCAGGAAAAACTTCGCTCTAGATAGACCCATCAGAATCCCATTGGTAGTATGACTATGTGTCTATAGGAATCCACATCAGAGTATGTGTATGTGGCCTTAACCTGAGACTTGCATTGCTAATACTTGCGACAATCAGTACGCTTTGGTTTTGGTGGTCCGGGGCTTTAACAGGTTCTGTGTACGCCTGTTTTAGGTTTACTAAGAATCGTAGTGTATTGGGTGTGATATCAAAATGGAAGTATCACTTCAGTCATATGGAGATGATGATCACGCAGGGATACATAACTAGTACTCTCAAATACTACAGCTATCATGACAGTATTACTTGGTCATGATTATCTGATTAAAGAGATTAGTTGCTAGTGATCCGATATATACTTCGTACGGGGCAGACACAAGTCCATCCCCAGGTCTAGCATGTGACATCAGCTACTGGATCATACATAGTATACTATGTCTGATATAGATTATATATTCTTTGTTGAATATTTCTAGAGAATTGGATAGGCACAGTGTTTTGCTAGAAGCCAACCATGTCTTGTAAATCGGTAAGAATGTAGTATTGGCTAAGCACATGTTCGGATAGTCTAACAACCAGATTTACTACCAACATATCTATGGATCTCTTGGGTAGCTTCCCAAAGATTCACCAATGACACTTGACTCGAAGAGAATTAATCTAGGATTAATTATGAGAGAGAGAAAAATAATCTGGGATTAATTGCGATAAGAATTTATCTGGGATAAAATTCAAATAGAAGAGAGAACGCGATTAATTTGGAATTAGTCGATTAAATAAGATATTGGATATATTAATTGAAAACGGATTTCAAAGGAAATTAAAATTGGATTTTAATTCGGGCGAATGAATTAATTTGGAATTAATTCGCAAGCGACTTTCGTAATAGTTTTGTTAGGTATTATTATTTAATTAAATTGGATTTAATTGTGTTGGAGCAAAAAATTTGTTTAATCGAATTTAACGAACATGAGCCCGAAGTGTGTTGGGCAAGCCAACTAGAATTTTAAATTTAAGTGGTGGGATCCACCAACTTACATCAAATGTCTACATGAGTGATGGGAGTGGTTGAGGGTATTTAATGCCATTCTCCCTCCAACACTTTTGTTTTTGCTTTTTCTTTTTGGTAAAGCATAAACACAACTTTTGTGAGTTGACTTTGTGATTAGGTTTTGGAAACCAATAAAAGGAAAACAAAACTCTCTCTTCTCTCCTAAGGCTTGGCCGAATACCACCTTCTTCCTCTCTTTGATTTTGCTTCAAAAATCAAGCAAGCTAGCACTTGAGGAGTCCTATGAGGTGATAGGAAAACTCACCATTGGATTGGAATCATTCAACAAAGCTTGGAGCTTCATCCACATACAAGGAATTTTTGAAATCCAACATCCGATAATTGTAAGTTTTTTTCATAAACTTAATTAATATTCACACACAAATCATCTTAGTGATCTTGTGGCATGTCTAGGACACTAACAATGGTATCAGAGCCTTTTTCTGAGCATGATTTGAGTTTAGGATTTATAGACTTTATTTGGGGATTTTATACTTGGTTTATGATTTTTTTTCCAAATTAGTTGTTTGGTTGAGCTTTGATGATGATAAATTGGATTTGTGAATCAATGGATTTTAGAAAATTTGATTAGATTAATTTTCCCTAAAAATTCCACCTTGACCGAATCTATCCTAATATATGCTCATGGTATTTTTTGAAAATTAGATAATTGGATGTATTGTTGGCATGAAATGTATGTTATATGTTGATTTAATTGGATTGAAATCAAGTTGCATGATAATTTCCTTGCCAATGCCGTGAGCTTAAGCATGTTTATTGGATTGATTTTGCTTCAATTTGTGTTGGACTTGAGTTGGATAATTAAGCATGATTAATTAGTTTAATTGATGTTTTGGAAATATTAGTTTAATTAATTAATTATGGAAATTACACTTTAATTAATTAATTAGAAATTTAGAATATTAGGTTAATATAAATTAGTCTTTAATTGGATTGGGCTAATTATGTTGTATTTGGGCTTAATGGGCTTGGTTGGGCCAATCATGGTTTTGGGATTGGATTGGATCCAAATTGGGCATAAAACCATTTCTATACAGTCGAAATATAACTTATGGGCCTTTAATAGTTTAATTGAGCCTAAATTAATTTTTGGCAAAAAAAGGTGATTCCTTATTGGTCCTTGGCATCTTGGATTGGATCCATATTGGCCAAAGCCCATGCTTTAAGAATTAACTAAAAGCCCATTGGACTTTAATTAAAACAGTATTGGATACTAATTAGGCATTTGAGACCTATTTAGATTAGATTTAGAATCTAAGTCTAAAAGGCACTAAAATAAGTGTAATTATTTAATTTAGAATTAAATTCAAATTAGTATTGAATATAAATTAAATGGATTTAAAATTATAGTTCAATATAATTCAAGAATACGTACTTGAGTATTTATTCTTAAACGAGTTAGGCTTGGGCAAATCAAATCGTTCTTTGAACATTGGATGGTCATTAATCAAAGATTAATTAATTAGATTAGATTGATTGATAGCATGCTATTTGTGAATACTTGGATGTATTTGTATCAATAATTTATATCGGATGGATCTTAGAAGGGTGGGGTAATTTTGGAAATTATTTTAATAAATTTAGAAATTATTAAATTGGACCTGCGTGTCTAATCTATTATCTCTCTACTCTTTCTATTTCTCTTTTCACCAATTCCCCTCAATGTAAATGAGGTTCTTCAATGTATTATGTAATTGGGTAGAAGTATAAATAGTGCTAGCGGGATAGAGGAAATTGAGAGATTTGTTCTATGAACAATTTATTATATATCCATCCGCATATCGTTATTAATTTATTCGCGCCTTATTATGCTTTTAGAATGCATGCTTAAGGGTGTATGATGAGACCTAATCAAAGATAATAAATTGGATGCCAATTTATGTAAAAACCCTCAATTAAATATTAAGTGTTTTCCTTCCATTGAGTGGTTCTCTCTCAAGATCCAAGATTGCCTTTGATTTATTGGCCAAAGTCAAGATCATTGTCCATCGCGGATGGTTTGTGTTTGAACCACGAAAGCTTTGTTATATATCGCATGTCTTAGGAAAGTGTGACTTGTTGGCCAAAGTCAAGGTCACTTCTGTACATCGACATGGATTACACAGCTTTCCCACTGTCAATAGGTGGCGCTTAACTGGAATCATTAAGCTTGTTGAGGTAAAGCCAAGGCTTAGTTGATTTAGAGGAAAAGATTAGGAAATATATATTGGATATATATCTTGGACTTGAAGGTCCACCTACCGTATCTAGGAATTAGATGGGATCCAATTGATCATAGAGATCTATCTAATTAAGTTTCATATAGATTGTTGGTCAAAGTCAAGGTTGTGTGTTATTTAATGAGATCCTAGCCCACTAGGAAACCGGGTTTTCTGAGTACTCAATAAAGCTCCCCAAAAAATATTGGGAGGCCAGGATTAAATTTACAATTTCGTTTAATACTTGCTTGTTTACTCTCTATATTTTTCGTCGTTATATATATTTATTAGTTGGACTAATATTTTATTATTTTTATTGAACAGTTGGACTGTACCCTTATAATATCATTTGTAGTTGATTATATAGTAGTACTATAGTAATCATTACATTTGACTATACCCGATATCATTGATTGAATAGTTAAACGATTGCAATCAAGATGATTGGAAAGATTAACGTTAGGGACATCATCATGGGTGATAATGTCTTTAATGGTTCTAATTTTCCAGATTGGGATATTAATCTCAAGATTGTCCTTGGAGCCGAGAAGTTGCTCTATGTATTAGACAAACCTCTCGGGCCTAAGCCTAGATATGAGCGGGTTGTTGATTATGAGCTTTGGAAGACTCACAGTGATGACAACTAAACTGCTCATTCCTTCATGCTTGCCGCAATGAACCTCAATTTCATCGTCAAAATAAGGGATTGGATCCTTACAACATGATGTTGATGTTGGAAAATTATGACCCATAGCGTCACTATTTATACAGATCATGGTGTTGTTGTACAAATTAACTATGTGAAAAAGGAGATTGCACTCTTATCATTTGTGATTAGATCACCTAGATATATAAATGATGAGAGGTCCTTATGATTTGTTCCTTGATTGAGAATGATATGAGACAGTATCAATCAACGAAGGATAAATCATTAAATATCCCTAGTCAGAGTATTATCGAGATTGGACAATGGTAATGCGTAACAGACTAGTATTGCACTTGTGCACGTTGTGAGGGCATAACGGGCATAGTTCTCATATATTTAAGTATTTGATACTTATGCAAGTGCGGTAGGAGGTTGTGTTTTACCGATAGTACGGAAAACAGCTTCGCTCTGGATAGACCCCCTCGAAATCCCATTGGTAGTTTGACTATGTGTCTATGGGAGTCTGACATCAGGGTAGGTGTATTTGGTCTTAACCTGAGACTTGCACCACTAATACTTACGACAATCAATATACTTTGGTTGAGGTCGTCCAGGGCTTTAACCGGTTCTGTGTACGCCAATGCTGGGTATATTGAGAATCGTAGAGTATTGGGTGTGATGTCAAGACGGAAGTATCACTCCAGTCATAGTGGAGATGATGTCACACAGGATACAGTATTAGTGCTCTTAAATGCTGCGCGGCCATCGGGATTTTATGACTAGGTCATGTATATCCGATTATAGAGACTAGTTACCAGACATCCGATAAGTGCTTCGTACGGGGCAGACACAATTCTAGCCCCAGGCCTAGCACGTGATCATCCGATACTGGACAGAAATACGCAATAGTACTTATACTACGCCTGATACAGATCCTTTATTCCTGTAAGGATATTTCCGGAGAATTGGGTAGGCATGGCGCTTTGCTAGAGGCCAACCTTGTCTTGTAAATTGGTAAGACGTAGTTCGAGGTACTTACGTGTTCGGATAGTCCGACGACCGTATTTACTTCCAACATATCCGGGATCTCATGGGTCGCTTCCCAAAGATTCACCAATGATGTATGACTCGCACTTTAATTAATCTGGGATTAATTAATAGAGGTAGAAAATTAATCTAGGATTAATTTCGAAGATATTTTATCTAGGATAAAATATCAATAAAAGAGAGATAACGATAAATTTGGAATTAATCGGTAAATTAATATATTTGATATATTAAACGAAATTGGATTTCGACGCGGAATTAAAATTGGATTTTAATTTGGGCGAAAGAATTAATTCATTAGCGACGTGAATAGTAATTATGATTGACATGATTATTTAATTAAATTAGATTTAATACGAAGCAATGAAAAAATCGTTAATTTGTAATTATCGAATCCGAGCCCGAGATTATTTGCGAGCGCATTCGCATTTCGAATTCGAGTGCGGCACGCAAATCAAATCAAGCGTCAAATCTTTAGTCGCATCAAGCGTCAAATCACTTGTCACTTTGAGTGATGTGACTTGACATCATGTCACTTTATTAAAGTTAATGTAACTTGATAGATATTGATGTTGGAGTGTGGAACACTCAAGGTTATTGTATAAAGTTTAATTTGACTTTTTGAAAGTAAAAATTAAATGAAAATCATTTTATTATTTTTGGAAACTATATAAAGTGAAATGCTTTATACTTTAACCTAACCCTAACACATCTCTCATCTCTTTTCTCTCCCTCAAGTTCACGCCCAGGGGACAGCGAACTGCCTTGGTTGGCCGAAAATGGTGAGCCATTTTGAGTGTTTTTGTTGCAAAATACTTGAGAGCTAGCACTCCAAGAGTTATACGAAGGTGTTAGGGAAACCCACCCACGAGCCGGGAATCGTTTGAAGAAGATTCGAGCTTAAAATATTCAACCAAAATCTGAAATGGTGGAGCAGTGGACTGCACTGCTAATGGCTCCACTTTGAAGGGGAAAATCCTTTTGTTCTTCTTCAAATCATCTCAACCGATCGATGTGAGTATTCCGCTACCTCCTTTGATGTATTTGTTGAGTTTCTATTAGGTCCCAAGATCAAATCTAAGCATGAAACAATGAGTGAACACATCAACGGAGGTAGCGGAATACTCACATCGATCGGTTGAGTCGATTTGGAGACGAATCGAACCAAGAAACTCACTGCCTTGGTGGCGCCACTGCAGCAGTCCACTTCTTTAATTTCAGTTTTGAGATGACGAAACGGAGCTCCAAGCCTCGTCCGATGGATCCCGGCTCATGGGTGAACCTCCCTACCACCTTCGCAAGACTCGTAAGTGTGCTAGCACTTGAGTTTTTGCCACAAAAAACCCACCCTTGCTCCCCTTGAACTCACGGTTTTGAAGAACAAAAACAGAAAGTTTTGCCCCTTGGGCGTGAACAAGAAGAGAGGAAAGAGAGATGAAAGAATGTGGTTGAATTGTAAATGAAATTCATTGGTATATCTTATATACCTTAAGTGAAATTCACCATAATTTCACTTGAATTTGCATTTCATTTCCTTTTAAAGTCAAGCCATTAATTACACATCTCATCTATCACTATTCACATCAACTTTAATAAAGTGATGTGATGTGTGTCATGTCTTTTCAATCAATCACTCACATCAATCAATCAAATGTCACATCACTCAAAGTGACGTTTGATTTGACGCTTGATGTGACGATTGATTTGACGCTTGATGTGACTTGCGTTGCCGCACTCGAATTCGAAATACGAATGCGCTCGCAATCACACTCGGGCTCGGGTTCGCTAATTCTAAATTAACGAATTTTCCGTCGTGTCGTAATTAAGTGATTACGCCTAGCGAATTCACTATTCACGTCGCTAACGAATTAATTCTAAATTAATTCGTTCGCCCGAATTAAAATCTAATTTTAATCCCGCGTCGAAATCTAATTTCATTTAATATATCGAATATATTAATTCACCGATTAATTCCAAATTAATCGTTATCTCTCTCTCGACGATATTTTATCCGAGATAAAATATCTCCGTAATTAATCCTAGATTAATTTTCTCTCTCTTCTATATAATCCCAAATTATTCAAGAGTGCGAGTTGTGCGTCATCGGTGGATTATCGGGAAGCGACCCATGAGATCTCCGGATAATTTGGCTATAAATACGGTCGTCGGTGTAACCGAATCACGTACGTACCAAGTACTACGTTCTACCGATTTACGAGACAAGGTCGACTCCTAGCAAAGTACCAAGTCTACCCAATTCTCCGGACATATCCTTTTAAGAATATTTAGATCTATATCAAGCGTAGTATACAATCGTATTGTGCATATCGGCCCAGTATCGGATAGTCACGTGTTAGGGCTGGGGCTGGATAAGTGTCTGCCCCGTCCGAAACACATATCGGATGTCTGGTAACTAGTCTCTATAATCGGATATTCATGACCTGGTCATAATATCACGATGGGATGCGCATCACTTAAGAGCACTAATACCGTATCCTGCGTGACATCATCTCCTATATGACTGGAGTGGATACTTCCGTCTCGACATCACACCCAATACTCTACGACTCTCTGATAAACCCAGAAGTGGTAGACACAGAACCGGTCAAAGCCCCCAACCACCAAATCCAAAGTTTATCGATTATCGCAAGTATTAGCGATGCAAGTCTCAGGTTAAGACTATACACACCTACCTGATTCGGCCTCCCATAGACACCTATTCATAATACCAATGGGATTCCGAAGGGGTCTATCCAGAGCGAAGCTGTTTCCCGTACCATCGGTGAAACACGACCTCCTATCGCACTTGCATAAGTCTCCAACACTTATATATATGAGAACTATGCCGTTGTGCCCTCACAACGCGCACAAGTGCAATACTAGCCTATTCCGCATTATCGATGTCCAGTCTCGATAATACTACGGCTAGGGATATTTAATGATTAATCCTTCGTGGACTGATACTGTCTCATATCATCTCAATCCAGGAACTAATCATAGGGACCTATCTTCATTTATATATCTATGGTGATCTAATCACAAATGATGAGAGTGCAATTTCCTTGTTATACAGTTAATTTGCTACAACAACACAATGATCTGTGCAAATAGTGACGCTATGGGTCATATTATCCAACAATCTCCCACTTGGCACGTAGCGAGTCACTCAAGTGTTCCAACACTTGAACTATGTAAGGTTCACTCAAATTGCTGAGAAAAGGTTTTCGTCAGCGGATTTGTTTGATTATCGTCTGACGCGATTTACACGATCATCACATCGCCACGATGTATGATCCGAACGAATCAGATGGTATAGAAGTATATATCTGGATCGTCGATGAGACCTTTAATTCCTTAGCCTGTGCTGACGCCTAGTTCAGCTGCTAACAGAACTATATCTAATCTAATTAGATTTATGTTCGATCCAAATGGCTTCTTTTGCTGCCTCAGCTGCAGCAATAATCCGCATTTGTTGTTTATTCGGCAACAGTTATCTTGCTTGGAAGATTTCCAGCTCACTGTCCCGTATTCAAACTTTATAGTACCGTAGTATTTAATAGTTTGGAAACTTGCAGCGGTGATCCCAGTCACTTCAAGTTCTCCTTCTCCATAGTTTAAGACAACATCTTTAGTTCTCTCAGATACTAATAGATGTTCTTAATCTCAATTTAGTGACTATCACTAGGATTGACCCGATTGTGACTCCATATGCTCGAAGCGTATGAGACACCAATACAAGTACATTTTAAATGTACGATTTCCCAGAGAGTGTTAACAACTCCAAATCTATCCCAGTAGATCTTTATTCCTTGAATAAAGGTTGTTACTCCCCAGAATTCTACGGAGAATTTCTATTGAAAGAATATCTATGAAAGCCAAGCTTTCACCATTGTATTATGGGAATTTCACTGTTAGTGCGCCCTCCCACTAACCTCCTTATATACACAAGAATTATTTCGTTTTGAGTCAAATCATAAACTATTATGATTATTTCAAAACGACAGTTCCAAGAACCTATGCTTGCATTGATCCAAACATGGATCGAATAACCCGCAAACCTTGTTTGTCGGTTATACAAAATCGTCAGAATGTTATAAACATTCTCCAAAAGGTTTCCTTTTCAGGAAAGCGATTTTGATTTATAACTGACACATTTCATAAATGAAATATACAGTTATTTCAAGCATTTCAAAATGGATTTACCATGGCAACAGGTAAAAGGTTGAACCGTTATTAACACAATGTTGATAACGATACCTTTCCGTCAAAAGCCCAGCTTTGTACGTTGGTATGTTGCCATCCATGTATGTCTTCCTTGAAGACGTTTAATGTACCAATAGGCACAATGCCTTATGGTACAACAACTAGTATCCAAAATAGTTGTTATACATGGAATCCATTTCGGATTAATGGCACTTTGCCATAACAGGGAGTCGATACCTCGTATCACTTCCTCAAAACGTAGTCGGATGGTACACCTCCATAAGATTGACATCATGGGGCGAGATCAGAAACCCATACCCTAGGTTGTTTTCTGACTCTATCCGATCTACTAGTTTCTTGTGTATTTGAAGATTAATGGTATAGATTCATCATAGATGAACTATTTGTGTTCCATTAAGGACTTCGTGCCTTGAACAGTGTTACTCCGATTTTCATCGAGTATCACTATCCTCCCACTGACCACTGCATATCGGTATTCCTCTCAGAAAAACCGCATGGTGAGCAACAATTACATTGTTCTCATGTGGGATTTATAAGTACTATACTTAAGGTTTCCCTTAGGATAACCTATAGGCACTTATCCAATTTGGGTCCTTAGTTTGGTAAACCAAACGTTATGCCTGGCATACCCAAATTATCAGGAATGAGAAACCCTGTTTCTTTCCTGTTCATATCCTATATGATATCTGTCAAACAGATCTACATGGAACCTTATTCTAAATAAGTTTTGCACTGTTAATACATGTCCCATTGAAGGAAATAGTAGCTCAGAGCGACTCGTGATAAACCTTATCATGTCCAATAAATTCGGTTTTTGGTTCGGACACACCGTCTAACTGACGTGTCACGGGAGGAGTCCTCATATGAAAGAATACCGTACTCTTTCATGTACGTATGAAACTTACTGCTTAAGTAATTTCCATTACGGTCTAACCGTGACGGAATAATACTATAGCCGATCTGTTTATATACTTCGTGTGTCGAAAACTTCAAAAGTTTCCGATCTGTGTTCTTCAAAAGAAACACATAACCATAACGTGATGCACATCCGTTAAGGTCACGAAATATTCATGTTCACATCTAGCCTAGCTAGATATGGGCCCACTAACTTCACCATGAATAGGGCTAACAGATCGCTGGCCCTTTTACTATTACCAAGTAAATAGTATTTTAGGTATTTAACCTAATAAACTAGATTCGCAGACCTTATTTGAATAGTCAAATCAGTCCTAGTACCCACTCTTCAAAAGTGTGGATATACGTTTCTCGTTTAATTGTGTCCTAGACAACAATGCCTACAAATAAGTCTCATTGATCAAATCAATTTGAGCTATTTATTTGTCATTTTATATGTTTGAGAGATTTATTTATATTCAAAATATAAATTCTGTTATTTACATCTAATGTGTTTGTCTCAGTATCATCTTTATATAATGAAACACTTTAGTGTTCTAGAATATAAAGGTTTTATCCGCAACGGATTAAACACTGATATAGAGATAATGTTTCTAGTCAAACTAGTTACATCATAACATTTCCTAATTTAAGTACATACCCTAAGGGTAGTTCCTAAACTTAGGTATCTGTGGTCGAAACAGCGACTTTCGTCCCGTTCCGATTTCAGTAGAAAAATCTCGGCTTGAAGTCAGTATCCAGCTCAAGCGGATTCCGAACATCAATACATATGTTTTATGTATCACACTTAGTATTTAAAATCCAATTTCAATACTAGTAACGAACATAACTTTGACAAATATTTTTAAAGTTAGAGCCTCGCCCTTTCTTTAATTCCTTCGTGTCTTCCATATCCAAATGGTAGTCACTTTGGGATATGTCAATTATCTTTTCAATATTTCACAAACCTTTGGCCAAGCCTTGGGTTTCGGAATATCGAAACGATGTGCACCTTGTGCTACATGCCCAATTGCAAACTTTGACTTTTCTCCACTAGAATAGTCAATTAATTCTCCAAGAATTTTAATTGCAACTTTAATACTTTTAAATCTAAAGATAGATTTATTATAAGTATTTTAATTAAGCACTAAAGTCATCATCACATAAATCTTCCAAAGATTTTATGCTCTACTATTTGCTTAATTATGGGCTTAGTCATAATAAGTTATTTTATCAAATAAATTAACCTATTATTAATTCCCAATTGAAAATTAAATCATTTAAAACATTTAATCCAAGGATTATATATTTTAAATATTCAACTTTTTCAATTCTTTCTTGATTTTAATAGTCAACTATTTAATCAATTTTAATAAGGTACTATTTATTATAATGATTACAATAATCCAATTATTTAATCAACTATAATTTTAATATTGATTACTATAATCCAATTATAAAATCAACTATCATTTTAATTCAATTATATTGATTACTATAATCCAATTACAAAATCAACTATATATTGAATGAGTTTGTATATAGTCCAATTATATATAAATTTTTAAAACAACGTAAAATATTGACGAATGATATTTGTTTGAGCGTATATGGCGAGTAATTGAACGAATGTTGCAAATTCAATACTTGCCTCCCACTATTTTTCGTCGAGCCTCTAACCCTCTGTGGAGTACTCGGGAAACCGCGTTTCCTAGTGGGCTGGGATCCTGTTAAATAACATACAACCTTGACTTTGGCCAACAAGCTGTATGCTACTTAACCAGGTAGATCTCACAGATCAATTGGATCCAATCCAATTCCCAGATCCGGTTAGGGGACATCCAAGTCCTAAACATATTACATATGCCAATGTATCTAATACATTTTCTAACCTTATCCTCCGAATCATCTAGGCCTTGGCTTTGGCACAACAAACCTAATGATTCCAGTTAAGCGGACCCATTGACAAGGAAAGTTTCGTAATCAATGTCTTTGGACAAGAAGTGATCTTGACTTTGGCCAACAAATCACAACTTGGACTAGACACCGATGTGGTACAAAACTTTCATGATGATTCAAATACATCCAATTGACAAGGTCTTGACTTTGGCCAACAAACCAATGCCAATTGATCTTGAACAAGAATCATTCAATGGAAGGATAATCGCTTAAAATAAAACGAGGGTTTTTCGCGTGCAAATTGGCTACCAATTTAATTATCTTTGTTAGGTCTCATCATCATACACCCTTAAACATGCATTCTAAATACATAATAAAGAGAGTATGAAATAAAATAATAATGATATGCGGATGGATACTTAACACATTGATCCTAGATCAAATCTCTCCCTTTCTCACTCAAGCTAGCACTAGTATTACTTCTACCCGTTACACTACACTTCTAAAGAAACCTCATATACATAGAGGGGAATAGGTGAGAAGAGAATACAAGAGAGTAAAGGTGAAAAGGCTGGACACTCAGGTCCAATTTAATAAATCAAATTTATTACAACAATTTCTAAAATTGCCCACCCATCTAATATCCATCCGATATGCATTATTCATTCAACACAACCAAGTATTCACACATATAAGCATGCTATCATCAATCAATCTAATCAAATTAATTAATTTGATAATTAAGTGATCATCCAATGTTCAAACAACGATTTGATTTTGATCGAGTCAAACTCGTTTTTGCGAATAAGTACATAAAGTACGAATTCATGAATTAAATTAAACTACATCATTAAATCTAATTTAACATGTATTTAATACTAATTCACTATTCAATTCTAATTAAATGTTACACTTTATTTAATAAACCTTTTACGATTTAAATTCCAAATCTAATCGTAACGTGTCTCAAAGACCGATTAACGTCCAACGTCAATTCAATTAAAGTCCAATGGGCTTTTGATTGATTTCTTAAGGCGTGGACTTTTGGTCAACTCGGGTCAAACCGATAACCAAAGTCCAATCCGGGATTTACCCCATAAGCCCATAAATCAATCTTGGCCCATTAGGCCCAATTGAACTTCAAAGGTTCATTAAGTCGCATTTGGGCTTTATGGTTAAGGTTTTAGGCCCAATTGGATCCAATCCATTTGGCCTAAACCAAACTTGATAAATCAAGCCCAATAGGCCCAATTACAACAATTCAAGCCCAAATCCAATTTAAGCCTAAATAATTAAATTACACTAATCCAATTACGCAATTTAATTACCTAAAGTGCGTTACATGATTAATCGACTAAAACAATATTTCTAAAACACAATATTACTCCAATTAATCATGCTAAATTCATTATCACATGTCAAACACACAATATGAAAAATCAAACCCATTTACATGCTTTTAAGTCTCGGCCAAAGAGGGATTTTGTGTCCGATTCGGTTTCGATCCAATCGAACCACAATCGACATCAAATCACCATCCTAAATGATTTCACACACATCAATGTCACAAAATCAAAAAAATCCAAGACATTAGGGCAATGTAGATTCGGCCAAGGGAGGGAATTTGGGGTTTTTGTCCAATTCGAAATCTAATCCAATTCGATTCAAATTAACGTCAACCTAAATGATTCTAACTCATCAAATGAATCAAAAATCAAAAATTCCAAGATCCAAAAATTCCTTCAACATTCGGCCAACACTAAAAAAAAATTGGGGATTTTTGATCCAATCATATTTCATGAAATTGATCCAATCAAACTTCAATTAAACATCATCTAAACATGCTCAATCAAACAATTTAACCAAATCATGCTCAAAATCAATTTACCCAAATTTTAAATCCCTAAAATTTCATGCTTGCAACTATAGCTCTTGATGCCATTGTTGAGTTTCTATTAGGTCCCAAGATCAAATCTAAGCATGAAACAATGAGTGAACACATCAACGGAGGTAGCGGAATACTCACATCGATCGGTTGAGTCGATTTGGAGACGAATCGAACCAAGAAACTCACTGCCTTGGTGGCGCCACTGCAGCAGTCCACTTCTTTAATTTTCAGTTTTGAGATGACGAAACGGAGCTCCAAGCCTCGTCCGATGGATCCCGGCTCATGGGTGAACCTCCCTACCACCTTCGCAAGACTCGTAAGTGTGCTAGCACTTGAGTTTTTGCCACAAAAACCCACCCTTGCTCCCCTTGAACTCACGGTTTTTGAAGAACAAAAACAGAAAGTTTTGCCCCTTGGGCGTGAACAAGAAGAGAGGAAAGAGAGATGAAAGAAATGTGTGTTGAATTGTAAATGAAATTCATTTGGTATATCTTATATACCTTAAGTGAAATTCACCATAATTTCACTTGAATTTGCATTTCATTTCCTTTTAAAAGTCAAGCCATTAATTACACATCTCATCTATCACTATTCACATCAACTTTAATAAAGTGATGTGATGTGTGTCATGTCTTTTCAATCAATCACTCACATCAATCAATCAAATGTCACATCACTCAAAGTAACGTTTGATTTGACGCTTGATGTGACGATTGATTTGACGCTTGATGTGACTTGCGTTGCCGCACTCGAATTCGAAATACGAATGCGCTCGCAATCACACTCGGGCTTGGGTTCGCTAATTCTAAATTAACGAATTTTCCGTCGTGTCGTAATTAAGTGATTACGCCTAGCGAATTCACTATTCACGTCGCTAACGAATTAATTCTAATTAATTCGTTCGCCCGAATTAAAATCTAATTTTAATCCGCGTCGAAATCTAATTTCATTTAATATATCGAATATATTAATTCACCGATTAATTCCAAATTAATCGTTATCTCTCTCTCGACGATATTTTATCCGAGATAAAATATCTCCGTAATTAATCCTAGATTAATTTTCTCTCTCTTCTATATAATCCCAGATTATTCAAGAGTGCGAGTTGTGCGTCATCGGTGGATTATCGGGAAGTGACCCATGAGATCTCCGGATAATTTGGCTATAAATACGGTCGTCGGTGTAACCGAATCACGTACGTACCAAGTACTACGTTCTACCGATTTACGAGACAAGGTCGACTCCTAGCAAAGTACCAAGTCTACCCAATTCTCCGAACATATCCTTTTAAGAATATTTAGATCTATATCAAGCATAGTATACAATCGTATTGTGCATATCGGCCCAGTATCGGATAGTCACGTGTTAGGGCTGGGGCTGGATAAGTGTCTGCCCCGTCCGAAACACATATCGGATGTCTGGTAACTAGTCTCTATAATCGGATATTCATGACCTGGTCATAATATCACGATTGGATGCGCATCACTTAAGAGCACTAATACCGTATCCTGCGTGACATCATCTCCTATATGACTGGAGTGATACTTCCGTCTCGACATCACACCCAATACTCTACGACTCTCTGATAAACCCAGAAGTGGTAGACACAGAACCGGTCAAAGCCCCCAACCACCAAATCCAAAGTTTATCGATTATCGCAAGTATTAGCGATGCAAGTCTCAGGTTAAGACTATACACACCTACCTCGATTTCGGCCTCCCATAGACACCTATTCATAATACCAATGGGATTCCGAAGGGGTCTATCCAGAGCGAAGCTGTTTCCCGTACCATCGGTGAAACACAACCTCCTATCGCACTTGCATAAGTCTCCAACACTTATATATATGAGAACTATGCCGTTGTGCCCTCACAACGCGCACAAGTGCAATACTAGCCTATTCCGCATTATCGATGTCCAGTCTCGATAATACTACGGCTAGGGATATTTAATGATTAATCCTTCGTGGACTGATACTGTCTCATATCATCTCAATCCAGGAACTAATCATAGGGACCTCTCTTCATTTATATATCTATGGTGATCTAATCACAAATGATGAGAGTGCAATTTCCTTGTTATACAGTTAATTTGCTACAACAACACAATGATCTGTGCAAATAGTGACGCTATGGGTCATATTATCCAACAGTATTCACACTTATTTATCATGCTTGTTATGATCTTGGGACCTCAAATAAAACCAACAATGGCATCTAGAGCCTAGGTTCAAGCATGAAACTTTTAGGGTTAAAATTTGGGTAAACTTGATTTGAGCATGTTTTGGTTAAATTGTTTGATTGAATATGCTTAATGTATGTTTAATTGAAGTTTGATTGGATCAATTTCATGAAAATAGTTTGGAACAATTTTTCCCCAAATATGTTGCCTTGGCCGAATATAATAGGGTTTTTGGAAATCTTGGATTTTTTGATTTTGATTCATTGGATGAGTTGGAATCATGTTGGATAATGTTAATTTGAAATTAATTGGATTGAATTTTGAATTGAACAAAAATCCCCAAAATTCCTACCTTGGCCGAATGGTATATGCCCTAGAATGTCTTGGAATTTTGAATTTTTAATTCATTGGATGTGTTGGAAATCATTCGGGATGAGTGCTTGATATCGATTGTGAAATTAATTGTATTGAATTCGAATCGGATAAAAAGTCTCTTCTTGGCCGAGACACTTTAAACATGTAATTGGGTTTGATTTTTCATTAATATGTTGGACATGTGATGATGATGATGAACATGATTAATTGGACTAATTTGATGTTTTGGAAATATTGATTTAGGTGATTAATCATGATATACACTTTAGGTTAATTAAATATGAAATTGGATTTTATGAATTTCATTAATTGAGCCATAAAATTGGATTTGGGCATCTAAAGTTGTAAATGGGCTTATTGGGCTTTGTTGTACAACGTTGGGTTTAGGCAAATTGGATTGGATCCAATTGGGCCCAAAACTGCTTACTTAAAGCCCAAATGCGACTTAATGAACCTTTAAAGTTTAATTGGGCCTAATGGGCCAAGATTGATTTATGGGCTTATGGGGTAAATCCCGTAATGGATTTTGGTTATTTGGTTTGACCTGAGTTGACCAAAAGTCCACGCCTTATGAAATCAATTAAAAGCCCATTGAACTTTAATTGAATTGACGTTGGACGTTAATCGGTCTTTAAGACGCGTTACGATTAAATTGGAATTTAAGTCGTAAAAGGTTTATTATTAAAGTGTAATATTTAATTTGGAATTAAATAAAGAATTAGAATTGAATGCATATTAAATTGGATTTAATGATGTGGTTTAATTTAATTCGAGAATTCGTACAAAACGAGTTTGACTCGGGCAAAATCAAATCATTGTTTGAACATTGGATGATCACTAATTATCAGATTAATTAATTTGATTAGATTGATTGATAACATGCTTGTGTGAATACATGGTTGTGATGAATGAATAATGTATATCGGATGGATATTAGTCGGGTGGGGGTATTTTTGGAAATTGTTGTAATAAATTCGATTTATTAAATAGGACCTGCGTGTCCAGCCTTATCACCTCTATTCTCTTTGTATTCTCTTCTCACCTATTCCCCTCAATGTAAATGAGGTTTCTTTAGAAGTGTAGTGTAACGGGTAGAAGTAATACAAGTGCTAGTTTGAGAGAGAAAGGGAGAGATTTGATCTAAGATCAATGTGTTAAGTATCCATCCGCATATCATTATTATTTATTTTCATATGCACTTTATTATGTATTTAGAATGCATGTTTAAGGGTGTATGATGATGAGACCTTAACAAAGATAATAAATTGGTAGCCAATTTGCACGCGAAAAACCCTCATCAAATATCATGCGTTTTTCCTTCCATTGAGTGATTCTTACTCAAGTTCCGAGATTGGCAATGGGTTGTTGGCCAAAGTCAAGCCCTTTTTCCGTCGAAGATGTGTTTGAATCACGAGAGTTTTGTTTTATATCGGTGTCTTGTCCAAGTTGTGGTTTGTTGGCCAAAGTTAAGACCACTTCTTGCCACTCGACATTGATTATGAAGCTTTCAATGTTCAATGGGTCGCGCTTGACTGGGATCATTAGGTTTGTTGTGCCAAAGCCAAGGCCTAGTTGATTCAGAGGAAAAAGGTTAGGGTACCTATTGGATATGTAGGCATATATGGGATATATGTTTCGGACTTGGATGTCCACCTACCAGATCTAGGAGTTGGATTGGATCCAATTGATCTTAGAGATCTACCTAGTTAATTATTATACAATTTGTTGGCCAAAGTCAAGATTGTGTGACATTTAATGGGATCCTTGTTGAGTTTGTAACATGTCCCAAGGATCATTTGTAATGCATAAAAACGAGTTGAATACAACCAAATGAGGTGCGGAAAAAACTCACATGGATCGGTAGAGATGCAACAAAGATGAAAAACGCACTGCTCTCCCTTGCTCTGCAGTGGGCTGTGCGTGATAGGGGCTGCACGGTGGTGACTAGTTCGGCTTCTTCAAGGTTCGGCCATGAGAGACACCATTGATGAAGCTCTAAGCTTCAAGCTTCCAAGCTCACAAACTCACTACCCTAACACCTTGATAAGCCTCCATGAGTGTGCTAGCACATAGATCTTGCAACAAAATGCAATCATTCTCAAATGTTCATTCGGTCAAAACCAAAGGAAGTTATGAGATGATTCCGTCCTTTAGACCGTGAGAGAGATGAAGATGGGTTTTGGCTCCAAAAGCCAACACCGAAAATGGAAGAGAGAGAATTAATTGGAAATAAAAAATTGTAAAAGGGTTTTAAAATTTCCAAATTATTAAACCATTTACAACTTTTAATTTCCAAAAAGGCAAGCATTAAATGCTTGTCAATCACCTCACATCAAATCACATCACTTTATTAAAGTGATATGTCTTTCAATCAATCAATCACTCACATTAATCAATCAAATGTCACATCACTCAAAGTGACGTTTGATTTGACGCTTTGATGTGACGAATGACTTGACGCTTTGATATGACGAATGACTTGACGCTTGATGTGACGAATGACTTGACGCTTGATGTGACTTGTGTGTCGCACTCGAATTCGAAATACGAATGTGCTCGCAATCACACTCGGGCTCGGGTTCGTTAATTCCAAATTAACGATTTATCCGTTGCGTCGTAATTAAATGATTACGCCTAGCGAATTCACTATTCACATCGCTAACGAATTAATTCCAAATTAATTCGTTCGCCCGAATTAAAATCCAATTTCAATTCCGCGTCGAAATCCAATTTCGTTTAATATATCAAATATATCAATTTTCCGATTAATTCCAAATTAATCGTTATCTCTCTTTTATTAATATTTTATCCTAGATAAAATGTTTACGAAATTAATCCCAGATTAATTTTATCTCTCATTGAATTAATCCCAGATTAATTAAAGTGCGAGTCATATTTCATCGGTGAATCTTCGGGGAGCGACCCATGAGATCTCTGGATATGTTGGCAGTAAATCGGGTCGACGGACTATCCGAACACGTAAGTACCTCGTACTACGTTTACACCGATTCACAAGACAAGGTTGGCTTCTAGCAAAGCGCCATGCCTACCCAATTTTCCAGAAACATGCTTACAGGAATAAGCGATCTATATCAGGCGTAGCATACGGTAGTATTGCGTATTTCGATCCAGTATCGGACTGTCACGTGCTAGGCCTGGGGCTGGAGTTGTGTCTGCCCCGTACGAAGCACATGTCGGATGTCTGGTAACTAGTCTATATAATCGGATATACATGACCTAGTCATAATATCCCGATGGCCGCGCAGCACTTAAGAGTACTAATACCGTATCCTACGTGACATCATCTCCACTTTGACTGGAGTGATACTTCCGTCTTGACATCACACCCAATACTCTACGATTCTCAATATACCTAGTATCGGCGTACACAGAACTGGTTAAAGCCTAGACGACCTCAACCAAGTATATTGATTGTCGTAAGCATTAGCGGTGCAAGTCTCAGGTTAAGACCAAATACACCTACCCTGATGTCGGACTCCCATAGACACATAGTCAAAATACCAATGGGATTCCGAGAGGGTCTATCCAGAGCGAAGCTGTTTCCCGTACCGTCGGTGAAACACAACCTCCTACCGCACTTGCATAAGTATCTAATACTTAAGTATATGAGAACTACGCCGTTGTGCCCTCACAACGCGCACAAGTACGATACTAGTCTTTTACGTATTTATCGATGTCCAATCTCGATAATACTCTGACTAGGGATATTTAATGATTTATCCTTCGTTGATTGATACTGTCTCATATCATTCTCAATCAAGGAACAAATCATAAGGACCTCTCATCATTTATACATCTTGGTGATCTAATCACAAATGATAAGAGTGCAATTCCTTTGTCACATAGTTAATTTGTAAACAACACAATGATCTGTACAAATAGTGACGCTATGGGTCATAATTGTCCAACAATCTCCCACTTGGCCTATAGCCAGTCACTCGAGTGCCTAACACCCGAACTATGTACGGTTGGCTCAAATTGCTGAGAAAAGGTTTCATCAGCGGATTTTCATGATTATCGTCTGATGCGATTTATACGATCATCACATCGCCATGATGTATGATCCGAACAAATCAGATGAATAGTCGAAGTATATATCTGGATCGTTGATGAGACCATTAATTCTTTAGCCTGTGCTGACTCCTAGCTCAGCTGCTAACAGAAATATATCTAATCTAATTAGATTTATTATTGACTCAGATTGCTTCAATTGCTGCCTCAGCTGCTGCAATTTATCCGCATTTGTTGTTTATTCGGTAACAGTATCTTGCTTGGAAGATTTCCAGCTCACTGTACCGTAATTCAAACTGTATAGTACCGTTTGTGACTTTCAGTCATTTTATCGGTTTGGAAACTTGCAGTAGTGATCCCAGTCACTTCAAGTTCTCTCCACAGATTAAGACAGCATCCTTAGATCTCTAAGATTCTAATGGATGTTCTTAACGTCAATCCAGTGACCATCACCTGGATTGGCCTGATTGTGAATCCATATGCTCAAAGCGTATGAGACACCAGGTCATGTACATTTTTCAATGTACAAGTTCTCGCAGAGTTTTAACAACTTAATCTATCTCAGTAGATTTTTATTCCTAGAATAAAGGTTGTTACTCTCAAGAATTCTACGGAGAATTTTCTCGAAAGCCAAGCTTTCGTCGATTATATTATATGGGAATTTCATTTCCAAGAAATGAATATGTTATCATTATTTTATTAAAGGACATTCTTGTCAGTGCGCTCCCACTAACCTTCTTATATACACAAGAATCATTTTCGATTTGAATTAAATCATACACCATTATGATTACATCAAGACGTTAATTCCAAGAACCTAATGCTTGCTTCAATCCAAACGTGGATCGAATAACCTGCAAACCTTGTTTACTGGTTTTAGTACGACAAAATCGTCAGGATGTTATAAACATCCTCCAAAGGGTTTCCGTTTAAGGAAAGCGATTTTGATCTTTAACTGACATATTTCATAAATGAAACGTGCAGCGTACTGCAAGTATTTTCCAAATGGATTTTCCGTGGCAACAGGTAAAAGGTTGAACCGTAATCAACACAATGTTGATAACGATACGTTTCCGCTACAAGCCTAGCTTAGTACGTTGGTATGTTGCCATCCACGTATGTCTTCCTTGAAGACTTATGCAGTACCTATGGGCACAATGCCTTATGGTACATCAACTAGTGTCCAAACATAGTTATTTATACATGGAATCCATTTTGGACTCATGGCACTTTGCCATGACGGAAGTCGATACCTTGTATTACTTCCTCATACGTAGTCGGTTGGTATACCTCAACAAGATTGACATCTTTATGAGGCGAGATCAGGAACCCATACCCCAGGTTGTTTTCTGATTCTCTCCGATCTACGCAATTTCTTGTGTATACGAAGATTAACGGTATAGTTTCATCCTTGATGAACTATTTGTGTTCCATTAAGGACTTCGTGCCTGAAACAGTATTACTCCGATTTTCATCGAGTTATACCGTCCTCCCACTGACCACTACATATCGGTAATCCTCTAAGGAAGACCGCATGGCGAGCAACAATTACAATTGTTCTCAAATGAGATGTATAAGTACTATACTTATGGTTTTCCCTAGGATAACCTATATTTGGCATTTATCCGATTTGGGTTCTTGTTTGGTATCATCCAAACGTAAGCCTAGCATACCCAAATCTACAGGAGTGCGAAACCCAGTTTCTTTCCCGTTCATATTTAATATGAAATCTGTCAAACAGATTTTAATGGAACCTTATTCTAAATAAGTTCTGCACTGTTTATGCTTATCTTTGAAGGAAAAGGTAGCTCAGAGCGACTCATGATAAACCTTATCATGTCCAATAAAATTCGGTTTCTCCGAACGGACACACCGTCAAACTGACGTGTTCCAGGAGGAGTCCTCATTTGAAAGAATACTGTACTCTTTCAAGTATATTTGAAACTTATTGCTTAAGTATTTTCCATTGCGGTCTTACCGTGACGGTTTAATACTTTAGCCGATCTGTTTGTCTATTTCGTGTCGAAACTCTAAAAGTTTCTGATTTATGTTCTTTAAAAGAAACACATAACCATAACGTGATGCCACATCCGTTAAGGTCACGAAACATTCATTTCCACATCTAGCCTAGCTAGATATGGGCCCACTTACTTCACTATGAATAGGGCTATCAGATCGGTGGCACTTGCACTTTTACCAAGTAAATAGTGTTTTAGGTACCTTACCTAATAAACTATATTCGTAGACTTTATTTGATTAGTCAAATCAGTCCTAGTACCCACTCTTCAAAAGTGTGGATATACGACTCTTGTTTAATTGTGTCCCAGACAACAATGCCACAAATAGTTTCAACTGATCAGATCAGTATGAGATATTAGTTTGTCATATTATATGTTCCAGATTTTATTTATATTCAAAATATAAATACTGTTATTCACATCTAATGTGTTTATCTCAATATCATCTTTATATAATAAAACACTTTAGTGTTCTAGAATATAAAGGTTCATCCGCAACGGATTGAACACTGATATAGAGATAATGTTTCTAGTCTAACTAGTTACATTATAACAGTTTCCTAATTTAGGTACATACCCAAAGGTAGTTTCTAAACTTAGGTATCTACGGTCGAAACAGCGACTTTCATCCCGTTTTCGATTCACAGATCAACCTCAGCTTGAAGTCAGTATCCTGCTCACAGCAGATTCTGAATATCAATACATATATTTTATGTACCATACTAAGTATTTTAAAATCCAATTTTAATACTAGCAATGGACATAATATTGATAAACTTTCTTAAAGTCAGAGTCTTGCCCTTTCTTTAATTCCTTCGTGTCTGCCATATCCAAACGACAGCCACTTCGGGATATGTCCTTTATCTTCCCAGAAGATAATAAGGATATTGCCTTTACCCCTTTACAATATTTCAGAAGCCTTTGGCCAAGCCTTGGATTTCTAGAATATTGACGTAAAGTGTGCCTTGCGCTACTTAACTAATTGCAAAGATTGACTTTATCTCCTTGAGATTAGTCATTAATTCTCCCAGAATTATTAATTGCAAATGTAATACTTCTTAAATCTAAACATAGATTTATTACAAGTATATTGAATTAGGCATTAAAGTCATCATCACATAAATCTTCCAAAGATTATGCTCTACTGTTTGCTTAATTCCGGGTTTAGGCATAATAGGTTATCTTATCCAATAAAGTAACTTATTATTTATTTCAAGGACCATCCTGAAATTTCATTCCCAATTAGAAAATTAAACCATTTAAATATTGTAATCCAAGATTATATTTAAACGTTCAACTTTTCAATGTTTATTGATTTTAATAGTCCAACTATTCAATCAATTATTTCCGGTACTATTTATTATAATGATTATAATAATCTAATTATTCAATCAACTATAATATTAATTCAATTATATTGATTACTATAATCCAATTATAAAATCAACTATTTATTGAATTTATTTGAATATAGTCAAACTATATTAATTAAAACAACATTAAATATTAGTCCAACTAATACTTTTATTTATTTGACGAGTGATATTTGTTTGAGCGCGTATGGCGAGTAATTGAACGAATATTGCAAATTCAATTCTTGCCTCCCACTATTTTTCGGCGAGCCTCTAACCCTCTGTCGAGTACTCGGGAAACCGTGTTTCCTAGTGGGCTAGGATCCCGTTAAATGTCACACAATCTTGACTTTGGCCAACAAATTGTATGATAGTTAACTAGGTAGATCTCTAAGATCAATTGGATCCAATCCAATTCCTAGGTCCGGTAGGTGGACATCCAAGTCCGAAACATATATCGTATATATGCCTATATATCCAATATGTACCCTAACCGTTTTCCTCTGAATCAACTAGGCCTTGGCTTTGGCACAACAAACCTAATGATCCCAGTCAAGCGCGACCTATTGACCATGGAAAGCTTCGTAATCAATGTCAAGTGACAAGAAGTGGTCTTGACTTTGGCCAACAAACCACAACTTGGACAAGACACCGATATGGAACAAAACTCTCGTGATTCAAACACATCTTCGACGGACAAAGGGCTTGACTTTGGCCAACAACCCAATGCCAATCTCGGATCTTGAGTAAGAAACACTCAATGGAAGGAAAAACGCATGATATTGAGCGAGGGTTTTTCGCGTGCAAATTGGCTACCAATTTATTATCTTTGTTAAGGTCTCATCATCATACACCCTTAAACATGCATTCTAAATACATAATAAAGCGCATATGAAAATAAATAATAATGATATGCGGATGGATACTTAACACATTGATCCTAGATCAAATCTCTCTCTTTCTCTCTCATGCTAGCACTTGTATTACTTCTACCCGTTACACTACACTTCTAAAGAAACCTTATTTACATTGAGGGGAATAGGTGAGAAGAGAATACAAAGAAATAGGAGATAAGGCTGGACTCGCAGGTCCAATTAATAAATCAAATTTATTACAATTTCCAAAATTGCCCCACCCGACTAATATCCATCTGATATACATTATTCATGCATCGCAACCATGTATTCATTCAAGCATGTTATCAATCAATCCAATCCAATTAATTAATCTGATAATTAGTGATCATCCAATGTTCAAATAACGATTTGATTTTGCTCGAGTCAAACTCATTTTGCGAATAAATACTCAAAGTACGGATTCTCGAATTAAATTAAACTACGTCATTAAATCCAATTTAATATGCATTCAATTCTAATTTGTTATTTAATTCCAAATTAAATATTACACTTTAATAATAAACCTTTTACGACTTAAATTCTAAATTTAATCGTAACGCGTCTCAAAGACCAATTAACGTCCAACGTCAATTCAATTAAAGTCTAATGAGCTTTTAATTGATTTCTTAAGGCGTGGACTTTTGGTCAATTCGGGTCAAACCGAATAACCAAAATCCAATCTGGGATTTACCCCATAAGCCCATAAATCAATCTTGGCCCATTAGGCCCAATTAAACTTTAAAGGTTCATTAAGTCATAATTGGACTTTATGGATCCGGTTTTGGGCCTAATTGGATCCAACCAATTTTGCCTAAACCCAACTTTGTACAACAAATCCCAAAAGCCCAATTACAACTTATAAGGCCCAATTTCCAAAAAAACAAGCCCAATAATTAAATTATAAAAATCGAATTTTACAATTCAATTAACCTAAAGTGCATAACATTATTAATTACCCAAATCAAAGTTTCCAAAACATCAAATTTGTCCAATTAATAATGTTTATCATCAATGAATCATGTCCAACATAATTTGATCAAAATCAAATTCAATATAATGCTTCAAGTGTCTCGGCCAAAGAGGGAAATTATGCCCAAATCAAATTCAATCCAATTGAACCCAAACAAACATAAAATCAACATCCCCTAATGATTTCCAAGTCATCCAATGAACAAAAAAATCAAAATCCAAGACATTAGGGAGCTAACCAAATTCGGCCATAATGAACAAATTGGGGAAAATTAATCCAATTAATTTTTCAACAAATTGATTACATATAACTCTAAGTTATCCTTATACAAGCATACTTATACAAACAATTTGCCAAAATCATGCTTAAATCAAAAAGCCCCAAATTTGAGCTAAGAACCCTAGTTTCGTTTTATGCACAAATGGCTCTAGATACCAATGTTGAGTTTGTAACATGTCCCAAGGATCATTTGTAATGCATAAAAACGAGTTGAATACAACCAAATGAGGTGCGGAAAAAACTCACATGGATCGGTAGAGATGCAACAAAGATGAAAAACGCACTTCTCTCCCTTGCTCGGCAGTGGGCTGCGCTTGATAGGGGCTGCACGGTGGTCACTAGTTCAGCTTCTTCAAGGTTCGGCCATGAGAGACACCATTGATGAAGCTCTAAGCTTCAAGCTTCCAAGCTCACAAACTCACTACCCTAACACCTTGATATGCCTCCATGAGTGTGCTAGCACATAGATCTTGCAACAAAATCCAATCATTCTCAAATGTTCATTCGGTCAAAACCAAATGAAGATAGGATATGATTCGGTCCTTTAGACCGAGAGAGAGATGAAGATGGGTTTTGGCTCCAAAAGCCAATACCGAAAATGGAAGAGAGAGAATTAATTGGAAATAAAAATTGTAAAAGGGTTTTATAATTTCCAAATTATTAAACCATTTACAACTTTTAATTTCCAAAAAGGCAAGCATTAAATGCTTGTCAATCACCTCACATCAATCACATCACTTTATTAAAGTGATATGTCTTTCAATCAATCAATCACTCACATTAATCAATCAAATGTCACATCACTCAAAGTGACGTTTGATTTGACGCTTTGATGTGACGAATGACTTGACGCTTTGATGTGATGAATGACTTGACGCTTGATGTGACTTGCGTGTCGCACTCGAATTCGAAATACGAATGCGCTCATAATCACACTCGGGCTCGGGTTCGTTAATTCCAAATTAACGATTTATCTGTTGCGTCGTAATTAAATGATTACGCCTAGCGAATTCACTATTCACATCGCTAACGAATTAATTCCAAATTAATTCGTTCGCCGAATTAAAATCCAATTTCAATTCCGCGTCGAAATCCAATTTCGTTTAATATATCAAATATATCAATTTTCCGATTAATTCCAAATTAATCGTTATCTCTCTTTTATTGATATTTTATCCTAGATAAAATATTTCTGAAATTAATCCCAGATTAATTTTCTCTCTCATCGAATTAATCCCAGATTAATTAAAGTGCGAGTCATATTTCATCGGTGAATCTTCGGGGAGCGACCCATGAGATCTCCGGATATGTTGGCAGTAAATCGGGTCGACGGACTATCCGAACACGTAAGTACCTCGTACTACGTTTACACCGATTCACAAGACAAGGTTGGCTTCTAGCAAAGCGCCATGCCTACCCAATTTTTCAGAAACATGCTTACAGGAATAAGCGATCTATATCAGGCGTAGTATACGGTAGTATTGCGTATTTCGATCCAGTATCGGACTGTCACGTGCTAGGCCTGGGGCTGGAGTTGTGTCTGCCCCGTACGAAGCACATGTCGGATGTCTGGTAACTAGTCTCTATAATCGGATATACATGACCTAGTCATAATATCCCGATGGCCGCGCAGCACTTAAGAGTACTAATACCGTATCCTACGTGACATCATCTCCACTTTGACTGGAGTGATACTTCCGTCTTGACATCAACCCAATACTCTACGATTCTCAATATACCTAGTATCGGCGTACACAGAACCGGTTAAAGCCCTAGACGACCTCAACCAAAGTATATTGATTGTCGTAAGCATTAGCGGTGCAAGTCTCAGGTTAAGACCAAATACACCTACCCTGATGTCGGACTCCCATAGACACATAGTCAAACTACCAATGGGATTCTGAGGGGGTCTATCCAGAGCGAAGCTGTTTCCCGTACCGTTGGTGAAACACAACCTCCTACCGCACTTGCATAAGTATCCAATACTTAAGTATATGAGAACTATGTCGTTGTGCCCTCACAACGCGCACAAGTACGATACTAGTCTTTTACGTATTTATCGATGTCCAATCTCGATAATACTCTGACTAGGGATATTTAATGATTTATCCTTTGTTGATTGATACTGTCTCATATCATTCTCAATCAAGGAACAAATCATAAGGACCTCTCATCATTTATACATCTTGGTGATCTAATCACAAATGATAAGAGTGCAATTTCCTTTGTCACATAGTTAATTTGTACAACAACACAATGATCTGTACAAATAGTGACGCTATGGGTCATAATTGTCCAACAATCCTAGCCCACTAGGAAACACGGTTTCCCGAGTACTCGATAGTGGGTTTGAGGCTCGCCGAAAAATAGTGGGAGGCAAGAATTGAATTTGCAATATTCGTTCAAATACTTGCCATACGCGCTCAAACAAATATCACTCGTCAAATAATTAAAAGTATTAGTTGGACTATTATTTAATGTTGTTTTAATTAATATAGTTAGACTATATTCAAATAAATTCAATAAATAGTTGATTTTATAATTGGATTATAGTAATCAATATAATTGAATTAATATTAGAGTTGATTAAATAATTGGATTATTGTAATCATTATAATATATAGTACCTGAAATAATTGATCAAATAGTTGGACTATTAAAATCAAGAAACATTGAAAGATTGGACATTTAAATATAATCTTCGATTAAAATATTTAAATGGTTTAAATTTTCAAATTGGGAATTAAATTTCAGGATGGTCCTGGAAATAAATAATAAGTTACTTTATTGGATAAAATAACCTATTAAGCCTAAGCCCTGAATTGAGCAAATAAGTGGAGCATAATCTTTGGAAGAATTATGTAATGATGACTTAAAGTGCTTAATTCATTATGCTTGTAATAAATCTATGTTTAGATTTAAGAAATATTATAATTGCAATTAATAATTCTTGGAGAATTAATGACAAATATCATAGAGTTAAAGTCAAACTATGCAATTATGTAAGTAGCGCGAGACGCACCTTACTATGATATTCTAGAAACCAAAGGCTTGGCCAAGGCTTCTGAAATGTAGACGCACCTTAATTTAAGTCAAGATTGTGTGTTATTTAACGGGATCCTAGCCCACTAGGAAACACGGTTTCCCGAGTATTCGACAGAGGGTTAGAGGCTTGACAAAAAATAGTGGGAGGCAAGAATTGAATTTGCAATATTCATTTAATTACTTGTCATACACGCTCAAACAAATATCATTCGTCGTTACAAATTAAATGTTATAATCTTTTGGAAAGATAAAAGGACATATCCCAAAGTGATTACCGTCAGGATATGGTAGACACGAAGGAATTAAAGAAAGGGCAAGGCTCTGACTTTAAATAAATTTGTCAAAATTGTGTTCACTACTAGTATTAAAATTGGATTTTAAAATACTTAATGTGGTACATAAAATATATGTATTGATTCTCAGAATCTGCTGTGAGCAGGATACTGGCTTCAAGCTGAGATTAATCTGCGAATCAGAAATGAGACGAAAGTCGTTGTTTCGACCGTAGAATCCTAAGTTTAGGAACTACCTTTCGGATGTGTACTTAAATTAGGAACTGTTATAATGTAACTAGTTTGACTAGAAACATTATCTTTATATTAGTGTTTAATCCATTGTGGATAAACCTTTATATTCTAGAACACTAAAGTGTTTCATTATATAAAGATGATATTGAGATAAACGCATTAGATGTGAATAACAGTATTTATATTTTGAATATGAATAAATCTCAAACATATAATATGACAGATAAATAACTCAAACTGATTTGATCAGTAGAGACTTAGTTGTGGCATTGTTGTCTGGGACACAATTAAATGAGACTCGTATATCCACACTTTTGAAGAGTGGGTACTAGGACTGATTTGACTGTTCAAATAAAGTCTACGAATCTAATTTATTAGGTAAAGTACCTAAAACACTATTTACTTGGTAATAGTGTTAGTGCTATCGATCTATTAACACTATCCATGGTGAAGTAAGTGGACCAATGTCTAGCTAGGCTAGATGTGAATATAAACATTTCGTGACCTTAACGGATGTGGCATCACGTTATGGTTATGTGTTTCTTTTGAAGAACACAAATCGGAAACTTTTGGAGTTTCGACGCGAAATAGGCAAACAGATCGGCTGTAGTATTATACCGTCTCGGTAAGACCGTAATGGAAAATACATAAGCAATAAGTTTCATAAATAATTGAAAAGAGTATAGTATTCTTTCAAATGAGGACTCATTCCGAGACACGTCAGTTGACGGTGTGTCCGAACGGATAAACCGAATTTTGTTGGACATGATAAGGTTTATCATGAGTCGCTATGAGCTACCATTTCCTTCAACGGATATGCATTAACAGTCCAAAACTTATTTAGAAAAAAGTTCCATAAATAATCCATTTAACAGAATTCATATTAAATATGAACGGGAAAGAAACAGGGTTTCACACTCCTGAAAATTTGAGAATGCTGGGCATACGTTTGGATGATACCAAACTAGAACCCAAATTGGATAAGTGCCAATTATAGGTTGTCCTAAGGAAAACCATAAGTATAATACTTATAAATCTCACGTGAGAACAATGTTATTGTTGCTCACCATGTGGTTTTCCTAAAAGGAATACCGATATGCAGGGGTAAGTGGGAGGATGGTATAACTCGATGAAAATCGGAGTAAAACTGTTCTAGGCACGAAGTCCTTAATGGAACATAAATAGTTCATCAAGGATAAAACTGTACCAGTAATCTTTGAATACACAAGAACCGCGCAGATCGGAGAGAATCAGAAAACAACCTGGGGTATGGGTTTCTGATCTCACCTCATTAAGATGTCAATCTTGTTGAGGTATACCAACCGACTACGTTTGAGGAAGTGATACAAGGTATCGAATCCCTTTATGGAAAAGTGACATGAATCCAAAATGGATTCCATGTATCACAACTATGTTCGGATACTAGTTAATGTACCACAAGGCATTGTGGCTATTGGTACTGTATTAGTCTTCAATAAAGACATACATGGATGGCAACATACCAACGTACAAAGCTAGGCTTGTGACGGAAAGGTATCGTTATCAACATTGTGTTGATTACGGTTCAACATTTTACCTATTGCCATGGAAAATCCATTTGGATAATGCTTGCTGAAGCTGCACGTTTCATTTATGAAATGTGTCAGTTAAAGATCAAAATCGCTTTCCTTAAATGGAAACCTTTTGGAGGATGTTTATAACATCCTGACGATTTTGTCGTACTATAAACAGAAAACAAGGTTTGCAGGTTATTCGATCCTTGTTTGGATTAAAGCATGCATTAGTTCTTGGAACTAACATTTTGATGTAATCATAATATTGTATGATTTAATTCAAAACGAATATGATTCTTGTGTATAGAATGAGGTTAGTGGGAGCGCACTGACAGTGACTGTCCTATAAATAATGATAATATATATCATTTCTTGGAAATGAAATTCCCATAATAACACTCGGTGAAAGCTTGGCTTTTGAGAAAATTCTCCGTAGAATTTTTGGGAGTAACAACCTTTATTCTAGGAATAAAGATCTACTGGGATAGATTAAGTTGTTAAAACTCTGCGATAACTAGTACATTGAAAAATGTACGTGACCTAGTGTCTCATACACTTTGAGCATATGGATTCACAATCAGACCAATCCAAGTGATAGTCACTGGATTGAAGTTAAGAACATACTTAGTATCTTAGAGAACTAAGGATGCTGTCTTAATCTGTGGAGAAGGATAACTTGAAGTGACTGGGATCACTACTCCAAGTTTCCTAGACCGATGAAACGATAAAAAGTCGCAAACAGTACTATACAGTTTGAATAACGGTACAGTGAGCTGGAAATCTTCCTAGTAAGATACTATTACCGAATAAACAACAAAAGCGGGTAATTGCTACAACTGAGGCAGCAACAGAAGCCATCTCGGTAAATTACAAATCTAATTAGATTAGATACAGTTCTGTTAGCAGCTAAGCTAGGCGTCAGCACAGGCTAAAGAATTAATGGTCTCATGAACGATCCAGATACATACTTCGACTATTCATCTGATTCGTTCAGATCATACATCGTGGCGATGTGATGATCGTATAAATCGTATCAGACGATAATCATACAAATCCACTGATGAAAGCTTTTCTCAGCAATTTGAGCCAACCGTACATAGTTCGGGTGTTTGGCACTCGAGTGACTAGATATAGGCCAAGTGGGAGATTGTTGGACAATTATGACCCATAGCATCACTATTTGTACGGATCATGGTGTTGTTGTACAAAGTAACTATGTGACAAAGGAGATTGCACTCTTATCATTTGTGATTAGATCACCTAGATATATTAATGATGAGAGGTCCTTATGATTTGTTCCTTGATTGAGAATGATATGAGACAGTATCAATCAATGAAGGATAAATCATTAAATATCCCTATCAGAGTATTATCGAGATTGGACATCGGTAATGCGAAAAAGACTAGTATTGCACTTGTGCACGTTGTGAGGGCATAACGGGCATAGTTCTCATATATTTAAGTATTGGATACTATGCAAGTGCGGTAGGAGGTTGTGTTTTACCGATGGTACGGAAAACAGCTTCGCTCTGGATAGACCCCCTCGGAATCCCATTGGTAGTTTGACTATGTGTCTATGGGAGTCCGACATCAGGGTAGGTGTATTTGGTCTTAACCTGAGACTTGCACCGCTATACTTACGATAATCAATATACTTTGGTTGAGGTCGTCCAGGGCTTTAACCGGTTCTGTGTACGCCAATGCTGGGTATATTGAGAATCGTAGAGTATTGGGTGTGATGTCAAGACAGAATTGTCACTCTAATCATAGTGGAGATGATGTCACACAGGATACGGTATTAGTTCTCTTAAGTACTGCGCGGCATCAGAATATTATGACTAGGTCATGTTTATCCGATTATAGAGACTAGTTACCAGACATCCGACAAGTGCTTCGTACGGGGCAGACATAATTCCATCGCCTCGGGCCTAGCACGTGATCATCCGATATAGGACAAGAATACGCAATAGTACATATACTACGCCTAATACAGATCTTTTATTCCTGTAAGGATATTTCTGGAGAATTGGGTAGGCATGGCGCTTTGCTAGAGGCCAACCTTGTCTTGTAAATCGGTAAGACGTAGTACGAGGTACTTACGTGTTCGGATAGTCCGACGACCGTATTTACTGCCAATATATCCGGGGATCTCATGGTCGCTTCCCAATGATTCACCGATGATGTATGACTCGCACTTTAATTAATTTGGGATTAATAAGTATAGAGAGAAAATTAATCTGGGATTAATTTCGGAGATATTTTATCTAGGATAAAATATCAATAAAAGAGAGATAACGATTAATTTGGAATTAATTGGTAATTAATATAATATGCAACAGCCTGACAATTTTGTCGTGCCAAAACATGCAAACAAATTTTGTATGTTAAATCGATCCATTTATAGATTGAAGCAAGCATTTCATTCTTGGAACCAACGTTTTAATGAGATCATAAAAGAGTACGATTTCATTCAAACAAAGACGAGATTCTTTTGTATATAAGAAAGTTAATGGGAGTGCACTGACATTCATTGTCCTTTACGTTGATAATGTATTGCTTATTGGCAATGAAACTCCCATGCTACAATCGTTGAAAGCTTTGATTTCATTAAAATTTTCCATGAAAGATCTGGGAGAAACAGCCTATATTATTGGAATAAGGATCTACCAAGATAGATATAGAAAGCTGCTTGGACTCTCCCAGAGCTCGTACATTGATAAAGTGTTGAAGAGATTCAACATGGATCAGTCTAAGAAGGGACTGCTTCCAGTGTCACACAGCGTCTCTCTATCTAAGGACATGTGTCCTAAAACACAAGATGAGAGAGATAACATGAGTCAGATCTCATTCGCTTCTGTAGTTGGATCAATCCTGTATGTCATGATATGTACGCTACCTGATGTCTTGTATGCTTTGAGCATATGAAGTCAATATCAGGCCAATCCTTGTGATGGTCACTAGATTACTGTTAAGAACATCCTTAAGCATCTTAGACGAACTAAGGATGATTTCTTAATCTATGGAGACGGAGAACTTGAGGAGACTAGGTTAACCAATGTAAGTTTCCAAATCGATTAAGACGACTCTAAGTCACAATCTGAGTATATATTTTGTTTGAACAACGGAGCAGTGAGCTGCAAATCTTCCAAGCAAGAGACTGGTGTTGATTCAACAACAGAAGCAGAATATATCTCTACAGTTGAGGCAGCAAAAGAATCAGTTTGGATCTGTAAATTCCTAATTCTATTAGGACTAGTTCCGTTATAAGCTGAGCCCGTTTCTTTTTATTGTGAAAAAAACGGGCCTATAGCACAGGTTAAGGAACCATGATCTCATCAATGATCCAAGAATGTACTTCAAAGTTTCCATCTGATTCATGAAATCATACATTGTGGCGATGTGAAGATCAAAAAGATCATTTCAGATGATAACATTACAGATCCGCTGATGAAATCTATTTCTCAGTAAAAGTTTGAGCGACATGTACATAGTTCAGGCGTTAGATATTTGAGTGATTGGCTAGGAGCCAAGTGGGAGATTATTGGACAATTATGACCCATAACATCCTTATTTGTAAAAACCATTGTGGTTTCTATATAAATTAACTGTGTGACAAAGGAAATTACTATTTTATCATTTTATAATTAGATTACTTTGATATATAAATGATAAAAGTCCTCATGATTAATTCCTTATTAATAAGATATGAGACCGTATAATCCACGAATGATTTAATCATTTAATCATTTAAGCATATACACAACTTTTGTGAATTCACTTTATGATTAGGTTTTGGAAACAAATATAAATAAAACACAACTCTCTTTTCTCTCATAAGGCTTGGCCGAATACCACCTTATTCCTCTCTTTGATTTTGCTTTAAAAATCAAGCAAGCTAGCACTTAAGGAGTCTTATGAGGTGATAGGGAAAATCACCTTTCGGTTGGAATCATTCAACAAAGCTTATAGCGTCATCCACATACAAGGAATCTTTGAAATCCAACATTCGATCATTGTAAGTTTTTTCCTCGAACTTAATTAATATTCACACACAAATTATCTTAGAGATCTTGTGGCATGTCTAGGACACTAATATGTAGACCATATTACTGTATATTCGGAATCGACTATGGAATTTACGTCCGAGTTTCCATCCGATATACCAAGAAAAATAATGTATTCATAAGGTTAATTTGTTTCTAAAACTTGAATTCATAATTTTTAAAACTTTAAGCCAATTAATCTTATCAATCTGTTTACATGCATCTCATATTCTTATTTATCTTTTAAATTACATAAAATCTAATTTATGACTAGAATATCATCAATATTTACATGTTATGGCATGTGAAAATGAAAGAGGAGGCACCCAAGGCTATATGACATGTTAATAAACAATTTAAAACAGACATAATTACACGTCGTGACGTCCACAATCCTAGAAACTTGAATTGCATCTGTTCAGTGGCGCTTTACGACGCAAGGTAACCTACATCGCGACTCAAATAAGGCTGTAGCCTCTAGTTTGTTTTGTTGGCCACGTCGCGACAAGTGAAGGGGTTGCGTCGTGGGTTGAAAAATGCAAAAACATTACGTTGATCGGGTTCTTATTTTTCTATACTAATCTAATTAGTACAATAAATCCAAGGCATCCTTTGGTCTTCAAATCTTGTTCCATGGAGTGTTGTTGAGTTCTTTGCAGAATTTCTTCGTGAAAAGTCCTTCGTGGCATTGGCTCCTCCTGTTGGACAAAATGACCCATAGCATCACAATTTGCACAGATCATTGTGTTGTTGTAGCAAATTAACTATGTGACAAGGAAATTGCACTCTCATCGTTTGTGATTAGATCACCATAGATATATAAATGAAGAGAGGTCCCTATGATTAGTTCCTGGACTGAGAATGATATGAGACAGTATCAGTCCCCAAAGGATTAATCATTAAATATCCCTAGCCGGAGTATTATCGAGACTGGACATCGATAATGTGGAATAGCTAGTATTGCACTTGTGTGCGTTGTGAGGGCACAACGGCATAGTTCTCATATATATAAGTATAGGATACTTATGCAAGTGCGATAGGAGGTCGTGTTTCACCGATGGTACGGGAAACAGCTTCGCTCCGGATAGACCCATCGGAATCCCATTGGTATTATGAATATGTGTCTATGGGAGGCCGAAATCAAGGTAGGTGTGTATGGTCTTAACCTGAGACTTACATCGCTAATACTTGCGATAATCGATAGACTTTGGTCTTGGTGGTACAGGGCTTTAACCGGTTCTGAGTACACCACTTCTGGGTTTATCAGAGAGTCGTAGTGTATTGGGTGTGATGTCAAGATGGAAGTATCACTTCAGTCATAGTGGAGATGATGTCACGCTGGATATGGTACTAGTGCTCTTGAGTGATGCGCATCCAATCGGGATATTGTGACCAGGTCATGAATATCCGATTATAGAGACTATGTTACCAGACATCCGATATGTGTTTCGGACGGGGCAGACACTTATCCAGCCCCAGCCCTAGCACGTGACTATCCGATACTGGGCCGATATACACAATACAATAGTATACTACGCTTGATATAGATCTTAATATTCTTAAATGGATATGTCCGGAGAATTGGGTAGACTTGGTGCTTTGCTAGGAGCTGACCTTGCCTCGTAATCGGGTAGAACGTAGTACTTGGTACGTACGTGATTCGGATACTCCGACGACCGTATTTACTTCCAACTTATCTGGGGATCTCATGGGTCGCTTCCGATAATCCACCGATGACGCATAACTCGCACTCTTGAATAATCTGGGATTATATAGAAGAAAGAGAAAATTAATCTAGGATTAATTACGGAGATATTTTATCTAGGATAAAATATCGTCTAGAGAGAGATGACGATTAATTTGGAACTAATCGGTAAATTAATATATTCGATATATTAAATGAAATTAGATTTCGACACGGAATTAAAATTGGATTTTAATTCGGGCGAACGAATTAATTTAGAATTAATTCGTTAGCGACGTGAATAGTGAATTCGCTAGGCGTAATCATTTAATTACGAAGTGACGGAAAATCGTAATTTAGAATTAACGAACCCGAGCCCGAGTGTGATTGCGAGCGCATTCGTATTTCGAATTCGAGTGCGGTGATGCAAGTCACATCAAGCGTCAAATCAATCGTCACATCAAGCGTCAATCAAAAGTCACTTTGAGTGATTGATTGATTGATTGATTGATTGATGGATTGATGGATTGACTTGCATCACATCACTTAATAAAGTGACATTGAATAGTGATGTGAGTTGTTGGAATAGTGTTTGGAGGGAAAAGCATTTATTTGGTTTTAATTAATCAATTGTAATTGTTTTAATATATATTTTGATTGAAATATATAAAGGCTATTTGGAAATGCTTAGCAATTCAACACACAATTTCTTCTCTCTCATTTCTCTCCTTCTAGTCACGCCCAAAAGCTTAAAAAGCTCACTGGTTTGGAGCCATAAATGGCGTGAACAAGGGAGGAAAAAAGTGGATTTTTATGGTAAAAAAATCCAAGTGCTAGCACACTTACGAGACTTGCGAAGGTGGTAGGGAGGTTCACCCATGAGCCGGGATCCGTTTGACGAAGCTTGGAGCTCCGTTTCTCAGCTCAAAATCTGATTTGTGAGGGCAGTGGACTGGTTGCAGTGAGCGCCTTTGGCAGTGAGCATTTTGGGCTTTGTTCATCTTCAAATCGTCTCAACCGATCGATGTGAGTATTCCGCTACCTCCGTTGATGTGTTCACACATTGTTTTCATGTCTTGTTTGATCTTGGGACCTAGATAATTACCAACAATGGCATCAAGAGCTATTGGTTCATGCATGAAAATGTAGGGCTTAAAAATTGGGTATTTTGATTTTGAGCATGATTTGGTTAAATTGATTGATTGAGCATGTTTAAATGATCTTTAATGAAGTTGGATTGGATCAATTTCAGGAAAATTAATTTGGAATAATTTTCCCCAATTTATTCATGTTGGCCGAAACTTAAGCATGTTTGGAAATTTGGAATTTTTTCATTTTGATTCATTGGATGGGTTGTAATGATGTTGGATGATGTTAATTTGAAGTCAATTAGATGGAATTTTGAATTGAACATAAATCCCCAAATTGCTTGTGTTGGCCGAATGTGTATGCCTTTAATGTCTTGGATTTTGATTTTTTGACAATTGAATGTGTTGGAAATCATTCGGGATCAGGATTTAATGTCGATTGTGGGTTCGATTGGATTGAAACCAAATCGGATGCGAAATCCTTCCTTGGCCGAGACATAGAAGCATGTAATGTGGGTTTGATTTTCATTAATGTGTTGGACATGTGATGATAATAATGAACATGATTAATTAGACTAATTTAATGTTTTGGAAATATTGATTTGGTTGATTAATCATGAAATGCACTTTAGGTTAATTGAATATGAAATTGGATTTTGTATATTTAATTAATTGGGCCTAATTTTGGAAATTGGACTTTAATGTTGTAATTGGGCTTATTGGCTTGATTTTATCAAGTTGGGTTTAGGCCAAATGGATTGGATCCAATTGGTCCCAAAACCACTTCCGTTAAGCCCAAATGCGACTTAATGAACCTTTAAAGTTCAATTGGGCCTAAATTGATTTCTAGGCTTATGGGGTTACTCCTTGATTGGGCTTTGGTTGCCGAAGCCCATGCCTTTTAAAGAAATTAATTGAAAGCCCATTGGACTTGAATTAATTGACGTTAGACGTCATTCGGGGTTTTGAGACCGTCGTTGCGATTAAATTTGGAATTTAAGTCGAAAAGGGTTTATTAAATAAAAGTGTAATATTTAATTTGGAATTGAATAGTGAATTAGTATTAAATACATGTTAAATTGATTTAATGATGTAGTTTAATTTAATTCAAGAATTCGTACTTTGAGTACTTATTCGTAAAAACGAGCTTGACTCGAGCAAAATCAAATCGTTGTTTGAACATTGGATGATCACTTAATTATCAGATTAATTAATTTGATTAGATTGATTGATAGCATTCTTTTGTGTGAATACGTGGTTGATGAATGAATAATGTATATCGGATGGATATTAGTCGGGTGGGGCAATTTTAGAAATTATGTAATAAATTCGATTTATTAAATTGGACATGCGTGTCCAGCCTTATCACCTCTATTCTCTTTGTATTCTCTTCTCACCTATTCCCCTCAATGTAAATGAGGTTTCTTTAGAAGTGTAGTGTAACGGGGGTAGAAGTAATACAAGTGCTAGCTTGAGTGAGAAAGGGAGAGATTTGATCTAGGATCAATGTGTATAGTATCCATCCGCATATCATTATTATTTATTTTCATACTCGCTTTATTATGTATTTAGAATGCATGTTTAAGGGTGTATGATGATGAGACCTTAACAAAGATAATTAAATTGGTAGCCAATTTGCACGCGAAAATCCCGCATTAAATATCATGCGTCTTTTCCTTCCATTGAGTGATTCTTGCTCAAGATCCGAGATTGGCAGGGGTTGTTGGCCAAAGTCAAGCCCTTGTCCGTCGAAGATGTGTTTTAATCACGAGGCTTTGTTCCATATCGGTGTCGTGTCCAAGTCGTGGTTTGTTGGCCAAAGTCAAGACCACTTCTTGTCCATCGACATTTATTACGAAGCTTCCATGTCAATGGGTTCGCGCTTGACTGGGATCACTAGGTTTGTTGTGCCAAAGCCAAGGCCTAGTTGATTCAGAGGAAAATGTTAGGGTATATATTCGATACATAGGCATATATTAGATATATGTTTGGGACTTGGATGTCCACCTACTGGTTCTAGGAGTTGGATGAGATCCAATTGATCTTCGAGATCTACATAGTTAATTATCATACAATTTGTTGGCCAAAGTCAAGATTGTGTGATATTTAACGGGATCCTAGCCCACTAGGAAACACGGTTTCCCGAGTACTCGACAGAGGGTTAGAGGCTCGACGAAAAATAGTTGGAGGCAAGTATTGAATTTGCAACATTCGTTCGAATACTCGCTAAACGCGCTCATCTATATTTTCTCGTCATATTAATCAAAAAGTATTAGTTGGACTAATATTTTTGTTGTTTTTAAATATATATATAGTTGGACCATATACAAACTCATTCGATATATAGTTGATTTTATAATTGGATTATAGTAATCAATATAATTGAATTAAAAATTATAGTTGATTAATAATTGGATTATTGTAATCATTATAATAAATAGTACCTTTTAAATTGATTAAATAGTTGGACTATTGAAATCAAGAAATGAATGAAAAGTTGAATATTTAAATATATAATCCTTGGATTAAATGTTTTTAAATGATTTAATTTTCATATTGGGATATAATAATAGGTTACTTTTTTGATAAAATAACTTATTATACTAAGCCCAAAATTAAGCAAATAAGTAGCAGCATAAATCTTTGGAAGATTTATGTGATGATGACTTTAGTGCTTAATTTAATATACTTGTCAATAAATCTATCTTTAGATTAAAAGGTATTAAAATTGCAATATAATTCTTGGAGAATTAATTGACTATTCTAGTGGAGAAAAGTCAAAGTTTGCAATTGGGCAAGTTGCACAAGGTGCACATCATTTCGATATTCTAAAACCCAAGGCTTGGCCAAAGGTTTGTGAAATATTGAAAAGATAATTGACATATCCCAAAGTGACTACCATTTGGATATGGAAGACACGAAGGAATTAAAGAAAGGGCGAAGCTCTAACTTTAAAAATATTTGTCAAAGTTATGTTCACTACTAGTATTGAAATTGGATTTTAAATACTTAGTGTGGTACATAAAAATATGTATTGATGTTCAGAATCCGCTATGAGCTGGATACTGACTTCAAGCCGAGATTTCTCTGCGAATCGAAACGGGACGAAAGTCGCTGTTTCGACCGTAGATACCTAAGTTTAGGAACTACCCTTTGGGTATGTACTTAAATTAGGAAATGTTATGATGTAACTAGTTTGACTAGAGACATTATCTCTATATCAGTGTTTAATCCGTTACGGATAAAAACCTTTATATTCTAGAACACTAAGTGTTTTATTATATAAAGATGATACTGAGATAAATACATTAGATGTAAATAACAGAATTTATATTTTGAATATAAATAAATCTCAAACATATTAAAATGACAAATAAATAGCTCAAATTGATTTGATCAATCGAGACTTATTTGTGGCATTGTTGTCTAGGACACAATTAAATGAGACTCGTATATCCACACTTTTGAGAGTGGGTACTAGGACTGATTTGACTATTCAAATAAGGTCTGCGAATCTAGTTTATTAGGTAAAGTACCTAAAATACTATTTACTTGGTAATAGTTAAAGGGCCACCGATCTGTTAGCCCTATTCATGGGGAAGTAAGTGGGCCCATATCTAGCTAGACTAGATGTGAACATGAATATTTCGTGACCTTAACGGGATGTAGCATCACGTTTATGGTTATGTGTTTCTTTTGAAGAACACAGATCGGAAACTTTTGAAGTTTCGAACGAAGTAAATAAACAGATCGGCTATAGTATTATTCCGCCACGGTAAGACCGTAATGGAAAATACTTAATCAGTAAGTTTCATATGTACATGAAAGAGTACGGTATTCTTTCAAATGAGGACTCCTCCCGAGACACGTCAGTTAGACGGTATGTCCGAACTAAAAACCGAATTTTGTTGGACATGATAAGGTTTATCACGAGTCGCTCGAGCTACTATTTCCTTCAATAAGATATGTATTAACAGTGCAAAACTTATTAGAATAAGGTTCCTATAAATCTGTTTGACAGATATCATATAGGATATGAACAGGAAAGAAACGGGGTTTCTTATTCCTATAATTTGGGTATGCCAGGCATAACGTTGGGATGATACCAAACTAAAGGACCCAAATTGGATAAGTGCCAATATAGGTTATCCTAAGGGAAACCATAAGTATAGTACTGATAAATCTCACATGAGAACAATGTGATTGTTGCTCACCATGCGGTTTTCCTGAGAGGAATACCGATATGCAGTGGTCAGTGGGAGGATAGTGATACTCGATGAAAATCGGAGTATAATGTTCAAGGCACGAAGTCCTTAATGGAACACAAATAGTTCATCTATGATGAATCTATACCATTAATCTTCAAATACACAAGAAACTAGTAGATCGGATAGAGTCAGAAAACAACCTAGGGTATGGGTTTCTGATCTCCCCCATAAAGATGTCAATCTTATGGAGGTGTACCACCGACTACTTTTTGAGGAAGTGATACGAGGTATCGACTCCCAATTATGGCAAAGTGCCATGAGTCCAAATGGATTCCATGTATAACAACTATTTTGGATACTAGTTGTTTGTACCACAAGGCATTGTGCCTATTGGTACTTTAATGTCTTCAAGGAAGACATACATGGATGGCAACATACCAACGTACAAAGCTAAGTTTTTGACGGAAAGGTATCGTTATCAACATTGTGTTAATAACGGTTCAACCTTTTACCTGTTGCCATTGTAAATCCATTTTGAAGATGCTTGTTGATAACTGCGTATTTCATTTATGAAATGTGTCAGTTATAGATCAAAATCGCTTTCCTGAAAAGGAAACCTTTTGGAGGATGTTTACAACATCCTGACGATTTTGTATAACCGACAAACAAGGTTTGCGGGTTATTCGATCCATGTTTGGATTAATGCAAGCATAAGGTTCTTGGAACGTGTTTTGAAATAATCATAATGGTTATGATTTGACTCGAAACGAAATAATTCTTGTGTATATAAGGAGGTTAGTGGAGAGAGCGCACTGACAGTTAAATTCCCATATAGCATTGATGAAAGCTTGGCTTTCATATAAATTCTCGTAGAAATTGGGAGAGTAACAACCTTTATTCAAGGAATAAAGATCTACTGGGATAGATTTGGAGTTGTTAACACTCTCTGGAAATTGTACATTTAAAATGTACTTGATATGGTGTCTCATACGCTTCGAGCATATGGAGTCACAATCAGGTCAATCCAAGTGACAGTCACTGGATTGAAATTAAGAACATCTATTAGTATCTCAGAGAACTAAAGATGCTGTCTTAAACTATGGAGAAGGAGAACTTGAAATGACTGGGATCACTGCTGCAAGTTTCCAAACGATTAAATAATACTGAGGTACTATAAAGTTTGAACACTGGGACAGTGAGCTGGAAATATTCCAAGCAAGATAACTGTTGCCGAATAAACAACAAATGCGGATTATTGCTGCAGCTGAGGCAGCAATAGAAGTCTTTTGGATCGAAAATAAATCTAATTAGATTAGATATAGTTTTGTTAGCAGCTGAACTAGGCATCAGCACAGGCTAAGGAATTAAAGGTCTCATCGACGATCCAGATATATACTTCTATATCATCTAATTCGTTTGGATCATACATCGTGGCGATGTGATGATCGTATAAATCGCGTCAAACGATAATCATGCAAATCCGCTGACGAAAACCTTTCCTCAGCAATTTGAGCGAACCGTACATAGTTCGGGTGTGGGACACTTGAGTGACTCACTACGTGCCAAGTGGGAGATTGTTGGACAAAATGACCCATAGCGTCACTATTTTGCACAGATCATTGTGTTGTTGTAGCAAATTAACTATGTGACAAGGAAATTGCACTCTCATCGTTTGTGATTAGATCACCATAGATATATAAATGAAGAGAGGTCCCTAAGATTAGTTCCTGGACTGAGAATGATATGAGACAGTATCAGTCCCCAAAGGATTAATCATTAAAATCCCTAGCCGGAGTATTATCGAGACTGGACATCGATAATGCGGAATAGGCTAGTATTGTACTTGTGTGCGTTGTGAGGGCACAACGGCATAGTTCTCATATATATAAGTATAGGATACTTATGCAAGTGCGATAGGAGGTCGTGTTTCACCGATGGTACGGGAAACAGCTTCGCTCTGGATAGACCCCTCGGAATCCATTGGTATTATGACTATATGTCTATGGGAGGCCGAAATCAAGGTAGGTGTGTATGGTCTTAACCTGAGACTTACATCGCTAATACTTGCGATAATCGATAGACTTTGGTCTTGGTGGTACAGGGCTTTAACCGGTTCTGAGTACACCAGTTCTAGGTTTATCAGAGAGTCACAGTGTATTGGGTGTGATGTCAAGACGGAAGTATCACTTCAGTCATAGTGGAGATGATGTCACGCTGGATACGGTACTAGTGCTCTTGAGTGATGCGCATCCAATCGGGATATTGTGACCAGGTCATGAATATCCGATTATAGAGACTATGTTACCAGACATCTGATATGTGTTTCGGACAGGGCAGACACTTATCCAGCCCCAGCCCTAGCACGTGACTATCCGATACTGGGCCGATATACACAATACAATAGTATACTAGGCTTGATACAGATCTTAATATTCTTAAATGGATATGTCCGGAGAATTGGGTAGACTTGGTGCTTTGCTAGGAGCTGACCTTGTCTCGTAAATCGGTAGAACTTAGTACTTGGTACGTACGTGATTTGGATACTCCGACGACCATATTTACTGCCAACTTATCCGGGGATCTCATGGGTCGCTTCCGATAATCCACCGATGACGCATAACTCGCACTCTGAATAATCTGGGATTATATAGAAGAGAGAGAAAATTAATCTAGGATTAATTACGGAGATATTTTATCTAGGATAAAATATCATCTAGAGAGAGATGACGATTTGGAATTAATCGGTAAATTAATATATTCGATATATTAAATGAAATTAGATTTCGACGCGGAATTAAAATTGGATTTTAATTCGGGCGAACGAATTAATTTAGAATTAATTCGTTAGGGACGTGAATAGTGAATTCACTAGGCGTAATCATTTAATTACGACGCGACGGAAAATCATTAATTTGGAATTAACGAACCCGAGCCTGAGTGTGATTGCGAGCGCATTCGTATTTCGAATTCGAGTACGGTGACGCAAGTCACATCAAGCGTCAAATCAATCGTCACATCAGCGTCAAATCAAAAGTCACTTTGAGTGATTGATTGATTGATTGATTGATTGATGGATTGATGGATTGACTTGCATCACATCACTTTAATAAAGTGACATTGAATAGTGATGTGAGTTGTTGGAATAGTGTTTGGAGGGAAAAGTATTTACTTTTGGTTTTAATTAATCAATTGTAATTGTTTTAATATATATTTTTGATTGAAAATATATAAAGGCTATTTGGAAAATGCTTTAGCTAATTCAACACACAATTTCTTCTCTCTCATTTCTCTCCTTCTAGTCACGCCCAAAAGCTTAAAAAGCTCACTGGTTTGGAGCCATAAATGGCGTGAACAAGGGAGGCAAAGAGTGGATTTTTATGGTAAAAATCCAAGTGCTAGCACACTTACGAGACTTGCGAAGGTGGTAGGGAGGTTCACCCATGAGCCGGAATCCGTTTGACGAAGCTTGGAGCTCCGTTTCTCAGCTCAAAATCTGATTTGTGAGGGTAGTGGACTGGTTGCAGTGAGCGCCCTTGGCAGTGAGCATTTTGGGCTTTGTTCGTCTTCAAATCGTCTCAACCGATCGATATGAGTATTCTGCTACCTCCGTTGATGTGTTCACACATTGTTTTCATGTCTTGTTTGATCTTGGGACCTAGATAATTACCAACACCTCCATGTTGTAAATAAGGTTACATAAAAGACTTATTACAAAGGAAATGAACTTACAACACTTGAAAGAATATAATCTTATGGTCTTAACTTACAATACTTGAAAGATTATGACCTTATGGTCTTATATTTCCAATGCTAAAAACAAGAGCTGGAAAAAATAACGATCAACACAATACATTCATCACATGAACATTAAAACCATTCATCTCATGAATCTAATTGTTCCTACTCATCACAACATGCATTTTTAATAATCTATATCTCATATAAATTATTAAAACTAAAATGAGAAGGGTTAAGAAAACTTTTCAACCTTAAAGTCTCGATGCCAATTGTAGGAAACAACTTTCCTTAGTATAGCGAAAGTTGCTTGGTAGCTAAAATCAATCTTTTGTTGTCCAACACTTGGATCAACCACTCGATCTTCCGAACTATGACTCGAAACCAACAAACCGAAGTGTGGGCTTCACTCATAAAGATTAAACTTTAAACGAATTAGAGAATCAAGATTTCACAATTGGTGTTTGGCTTTAGGAATTTCAAACAATTTCACAACACTTGTGAATTTATGATCTCTCTCTATTTTTTTCTCTCAAATATTTCTCACAAAAATCGTGTGAATGTTTGTAAAATATTAACCTTAACAAGTGAGTGAAAGGGTAGAGATTATATTCTCTTACACAAGTCAACTAACCTTGTCATTAAGCATCTAATGTTTTTCTTGCAATGGCCAACACAAAAAAGTGAATATTATACCAAAACATAAGAAATGATAAGTTAAAGACAAGGACTTTGTCATTAAGCATATAATGTTTTCTTTCAATGGCAAACACATAAATGTGGAGGCCATACCAAAGCATAAAATGCATTAACTAATGATAAATATATTAGGTATATATATGCCACCTAATAGACATAATTACTTGGATGACATGGTAAGGCATATGGCTTTGTCTCTAATGGTACATAAAAATCAATATCTTAATAATGATTTATTAACCTTCAATTATGTTATAGTAATTATCTCATAATTATTAATAACTTGATTATCTCATAATCAAATAATTCTAGAAAAAATTAAGTTAAATTAATTTAACAAAGTTTTCATTTGTGACAATAAATATTATTAATCTCATTAATAATAAAGAAATATAAAGTTAGCATATAATTAGACAATCTAATAATATTAGGTTTGCTACAGTTAATCGAGCTAGCATGGGGACTAAATATACCTACGGTTCCAAGCTCCAATAATTCTGAAATATTAATTAAACTCTTTAATCAAATATTTCGAATTATTAACTCCGCGTTATTCCACTAAAAACTCGAAGTTGAACTCTCGTTATCGTAGATGGATAAAATAAAACTGAACAACTTCGTTGTCCATCGATATAGTCATTACATATGGATATAGCCCTTCACGAATATCTCATAAATATAGTTTGGTCATAAGTCCGTTAAACCCTTCTAAATATTTTATCTCTTAAGCACCATTGATTTTATAATTAACAATTAATTCATAACAAATATGAATATAAAACTTTCTATTCGTAATAGAAAAGTTGAGTGCTCAAATTGTTCAAGTCCCAAATCAACTCTTAAAAAAGATATTCTTCTGCTTCTCATAAGAATGAGTGAATTCCATATCTTTGTAAAATATTCTCTGCTACACACCAAACCATATCCCAAAAATAAATCGTTATTGGCCTGGAATGAAACACACCACCTCACCATAATAAATCAAAGGACATAGCCTGTCATGCATGAGTTCATAGTACACTCAAGAGTAAGATCGAATTCATATATGACCATCTATTAGATAAAATGAATTTCTTCAGTTAACATATATTAAAAAAATTCATATTTATCTGAGTCTAGTCCTATATGATCTTATCATATAAAGTGCCTTCATTCCTATGTCACTACATGAATGATCCAAAATCAAGGTCGTCATACAAGTATAGAATGGACCGCAGCTATAGATAAACAATAAATAAAGTACCCTCTTTGTTGCTCTCTACAGACTATTCAGATTACTAACTTCAAACATAAACCCTCTTGTGCATCAAATATACACTATGTTTGAAGGTACAATAGTAATCAAGGAAAACAAGATAATGGACAATATGAGATATAAATCAAACAACTTTGATAAAATGAATAATGCATTTATTATTATTACAATAATAAAATCCATTTTACAATGCATGAAGCTTTAGGACATAAATCCCAACAGCTTCTAGAAGGTTATGATGGAAAAAGAAAATTAGCGATCCACAATAGTCGTAGGCTCTTTTAGCTGCCATAGGTTGGTGTAGTGGCATAATAATGGCAGAGCAAAACCGCCATAGGCCTATGTAGTAGTAAAAGAATGAGCTAATTTAATTGGCTGAATTGTGGGAAGTTGTAGGTGGTAGCAATTATAATGATGACCTTGTGACATTGGTTGACATCATGGTTAGTAAAACAGTATCTTTTGAAGCCTATATTGAGGACACAAATTTAAGGATCAGCAATTTTTTCATCTTGCAACCTGCAAAAAGCGAAGAAGTTTAAGAACTATATATAGAGACAGAAAGCTGTTCAATTACCCGACCACTTGAGAGAATTGTATTAGGCTGCTTGTGTAAGACCCGAGGTTTATTATCACTTGGTGAGTTCACTTATGTATTTGTATCTTGAGTCATACTTGACCCTGAATAGTAATAAAATATTCATCTTTCTACTATAGACGTAGGTAAGAGCCACTCCCGCCAAACCATATAAACTCTGTGTTTATCCTGTCTATTTTCTAAGTTTGTGCGATTCTCTTCTAACCAAATAAATTCATTATTTGATGGAGGTTTATTCGAGAGGTGAATTCCATATTTTCCTTTTGAATGAAAAACAGCCGACAACAGTTGGCGCTATCTATGGGGATTAGTCCAAAAAATAATACAACACAGTAAGACGATGGCAGAGAATAGGAATCATAGAGCTCCAGAGGCCTCAACGGTGCAGTGGATGGAAAAGATGAAAGAGAACCTATGAGTGGAAAGGGAGAAAGCTAATGAGGATATGGAGGCAACCCAAACCTTTTATCAAGGCATTGATATAGAAGATAGAGAAGTTAGATAAGAAATACAGAAAGCACGTCATATGGGGTGTAGTCGCATTAAGGAAGAAATTGACAGTGGTAAAATACCATAGGATGGAGAAAATGAATAAGAGACCGGAAGGAAAACTCTGCATAAGGTTAGGTCGGTGGTCGTAGCCAGTGTCATGCAAGTGGATGAGCTCGAGAATAGGCGAGGCAACAAGTCAAACCCTAGAATTATCAAGAAACAGTCTCTGCTTTAAGGAGAGTGGCCTGAGCCATTATTGGGAACGGGGGTATAGTGTTGGGATGTATGCCCTAGAGCTGTATGTAATGTAAACAGTTTTATAGATTTTGAAATAAAATGATGCATTATATATTTATCAAAGTTTTTGTTTATTTTTCGCATATTATAAATTATCTAGAATACCCTAGATTACTTATGTGCCTTCAGACTTAATGTATGAGTGTCCTACACAAGAGGATTTAAGTCTGAAGTTAGTAATCTTAAATAGTCCATAGAGAGAAAATAAATCGGGTACTTTATTAGTGGTTTATCTATAATTACGATCCATTCTATATTTGTATGCCGACTTTAATCTAGGTTCGTCCATGTAGAGATATGAGAATGGAGGCACCTTGTATGATGTGATCATATAGGACTGGACCCAGATGGAAATGACTTACTTATAATATCTGTTAAATAAAGAAAATCATTTCGATCAACTAGATGGTCATATCTGAACTGATCTTAATCCTAATTGTACTACAAACTCCTACATGGCAGGCTATGTCCATTGATTTACAAAGGTGAGGTTGGTGTAGCAGTCCCGACCAATAGCTATATACTTTAGAGCATGGTCTGTTGTGTAGCTGAGAACGTTTTACAAAGACATGGAGTTCACTACTTCTTACGAGAAGTAGACGAGTATCTTTCTTAAGGGTTGATTTTGTACTTGAACAGTTAGAGCGCTCAAGTCTTTCTATTACGAATAGAAATATTAAAATTCATAATGGTTGTGAATAAATCATTTATTAGAGAATCAATAGAACTTAAGGTAAAAATAATTAGCGGGGTATAAAAAAATTATGACACGACTCTAATTACGAGATACTCGTGAAGGGTTAATCTATATGTAGTGACTATATCTATGGACACCAACTTGGTTCGGCTTAATATATCATCTGTGGTAATGAGAGTGAAACTTCAGGTTTTTAGTAGAATAACCCAAAGTTAATAATTCGAAACTTTTAATTACGAGCTTAATTAATATTTTGAGATTATTGGAGCTCAAAACCGTAGGTCCATTTGGTCCCTCTACTAGCTCGATTTACTATAGCGGATTTATTATAATTGGATAGTCAAATTATATACTCACAAAGGTATGAATATTATTAACATTATTAATATTATTATTTTGTCACACTTGAAACTTTATATTAAAAGTTAATATATGGTTTTATTAAATATATGATATTTAAACACATGTTATTTAATTATATCATATATAATTAAATGAAAGATTAAGTTAGTAATTTCTAGATTTTGGGTTTTTGAAACCCTTTGATTTAATTTGGAAGTTATAAATTGTTAAATGACATTCAACCTTTTATTTTGTAACATATTTTTTTATTATAGTAATTAAATTTGGTGTTACAAAATTAATTAAAAAAATACATGCATGGCCGATTTTTGAGTGGTGGAAAGGGGAAAGGGTTTGTTTTATTTTGTAAAATTAAACCCTTAATATAAAAAGCAAAATTATTTTTCTTTTTTTGCTTAAGTCTTTCATTCTAAGCATAGCCTCCATGTTCTTCTTGTTCATATTCTCTCAAAAGTTGAGATAAACATAATTAAGAGAAAAAGAAAAATAAAATCAAAACACAAGTGTGATTAAATCTCTAAAACGTTTAGGGATTGTTTTAGTGAGTCTTGCCACACAAGGGTGTCAAACAAATCTTCATCGTCATCTTCATTTCTTTTTTTTTGTTCACGACAGTGAGTATTGTTTTTGCTCATTGTCGCCACTTTACTTAGTGAAATGGAACTCGGTTTGGTTTCATTTTAATTTATTTATTTTGGGAATATTTTATAGTATTTTGGGGCTGTGTTGGGGCTGTTTTCAAGTGAAAAATCAGAACCCAAATACACCCACAGTCCACGCATTTCAGGGGCTGTTTGTGTAGTGTGTTGGGCGCGAATTGAGTCCATAACAGTCTAATATTTGTCCGACTGTCCGGGGATATTCAAGGACTGTTCTGGGGCTGTTTTGGGGATGGAATTTTGTCTAAAACTGAAGTAAAATTTCAGTGGTGGTGACAGTAGCATTCAGCAAATCAAAAGGAAGGGCAGAAAAATTTTTCAAGTCTGATCCGTGTGCCTAAACAGTTTCCGCTGCGCAAGGAAAGTGTTTCCTATAATTGGCATCGAGAGCAAGGTTGAAAGGTGTTCTTAACCCTTATCTTTTTCATTTGAAGTTACTATTTTTAATATATTTATGTGAGTTATAAATATTGATTTGCATGTTTATATTGGTAGGCACATAATAATATTCATATGATGAATGGGCTATTATTTTTTCATGTGATGAATGGATTTTGCATTGGTCGTAAATTTTTCCGGCTCTGTTTTTATTATTTGTTTTGTTTTGGGATGTAAGGCCATAAGGCCATTGTTTACAATTTTTGTATTTTTTTTTCCCAATATAAAATTTCAATTGTTGTAATTTGGAGCACCGAAGTCGCAAAAGGAGCCAACCTTAAAGCGTAGTTTGAAGACCAATTGATGCCTTGGATATTTTTGTACTAATTAGATTAGTATAGGGAAAAATAAGAGCCCGGTCAATGTAAATTATTTTTTTATGTTATATGTATGTTTAATTCGAATTGTTTGAATAATATGTCATATAGCTTAGGGTGTCTACTCTTGCATTTCACATCTCATAATATGAATTAGATGTATATTAATTCTAGACATGAAATATGATTTTATGTGATTTAAAATATTTAAAATAGAATATAATATGCATGGAAATCAATTAATTGGATTAATTAGATTTATGGTTTAAAATTTGAATTCTAATACATTGGGCTTAATAAGTGCGTAATAAATTCCATTGGTATATAGGATGGAAACTCGGACATAAATTCATAGCCGAATCCAAATAGACGGTAATATGGACTACACTTGGGATATAATTCCACGTACCATTGGATTTTATAATACACTAAGATTAATTAAATAGTTTAATATAAATCTTGATCATTTTAGGATTATAAAATTTTAAACCTATTAGTGTTCTAGTATTTTAAAAATTAAAATATATTAGGCCACTAATACCACTCTAATTAAATTGGTTTAATTGAGACTAATGAAAATTAGTGATACAAATTTTAAGAGTTAAAATTAGTTAAGTCACTAATAGTCTAATAGTGTAAATAAGAGTTATGATTTAGCCGCCATATATTTATTCGCACTAGTTATATTAAAATATTAGATATTTTATAAATAGAAACCTTAAACTTAAAATAATGAGTGGGAGAGGGATATACGACAGTATATCCCACGATCTCTGTTGTTAGTCCAAAAAACGTGAGATTCAAAAGGTGCCTCGGAACGGCTTTGCTTTCTTCCCCCTGCAGATGGTGTCCATTTTGGGTTAATATCAGGTTTGGAGATGCATCTTGTGAACTGACCTACCCTACATCGGCACTTCACTCTTAAAGTACAAGAATCCCGAAACGGAAGGTTACACTCACAAATGAATAATTAACTGTTAATAAAATTCCTTGATCGAATCAAATGATAGTTTTTAATATAGGAATAAGAGTTATTCCCGCATATATTAATCGACTACGATTGTCTCAATCTATCATACAAGTACTTGACCTACCCTACAGCGGCACTAACTTATGGGATGATAGATTTCCATGGCATAGTAATTCTCTTAGGTTTCTAATTCTTTATTCATGGTTCATCCATTATGTTTAATTTTATGCCAAAATTATTTTGATGATTTTAATATGCGATGAATGAATGTTAAATGCATGTTTTTTTTTTTTTCCAGCCATGGTTTTTCCAATTATTTCCATACTCTCAAACGATAAATTAACAGGAGAAAATTATATTAAGTGGAAAAGTAAAATGAACGCTATCCCGGTCTGCGATGACCTAAAGTTTGGCACGACGGAGGAGTGTCCTCCCGAGCTAGCCAGAAATGCTGGCCAAGCTGTGCGCGATGCCTATCAGAATTGGGTCGTAACTAATGAGAAAGCCCGCCATTACTTGCTAGTAGGGATATCTCAGGTTCTTGCTGTAAAGCACAAACCTATGGCTTCTGCATATCATATGAAGGAGTCATTGTAGGCTATGTTCAGGCAGCCTTCGGAGCATCAACGTCATAAGGCCATGGTCTCAGCGAGGACTTCTAGGAAGAAGGATGGGACATCAGTCCGAGACCACATCTTGCGGATGATGACTTATCTCAACACTGTTGAAACTTATGGAGCTCGTATTGACGAGCGTAGCCAGGTGACCATGATTATGGAAACTCTTCCGAAGAGTTTCCTGCAGTTTAAAAGCAACTACGTCACCCATTATGAGTTTATGCTTGTGGATCCTCGTAAGTCCAGTGCTGAGGAAAATGTTACCGAGTCTTCTAAATCTGCAAAGATGAAGAAAGACTCCAAGGATTCCAAGCCCAAGGGAAAGTGTTTCCACTGCAACAAGAACGGATATTGGAAAAGGAATTGTCCTAAATACCTTGTTGAGCTGAAGGAGAAAAAGGATACAGGTTAATATGATTTGCTCGTTATCGAATCTCTATTAGTGGAGGATGATAAATCAGTCTTGATTGTTGATTCTGAAGCCACTAACTATGCTTGCTCTTCTTTGCAACTACTTGACTCATGGAGGGACCTTGCTGAAGGTGACTACAACATAAGGGTCGGGACAGAGGATGTCGTTTAAGCAAGCTTAGTGTGAATTTCTAGTTTAAATTTTACAAATAATAGTTATTTAAATTTGAACAATGTGCTATTCATTCTTGGTTTTCGCAAGAATTTGATTTCTGTTTCTAAACTTTTGGATGATGGTGATTCAGTTTCTTTTAATAGCAATTTAGTTATTATGGGAAGAAATGGATTAATCATATGCATAGGAAACTTAGAAAATAACGTGTATGTGTTAAGGCATTTAACATATAGGTCACTGCTCAACGCTGAAATGTTTAAGATTGAGAAACCTAAAAACTAAACGGTAAAAGATTTATCATGATGACACTTATCTATGGCATCTTAGACTTGGTCATATTGACCTTGATCAAATAGAAGATTGATAAAGAACAGAGAGCCTTAAACCAGTTAAAGCTCGGAACTTTACCAGTATGTGAATCCTGTTTAGAAGGAAAAATGACCAAGAGACCTTTTACTGGAAAATGTATAAGAGCCAGTAAACCATTTGAGCTAATACATTCAGACATTTGCGGACCGATGAATGTAAGAGCCTGAGGTGGTTATGAATACTCTGTCACATTCATTGACGATTATTCTAGATATGGGTATGTTTACCTAATGCAGCACAGGTTAGATACTTTTGAAAATTTCAAAGAGTATCATGCTGAGGTTGAGAACCAGTTTTGTAAAAAAATCAAAACTCTACAATCAAATTTTGGAGGAGAATACATTGACAGAGATTTTGAGGAATTATTAGTTGAGCATGGGATAGTATCCCAGCTCACAGCACCTAGAACACCACAGTAAAATAGTGTTACAGGGAGGAGAAATCAGACCGTACTATACATGATGAGATCTATGTTTAGTTATAGCCCACTACCTAGTTCATTCTAGAGATATGCACTACAAACTGTAATGCATATCCTTAATGTAGTTCCATCTAAGTCTGTTCCTAAGACTCCCCTAAAGTTATGGAATGGTCGTAAAACTAGTTTACGACATTTTTGCATATGGGGGTGTCCAGTACACGTGCTGAAGAATAAGACTACAAAGTTGGAGCCACGTTCTCAGGTGTGCCTATTTGTAGGCTATCATAAGGAGAGTATGGTGGATTCTTCTACAGTCATGATGATAACAAAGTGTTTGTATCAACAAATGCTACATTTCTAAAGGAGGACCATATGAGGGAGTTCAAGCCTCGAAGTAAAGTGTTACTTGAGGAGTTACTTGCGTGTTCGACCAGCATACCATCATTGATGACAGTTGACAAATACATAGCACCTTCGATATTTGAGCGTCATATGTAAGTTCTTACCACCTAGAGTCAGTGGGAGGGTTGTACGACAACCTGATTGCTACTTTGGGTTGGAGAGGTATAAGTTGTCGCATCCAGTGATGTTATAGATGATCTATTGACCAATCATAGTGCAATGGATGATTCTGACAAAGAGGAATGAATCAAAGCCATGAACCTATAGATGGAGTCCATGTACTCCAAATCAGTCTGTGAATTTGTAGACCAGCCTGATCAGGTGAAACCCAAAGGTTGCAAGTGGATCTACAAGAGGAATAGGGGAGCAGATGGGAAGGTACAAACCTTCAAAGCTAGGGTAGTGGCCAAAGGTTATACCTAGAAAAGGGGAGTTGAGTATGAGGAAAATTTCTCGCCAATAGCCATACTCAAATCCATTTGCACTCTTCTATCCATTTCCACATATTATGACTATGAAATTGGCAAATGGACGTCAAGACTGCATTCTTGAATGGAAATCTTAATGAGAGTATCTATATGGTACAACCCGAGGGGTTTATAGCCCAACCTCAAGAATAAAAAGTTTGCAAACTGCAAAGGTCTATTTATGGACTTAAGCAGATATCTAGATCTTAGAATATAAGATTTGATACCACGATTAAGTCTTATGATTTTGAGTGGAATGCCGATAAGCCTTGTGTATACAAGCGCGTCATTGACAGAAAGGTGGTTTTTCTTATTTTATACATCGATGATATTTTACTTATTGGGAATGATGTAAATATATTGTCGGATGAGAAAATCTGGCTGGCTAACCAATTCCAAATGATAGATTTATGAGAGGCCAGTTATGTTCTTGGGATTAAGATACTTCAGGATTGCATGAACTGACTATTAGTTATGTCTCATTCATCCTATATCGACAAGATCCTTGTGCGATTTAGGATACAAAATTCTAAGAAAGATAATCTAACTTATCGGTATGGAACTCATTTTTTCGAAGGAACAGACTCCTAAGACACCTCAAGATGTTGAGAAAATGAGACATATCCCATATGCCTCAACAGTTGGTAGTCTCATGTATGTTATGTTATTTACGAGACCGGACATCTATTTTGTAGTGGGAGTAGTCAGTAGGTTTTATTCGAACCCAAGATTGGATCACTGGTGGTTGTGAAACATATTCTCAAGTATCTTAAGAGAACGAGAGATTATATGCTTGTATATTTCGCTGAGGATATTATCCTAATGGGTTATACGATCTCTGATTTTCAGACAGATGTCGGTTTTAGGAAATCAACGTGTTTAACCTAGATGGTGGGGCTATAGTATGGTAGAGTATAAAGCAATCTTGCATTACTGACTCCACCATGGAGGTTGAATATGTAGTAGCTTGTGAAGTAGCTAAGGAAGCAGTCTGGCTCTGTAAATTCTTGGGAGATATGGAAGTTGTTCCAAATATGGATAGACCACTCATACTTTATTACGATAATAGTGGTGCAGTGGCAAACTCCAAAAAACCAAGAAGCCACAAGAGGGGAAATCATATAGAGAGGAAATATCATCTCATCAGAGAGATAGTGCAAAGATGAGATGTTACCGTCACAAAGATTGCATCCGCAGAGAACTTGGCTGATTTATTTAAAAATACCTTATCGGCTATTTATTTGAAGGCCACCTAGATAGTCTACGATTATGTGACATGTCCCATTTGCTCTAGTGCAAGTGGGAGATTGGTGTTTTGGGGCTGTTTTCAAGTGAAAAATCAAAACCAAAACTCACCCATAATCCATGCATTCCATAGGCTATTTTTGTAGTGCGTTGGGCGCTAATCAAGTCCAAAACAGTCCAGTTTTTATCAGCTATTAGGGGCTATTTGGGGACCGTTCCGGGGCTGTTTCTGGGCTGGAATTTTATCTAAAAATGAAGTAAAATTTCAGTGGTGGTGGTAGTATCATTCGGTACTTCAAAGGGAAAGGTAGAAAAAATTTTCAAGTCTAATCCATGTGCCTAAATTGTTTCTGCTGCGCAAGGAAAATGTTTCCTACATATAGAGCTTCAGGTGTAAAGAAATGCCATGCTCATAGAATAGAGTATAAGGAAGGAATCAATAAAGGCAATGAGGATACCGAGGGCCGCTTGCGGGATCGGTTCCAATGAGAGATAAGATGTAACGCCCCTATTATCCCATTGACTACTAAGTTATGGATGGAATTATGTCAATCAAATTCAAGCATGTACATGAACATGGAATGACTTTTGGGATATTTGATAAATGTCTCGGAGTTCCAAAACAGAATTCATTCCAAGACTAAATCCGGACAGCCCATGGTATTTAGGCCATACCTTTTTCATATGATCTCTTTTTTATAAAATTTATATAAATCTTATACCGAGACCTACTAATTCTGCGTTGGAAATTTTCCTATATTCGAATAAAAAAATAGGTCAAAAACACAACTAAAAAATTCAAATAAATAGTAGCCGATGACCATCTAGATAATTCTTAAAGGTTCTCAAAATTTCTGATATTTTGTTCATAAAATCATTACATAAAGTAGCCAAATCAGCCCCTACCTAAGAGATAAGAATGAGAAAAAAATATGAGAAGTAAAGAAGAAAAAAGAAGGGAAGAAAGAGGGAAAGCCATTTTTCTCACCCAAAATCAAGAGGAAACAATAGCAAACCAACCCACAACAAGCTAGGAAGAAGAATATCAAGCTTAGAAGACTTGAATTTAAAGAAAATCAAGTGAAATGAGGTAAGGAAATCTTGACCCAAAACTTGGATTGTGGAATTTAGATGGTATGATGTTATGTTAGAATTATTGGCATACTAAGGGTGCATTTAGATGAATAATAAACAAAGAAATTGATTGTATGATGAAATACCCAAATTTTTGGAATCCTAAATGTTAAGCTAAAACAAGAGTTATGAGATTAAAGAGTTCTTTTGATGAGATACGAAACAGGGCATGCTCTCTACTTGGCCCTGCTTGCATGAGCATCGTGACGTGCCAGACCTGCAGTCACAATGCGATACAGAAACCTTTCATACCATTTCAATTTCAATTTAGGATGTTAGGAACCACCATAAGAGTTTTATATCGAGGCACATACACGTAATATGATAAGTCTCAAGCATACTACATCATATGGTGTTGATGGATTAGTGGAACTAAGAAGTTTAGTCTAATTTCAATGCATGCTTCACACCTTATTTTCTAATCAAGTTTCTCAATTATAGATCATCACAGGAACTACAATATTCTTCCACAAAGCGTAATAGTATCAGTCAGATCCTAAAATATGTGAGTAGACTCTTTTCTTAAGTTGTGTATACTTACATGTTTATGAGCTTGAAACTTACTTTTCCGCACTTCGGGCGATAATCAAGTTTATTTCAAATGTTTTATGAATAAAAATATTTTGAAAAATATTTTTAAGAAGTGATGATTTATAAAGCATGGGGGAAACCCCACCTCAAATGTAACTTGGCATAGACACTAGAATTGACGGTTAATGGAATTGACAGCCATGACATGTGTACATATAGAGCAGGCGATAAGTAACGCCCATAGATCCTAGATTTCAGGGCTAGAGGACGAAGATACGTGCCCCTAGACCCTAGATTCAGGGACATGATAGTGGCATGCATTAGGGGACGGTTATATGTAACGCCCCAATGGCATGGATTTGCACACCTGGCTCTTGTTCAGTGGCTTAGAGGATAATGATATGTAATGCCCCAAGACCACTAGTTTAGGAATATGGGGGGAGGGCGATACGTATCGCCCTCATATGTCATGTTTTCTACAGATACTCTCAAAGACATGGTTTCAAAATGATGACTTATCAACAAGTTTTCAAGAAAAATGGTTTTAAGAGAAACTCAGAGTTTTACATACCAAAACTAGTTTTCAGAGAAGTTTTCCAGAAAGAGAATTATTTTCAGATAAGTATAGAGATTTCAAGAAATATTGATTTCCTTGAGATGACTTTGGATTTAGAATAATGTACTTTCAAAATTATTTTAGTCCATATTTTAAACTGTCCACTCACTAGGTTGTTCAAACGATCTAACCTCCACTTCTAGTGTTTTTATTTTATAGGTATACCCAGAGGACTAGCTCGAGATGATGGATACTGATTTCAGTCACTAGGGTGTTGATTCCACCAGGACAAGTCAGAGACACGGTTCGGTCACAGTCTAAGGAAAGTCATGTATCCTACATTTGGTATAGTTGAGATTGTAGGTGTATTGTGTTAGAAGTGTTCACGAATAAAGTTGTAAAGAGAAGTAATGTTGAGTATACAAATATGAGTATTATCATGCATTCTATGTCTTTGATTTAGAAAATGGTCCCATGAATAAGTTTATGTCTGAGACATAGTAGTGGTGTTGTCTATAGTCAAAAAGTCTGAGGCATATGGGGATATGACAAACTATTCCCTGCCAGTAGCATTTTTCGGAAATGGGATGTTACAAAGATGATATCAGAGCATGGTCTAGTGAGTCAGTGACTGTAGTGGGTGGAGTGCTGGAGTCTTATATACGTAGTATGCCCGAGGTACTAGTATGTGAGGCATTACCTCTCCAGTATCTGATACTCGAGTATGACCTCAAGCCCTATAGGCAGGTTAGTAAAGAATTCCCAAATTATTCAAATATTTTTTCTCATGAATCAACTATATTCCATGTTCTAGTTGAAAACTCTTTCGTATTCATCTTACTAGTAGAAGTTCAAATCTATGAGAATAGATAGTGAAGTTCTAAAAATATTCATTATAGGGAGTGGGAAGAGAAAGCTATAATAGAAAGAAGAAATTATGTACATATATTTAAAGCCACTAGAGACAAAGAGAAATAGAGAGACATAATGAGGTAATAGTAGTAAGGAGAATAGAGTAAGCGTGAGCCAGAATAAAAGATGCTAGATAAACCTGAGTCCTTCCAAATAAGATTCCTTTCTTTCTCAAAAAATTCCTTTCGGCTGACCCAAACCTTTGAGCACCTCGTAGAAATAGCAAGTTCCCCCGAATAACGAAAAATAGTCATAAAATTAAGAGAAGCAAGAAATCAGAATTAGTCGGGGGAGTTTCCAATAGACACAAGATACCATAAAGGAGGTAGAATTTGTGGATACACAAACCTAGACTCGTAAGCATGTAAAATGAAGGTCATAAAGAGAATTGAATAGTTTCTTTAATCAAAGAAACCGATATAGATAAGACCTGACCTACCAAAATTTATGCCACTTAGTGATATCGGTTAAGGAAATTATTCTGACGTAGCCTATCTCATACCTATCCTACATGAGTAATAGGCTCCACCATGACATAAAATGCTAGAATGAGGATATGATGTCCATTGAAACATAAGCTACTTGTCCTAGCCCTTCTCATCATATATAGAGATAACCGTAAGAAAACTTAGTACCCATGGTGATATATTTTGAGACACAAGCAGCGAACATTGAGAGATAGTTCACCCAAAAAGAGACCAAAGGGACCTTTTAAGGCTAGAAAAATAAGAACTTTACATAAACAAGATTGGCAATTGGCCGCACCAAAAAGAATTATTAGATCAAAGCCAATACAAGTGGAGATCCATAAGAGTTTATGAGGAAAGATCTATGACATTGGAGGTACTCAGAAGCTAACAAGATTATCAGCATGAACGAATAAGAATAAATAACATAGTTGTGGTGTATAGCAAGAGCAGATATCTTGAAAGTACCTAATAAGAATAAGTCACCACTAGCCTTAGCAGCATGGCTTAGAGCCAAGAGATAGAATATGGAAACAATAAAGAAGGATGCGATAAGTGACAAGAAAATTCAGTACATAAAGACACATAGATAACATAGCGTGAAGGCAGAAACGTAAATGGAGACCTCATAATGGTTGATAACCTTAAGACAAGAAGAAGTCGATGTAAATCTCAACATGATCTTTTGTCCAGTAGCCCCGACCCCAGTGAGTGTATAGTTACCCGTCAAGTTAGAGCCTAGTAAAGATCTGAACAAGTAAAAGAGAATACCTAACAGGACAAATAAATCATGAGACAGCTAGACAACCAAACCAAGGAGTTCAAAAGAACCTAGATAATGATCTTAAAGTTGTGATATTCTGTTAAAGATGAAGTAGTTTGAATTTACAGCAAGCGAAGAGAAAATTGAAAGTGATAACCAAATCCATTGTGGAAAAAATGGCCTTAAATAAGGAAACGTTCAAAAAAGGTAAAGGAAATAACGAGAGCAATCCTCAGAAATATAGTGCATGACTTATATAGAGCCCCCATTATAATACAATAGGAGAACTAATAAGATAGTAGAACCCAAACCAAAAATATTAGAGGTGACATCTTAACCTATCGAAGAACATTGAGCTTCCAAAGTAGTAATAAATCAAAAAGATTATAGGAACAGAGATAAGTGGGAAATCTAAGTATCAAAGAAAGAATTTCGAAGGGGAAGAATAAAAGAGGAAATATGATAAGATTATGAGAGGGCATGAACTTTAAGAAGGTTCTCAATAAGAGAAAGTATGACCAATAGTTGGAGATGAATCACTAGTAAAGTTGGAAGAGGAAATTCAGATAAATCATAGCAGAAGTACCTTAGTGTGGGAGCCAACACCAGATATGTAAACACGGGAGACCTAGGATTATAGTCGAGGAGCACGTGCAACTACAACGCGGGTAGCTAGTGAGATCACCAAAATCGAAAAGACTTTAGGTCCAAATCCCACCCTCCCAACCTTTGTTAGACAACAACAGCAAAGATAGACATCGATGTTCCCTCCAAGATGCTCCTAGAAAAAAACAAATGTGTAGTGCAAGAAACCCGAAACATAAAACATGAAACCTTTAGATTTAGTAGAAGAGCAGGAAAAAAGAGGAAAATAACTCTAAGTAAAATATTTAGAAGAGAACTTATCTAGATGAATACAATAAAAAGAGAAAGTATTAATCAAGCAATGACAGGAATACAAAACAATCTGCGTTATACATGACTAGGGACATATAACCGCAGACTATTCCATTTAGAAATTAAAGAAGAAAAGTATCAATAGAGTAAATTGCAGAATACATAGTAGCAAGCCTCGAAATGCTAGCGTGAGACCGAAGCTCTATTAAGTTTAAAGTAGGAAGAAAGGTAATGAGTATAAACCATAGTTCTCTCTTCGTAGTAGATCATTACAATGATGCTTGGATGGATTAAAACAGACTTATTGAAGTGTAATGTAAGGACAGTCAGACCAGAACGACGCATGTTAGAACAAAAATTTTAGAAATAATTAAATGAAGTATGTTCTAGAGTGCAGACCAGGCAAAGAGAGTAATTCCTTTAAAAGACAGTTAACCTGGTTTAGATTATCAACAAAGGTATATGTACGAAATAAGCATGAACATTAGTAAGAACCAAATCGCTAGGGTCGACGTTAATAGAAACGAATACATTTTAATTACTAGTATGCATACATTTAAGCTTAATGTGAGTACTTTATTCCCTGAACATATAACCAATTAAGATCTACTCAGAACTAATATCAGGGAAAAAAAAAGATGAGATGATAAACGTAGACCATATAAGGAGCTTGATCATAAACTATAGGGTCCTAAGCCCCGCAGATAGGTAAAGTTAGTAGAACATGGAGGACGGAGCCCACAAGTAGTTAGAAGATAGCGAAGAGAAAATAGATAATTAAGTAGTTAAGTTAAGAGAATGAATTCCAAGATCAGGTTAAGCATGTGAAAATGGAGATGTATCAAGTACAATCATTTTTACTAGAAATAAGGATTTTTCTTATATATATTTATTCTAGAGCTATGGTAGAATATGAAGAAATCTAAGGAAACCTAAGTATTTTTTAAATACGTGAAGGCATCAACTAAGATGAAATTGAAGATATACTTAATAAGATCATTAAAGGGGCTATATTATATAAAGAAAGTGAAGAACTCGAGGTATAGCTAAAGCCAGTGAAACAAAGGTCATGGGCTGTAGCATAAAGTACAATAGTAATATATTAAGCGTGAAGGGTAACAAAAGCCTAAAAGATATTTAAGAATTAACGATTATCATGGCAAAAGATATAAGAGGTTACAAAAAATAGGGGAACTAAGATTGAAGGATTATGATTCAATTGGAATAATTATGGATATGACCATGTTAGCATGAGTGCATCAAATTCGGTCAAGACTTTACAAGTTAAGTATTCTTAGGTCGAAGCAACAGTTCGGGGTGACCATTAAGGAAAATATTAAGAAGTATTCAATCTTCAAAGAATGAGATAAATCTTATGAAGTGTAGAATATAAGATAGATAAATCTTATGGACGATAAGTTTTGTGAAGGAATACATTTCTAAATACAAAATATATATTATACGGACTTCGTTTCCACACAAGAAGAAGGGTTACTAAAAGGACTTCCAAGAATTAAGTATTTAACTGTAAGGATTGTATAGGTTGTACCAGGACTAGAGGTTTCTAGAAGTCATAATACTGAGTTCATGAACAGAAAAGCAAAAAGGAAGATAAGAAATACAAGAGTAGTAGAGACCATATGTCTTCAAACTAAGAGGGGCCTATGAAGTTCAACATCAGAATGGATTCGATGACGAGTCCTATTTAGGGGGGATAATTTGTGACGCCCAGGTAATCCCGATGACTTCTAAGTTATGGATGATATAATACATCATGTAAATCATATTCAAGCATGTACGTGCTCATGGAATGACTTTTCGGTCATTCGATAAATTTCTTGTGGTTCCGATATGGAATTCATTCCAAAACTAAATCCAGCCAGCCTATGGTATTTAGGCCATATCTTTTTCTTACAATCTCTGATTGTTATGAACTTTATATCTTCGAAAAGCTAAGACTACGAAGTACAACTTATGTGTTGGAAATGTTCTTAAATTCGAATCAGAAATAGGTAAAATTCATATGAATAGTACCCGAGGACCAATCTAGATAATTCTCAAGGTTCTCAAAAGTTCTGATATTTTGTTCATAAAATCATTACACAAATTATAAGAGATTGTTATGCACGCAACTCCCGTGAACCCTACGTATTCAAGGAAGAGGCCCAATAAACCCACGAAAGATTATTATGAGCACCCAGGAAAGCACAACGAGGTCTGAGGATGGTTGTTTTTTGCCACTGAGTATAAGATATAACCTGCCCTGCAACCAAATCTCTGAATACCAACTGATGCGAATCTACCTGGAGCAAAGCCAAGTAAACCCACAAGAGATTGTTATTCACACAACTCCTCTGAACCCCACGGAAGCGAAGCCCGTGAAACCCATAAAAGATTATTATGAGCGCCCATGAAGCACAACGAAGTTTGAAGATTAGAAAGCCGTGAAGACAAAGCCTCACGAACCCCTAATTGCTTAAAATACCATAAAGGACAACATCATCCTTTGATAAGTTTTGAAGAGAATCCACTCTTCCATGGTTAGTAATCCACGACCACACCACCAATGTGCCTAACGATAATATTAATTTTTTTAGGTTAAAACATTCCTCCGTTTTATTATTGACATTCTTGCTTAAATAATACAATGGAAACTCTATTTTTAATATATAAAAAATCAAAAAATAACCCTATGTAATAATCCTCATTACAAATAAAATATTGGACCCTTAACATTTAGTCCACTCTAGAATAAACCCCAACATTAAAATCTGGAGCCCCTAACAGTCAGCCCACTCTAAAATAAACACTAACATTAACCCCTCTATGAGGGTTTCACTTGTATATCTTGAACCCACTTCATTGATAAATAACGTGAATGGATTATTGGGCCTCTTCCTTGAATATGTGGATCCATGCTTCGGGGATTATTTTCTTGATGCTCCATGTATCATATCACTAGGCCCTAGAAATTAGCTTAGCATGGTGACGCTCAATACCCCGTGTCGTGACGAGTGATAAGAAAGATTCTGCCTCGGGTCTGAACTAGTGGATTTCGTGGCGCATCGTATCTGGCACCGTAATGCGAAACAGAGTATGCTCTCTACCTGGCCCTGCTTGCATTGGCGTCACAAAGTGCCAGACTTGGTGTCAGAATCTGATACAGAAACCATTCCATACCATTTCAGTTTCAACTTATGATTTTAGGAACCACCATAAGAGTTTCATATCGAGGCACATACACGCATTATGACAAGCCAAAAGCATAATGCATCATGTAGTGTTGATGGATTGGGGGAATTAAAAAGTTTAGTCTAATTTTGAAGCATGTTTCACACCTTATATTCTAATCAAATTTCTCAATTATAGATCATCACAGAAACCGTAATTTTCTTTGGCGAAGCGTAATAGTATCAGCCAGATCCTAAGATCCGTGAGTGGACTCTTTTCTTAAGTTGTGTTTACTTATATGTTTATAAGCTTGAAACTTAATTTTTCACACTTAGGGCGTTAGCCAAGTTTATTTCAGATGTTTTATGGATAAAAATTGTTTGAGCAATGTTTGAAAAAGTGATGATTTATAAAGCTTGGTTTTGTGATTTTTGAAAGCATGAGGGAAAAATCCACCTCAAATGTAACTTGGCACAAACATTGAAATTGACGGTACTGGAATTGACGGACATGACATGTGCACATATAGAGCATGACTAGGGGATGGCGAAACTTAACGCCCATAGATCCTAGATTTCAGGGCTACGGGGATGGCAATACGTAACTGTAGGGAATTTTGGGGTAAACACAGCGGAACATAGAAAAAATAATTTTTTTCGATTTCAATAATTTTTTCGGGCAATTAAAATAAACTTATTTATTCTAATTACTCAATAATTAAAAATTGAATTTTTTACACAAAAATTAGATTTTCTCTTATTTACTGTGAGACCCCAATAGTTTTCATTTTGATTATTTTCGTGTTAATTTGTCAAATACAAATTTAAGTGATTTGAAATCACTACCAGAATGATTTCTACATATCATATACATCAAAATACAACTCACAACAAAATACCAATTTTTCTTCAAATTGCCGATGGGTGTCCAAGTTTTACTCAAAATAAGTTTAAATGATTTCCAATCAACACCAAATCATTTGTACATCTGATATATATCATTATACAATACTTATATAAAAAGCCCCAATTTTGATGGAGGTTATGAACCCTTATTTCTCAAATTAATTAAATTAACAAATTAACACAAATCAATATTTTAATCTAATCTCTACAATACCAAACAAGTCTTACCACTTTGAAAAAACTCAAGAACAATTCTAGGTCATCAATGAGTGGCCTAAAAACTCTTAAATAGCAACAAGATCATCAAATGATCAAAAGAAAGCTTATACACCATTTATAAGCTTACTTTATTAAACATACATCCATACATCTTTCATTCATGATATCTCCTAACATAATATCAACATAGATATTTCATATTTTAATTACTTTAATCATTTAACAATTAAATAGTTAATTAATTAATTAAATACAAATATCTCAAATGTGTATATTATATTTACTTTAAATATTCCAATTACATATATTAATGATATATGTCAAATATCATAATTTGACATTAAATTAATGTGTATTTAATAAAACCACATATTAAATACAAATATACATTAATTAGAAAATGACTAAATGGTCCATTCGCATATATTTTTCGTTTAATCGTTAAACGATTTACAAATAACCAATAATATTCATAAAAGTTGTCAGAGTGCTCTAAGAGTATATTTCACTAGAAATACTCTCTAGTTTCAGGCATATCTATCACGAAATCCAATTTCATGTCCATAATCTACCCACCCGTAAATTATTATAAACACTGATAAACTCACTGAATCCATATAGGTCGAGGTCATTGCATACGTATAATCTCATCGTCACAAGTATCCGGATTATTCCGGAGATATAGATATAAACGTCAAATCTCTCACGTCAAGTTTCTATTAGTAATCTTTTAAATACACTTAGAACTCACTTTTATAGTGTACCACAGACCCATAGATTTAACAGATTGCTAATACCGTAGTGAATACATATGCTTTGTACACGGAGCTGGTGGATTCTATCTTGACAAACATAGGATATCCTGAGGATCAGTCCACACCCCACGGACAGGCAGATGTCTGATCTAAATAGGTTGGTGGCGTGACTATCATCAAAGTATGGAGGATATTTCATATATCCACATTGGTATCTCAAGTCAAAGAATCACTATCCTACTCAACTCGAGAAGATTCTTATTGACATTGGTGTAGCATCCATTAAGAATCTTCGGTGAGTCGTTAAGAATTAATCTGATATAAACACCTACATGTCTATACGAGTCTCCAAGACTGATGGTTCATTGAGAATCTACCATTGGAATCCAAGATTCCAATATATGACATCTACCAACCTTAACGGGTTTACTTACTGACCAAGTAATGTAAACCTTGACCAGGAACTAGTAAAGAAATGATACTGTTATGATACAACTCAATTTCAGTTGCGACGCTTTTACAAAAGTATCATAACTAATCATTTCAAGGTCCATTATGTCTTTACCATATTTAAAGAGATGTTATATAATACAAACTGTTAATTTTATTCATAATAAAGAGGGTTTACATAAGTATTTACCGGGAAATACATAAGAAAATTGGCACTCTGAGCACCACGAATTCTCTTACTTGCTCTAGTGCCAATATCGATTGTAGCTCATACCTATCGACTCTACATGTTTATCAAATAACTTCGAAGGAATGGCCTTGGTAAGTGAGTCTGCTATATTTTCTTCACTCGATATCTTACACATGACAATGTCCTCTCATGACACAATCTCTCGAATGATGTGGTACTTTCGTTCCACATGCTTCGACTTTTGATGCACCCTCAGTTCCTTTGCTTGCTCAATTGTTCCATTATTATCATAGTATAACATAATCAGATTCTCGATACTTGGGACAACTCCCATTTCTGTGATAAAGTTTTTAACCCAAACATCTTCTTTTGCAGCTTCAGAAGCTTTAATATATTCCGCCTCTGTGGTGGAATCAGTTGTGGACCTTTGTTTGGAACTTTTCAAACAAACTACACCTCCATTAAGGGTAAACACGAATCCTATTATAGACTTTCTATCATCAGGAACCAATTGGAAATCTGAATCCATACACCTTTCAACCTGCAGTTCATTTCCTCCATATATCAGAAACTTCTCCTTCGTACCTTTTAGATACTTGAGGATATGTTTAATGGCATCAAATGGTCATTACTTAGATTGGACTGATATCTGCTGGTCACACTAATTGCGAAGCTGATATCAGGCCTATTACATATCATGGCATTCATGATGCTGTCCAAACACGATGTATAGGGCTGGTTAGACATTCTAATATTCTCATCTTCTGTTTGTGGGCACATTTCTTCGAAAGATGCAGACCATGCTTGAACAGTATATTTGTTGTCTTACAGTTACCAAAATTATATAGTTCTAAGATCTTATCTATGTACGTTGATTAAGATAACCTAATAAACTTCATTTCTCTATCTCTATAAAGTTTTATGCCTAAGATATAAGAAGCTTCACCTAGTTCATTCATGGAGAAATTCTTAAAAAGGTAAGCTTTGATGCATTATATCATCCCGATATCATTCCCAATGATCAGGATGTCTTCAACATAGAGAACTAAAAATATCACTATACTCTCACTGGCCTTCTTATACACACATGATTCTTTCGAATTCTTGAGAAAACCAGACAATTTGATTATCTCAGCGAATCGAAGATTCCATCTTCGTGAAGGTTGTTTAAGTCCATAAATTGACTTCTTAAGCTTACCTACCGTGCCTGAGTTTTCACTGGATACAAAAACTCTCCGGCTGTTCCATTTAGATTTCTTTGTCAATAAATCAATTTAGGAAAGCAATTTTGACATCTATTTGCCAAATCACATAATCATGGTAAGCTGTAATATATAATAAAATTTTGATAGATTTTAGCATCACTACTGGCAAAAAAGTTTCTTCGTAGTCGAGACCCGATCACTGCGTGTAACCTTTAGCTACAAGTCGAGCCTTAAAGGTATCAACCATTTTTTCAAGCTCGTGCTTCCTCTTGTAAACCCATTTACAACCGATAGGAATAATTCCTTCAGAAAGCTGAACCAAGTCCCAAACTTGATTCAGATGCATAGAGTCTAACTCTGATTTTATGACCTCTTGCCACTTCACATAGTTGATGTCCAAAATCATTTCTCTATAGGTAAAAAGGTCAATCTCTTCTACTAAGAGAACATCAAGACTCATTTCTTATATCAAATACAAGCGTTATGAGGTCTAGATACCCTTCCGGACCTACAGAGTATGGGTAATGAAGGTTCTTCATCTTCTTGAACTTTAGGTTCCTCCGTTGGTTCGTTGGTCTCAAATTGTACTTCATCTAGTTCAACTTATATATGATTACCTTATTTAGTTAAAAAAAAATTATATCTCAGAAATTTTTCGAACCAAGCTACGAACACATTTCGATGCTTGGTATCATAAAACAAATATCCTTTCGTATTTGAAGGAAATCCAACAAGCCTAAGCTTTTACCCTCAATGCAAAAGCTTATTTTACTAAGCCATCATGAAGTATGCAGGACAGCCCCAAACCTTAATTTAATTAAGATTTGATTTCCTACCGGTCTATATCTCATACGGAGTCATAGGAATAGCTTTGGAAGGAGTCATATTCAAAATATGTGCAGTAGTTAAAAGAGCATAACCCCATAAGTAATAGGCCAATTTGTAAAACTCAATATAGATTGGTCCATATCCAATAATGTCTGATTTCTCCTCTCTTACACTCCATTATGTTGTGGAGTACCAGAAGAAGTATATTGAGCGAGAATCAAATTCTCCTTTAAATAATCAGTGAACTCTCCACTCATATATTCACTGCCTCGATCAAATAAAAAACATTTAATATATTGTCTTGTTTATTTTTCTACTTCGTTTCGCAATTCTTTTAACTTTTCAAAGGTTTTCTATTTATGTTTTATCAGATAAACATAACCATATCGTGACACATCATCGGTAAAGGTAATGAAGTATGAAAAACCAATGTGTACAGTCTAACTTCTAGGACCACATACATCAGAATGTACGAGTTCCAATAAGTCATTGGCTTATTGTCCAACACCCGAAAATGGGGCTTTGGTCATTTTACCCAGAATACAAGATTCACAGGTTGGATGAAGTTCAATGGTGATATCTAGAATCAAACCATTCCTAACCAATTGGTTAAGCATTTCACGCCTATATGACCTAACCTCAAATGCCAAAGTTCAGTATTATTAATTTCAAATAGTTTATGTTTATTAATTCAAGTATTCAAAATATCTCGAGAAGTGTGCAATGTTGGACAATTATGACCCATAGCATCACTATTTGTACAGATCATTGTTTTGTTGTACAAATTAACTATGTGACAAATGAGATTGCACTCTTATCATTTGTGATTAGATCACCTAGATGTATAAATGATAGGAGGTCCCTATGATTAGTTCCTAGATTGAGATGATTTGAGACAGTATCAGTCCATGAAGGATTAATCATTAAATGTCCCTAGTCAGAGTATTATCGAGATTGGACGTCGATAATGCGTAAAAGACTAGTATAACACTTGTGCACTTTGTGAGGGCACAATAGCATAGTTCTCATATATTTGGGTATAGGATACTCATGCAAATGTAATATGAGGTTGTGTTTTACCGATGGTATGGAAAATAGCTTCGCTATGGATAGACCCCTTCGGAATTCCATTGGTAGTATGACTATGTGTCCATGAAAGTCCGAAATCATGGTAGGTGTATTTGGTCTTAACCTGAGACTGGCACCGCTAATACTTGGGACAATCAATATGCTTTGGTTTTGGTCGTCCAAGGCTTTAACAGGTTCTGTGTACGCCTCTGCTGGGTATATTGAGAATCATAGTGTATTGGATGTGATGTCAAGACAGAAATATCACTCCAGTCAAAGTGGAGATGATGTCACGTAGGATACGGAACTGGTGCACTTTTATGCTTCAGCTATCTGACAAGGTCATGTATATCTGATTATAGAGACTAGTTACCAGACATCCGACATGTGTTTCGTACGGGGCATACACAATTCCAGCCCTAGGCCTAGCACGTGACATCTTATACTGGATCGACATACACGATACTACGTATACTACGCCTGATATAGATCGCTTATTCCTGTAAGCATGTTTCTGGAGAATTGGGTAGGCATTGCGCTTTGCTAGAAGCCAACCTTGTCTCGTAAATCGGTAAAACGTAGTACTTAGTACGTACGTGTTCGGATAGTCCGACGACTGTATTTACTGCCACCATATCCGGGGATCTTATGGGTCGCTTCCTGAAGATTCACCGATGATGTATGACTCACACTTTATTAATCTGGGATTAATTAGATGAGAGAGAAAATTATTCTGAGATTAATTGCGGAGATATTTTAACTATGATAAAATATCATTTAAAGAGAGAGAACGATTAATTTGAAATTAATCGATAAATAATATATTCAATATATTAAACGAAATTGGATTTCAACGCGGAATTAAAATCGGATTTTAATTCGGGCGAACGAATTAATTTAAAATTAATTCGTTAGCGACGTGAATAGTAATTATGCTCGCATTTCAAATTCGAGTGCGGCACGCAAGTCAAATCAAGTGTCAAATCATTACTCATATCAATCGTCAAATCGCTAGTCACTTCAAGCGTCAAATCACTTGTCACTTTGAGTGATGTGACTTGACAACTTGAGTGATTGATGTGAATAATTGATTGATGTAAGTTGATGGAAAGCTTTTTGAAAGCTTGAAAGACATATATTAGTATTTAAATGTTTAGTATATGTTTTGATTTTTGAAATCAATAGACCATCCAACATATTTCTTCTCACCTCACTCTCGTCCTCTCTTTCACGCCCATTGTGGGCATTCTTCTTGCTTTTCTCACATGGCTGGGAGCATGGAGAAGGGAAAAGCTTGATTTTTGTGGGGAAAAGCTTGATTTTTGTGGCAAAAATCAAGAGAGCTAGCACTCAAAGAGACATAAGAAGGTGATAGGGAAACTCACCCGTGTGCATGGTATCACAACTCACAAGCTTGGAGCTTTATGGACCTTCCATGGCCGAATCATGAGGAGCAAAAATGGTGGACTGCCGTGAGCATGTAGGAGGGCAAAAAATATTTTTGTTCATCGCCGCATCGTCTCAACCGATCATTGTGAGTATTCTGTAACTTCCTTTGATGTATTCATTTATGTTTTATGCTTGATTCGATCCTCGAGACCTAGAGATTTCCCAACAATGGTATCAAAGCAAGTAAAAGCATGAAACTTTAATTTAGGGTTAAAATTGGGTAAATTGATTTTGAGCATGGAATAATGAAATTGGATGATTTAGTATGCTCAAATATTGTTTAATTCAAGATTGATTGGATCAATTTCATGAAATTATGTTTGGAACATTTTTGCCCAAAATGTTAGGCTTGGCCGAATACATTAGAACCCTAAAAGTTTTGGAATTTTGTTTCGTTGATCATTGGATGAGTTGGAAATGATTGGAAATGTTGATTTAATATCGATAGTGGATTTAATTGGATTGAAACTGAATCGGACATAAAATTCTCATTTGGCCGAGACTTAATAGCATGAAATTGGGTTTGATTTTAATCAAAATATGTTGGACATGTGATGATGATAATGAGCATGATTAATTAGGCTAATCGAAGTTTTGGAAATATTGATTTGGGTAGTTAATTATGTTATACACTTTTGAATAATTAAATTGTGAAATTAGATTTTATAATTTAGTTATGTTGGGCCAATTTTAGAAATTGGGCTTAAAAGTTGTTATTGGGCGTTAATGGACTTGGTTGTACCAAGTTAGGTTTAGGAAAATTGGTTGGATCCAATTGAGCCCAAAACCTCTTCCATAAAGTCAAAATGCGACTAATGGGCCTTTAAAGTTTAATTGGGCCTAATGGGCCAAAATTGATTTCTAGGCTTATGGGGTAATTCCTTGATTGGGCTTTAGTTGCCGAAGCCCACGCCTTAAGAAATTAATTGAAAGCCCATTGGACGTTAATTGAACGACATTGGATGTTAGTCGGGCTTTGAGACCCGTAACGATTAAATTTGGAATTTAAGTCGTAAAGGTTCGTTAATAAAGTGTGATATTTAATTTGGAATTAAATAAGTGAATTAGTATTAAATACAAGTTAAATTGGATTTAATGTTGTAGTTTAATTTAATTCAAGAATTCGTACTTTGAGTACTTATTCGCAAAACGAGTTTGACTCGCGCAAAATTAAATCGTTGTTTGAATATTGGATGGTCATTAATTTCAGATTAATTAATTTGATTAGATTGATTGATAGCATGCTTGTGTGAATACATGGTTGCGATGCATGAATAATGTATATCGGATAGATATTAGATGGGTGGGGCAATTTTAGAAATTATTGTAATAAATTTGGGATTTATTAATTGGACCTGCGTGTCCAGCCTATTACCTCATTTCTCATTGTATTTCTCTTATCACCTATTCCCCTCAATGTAAATGAGGTTTCTTTAGAAGTGTAGTGTAGCGGGTAGAAGTAAATACTTGTGCTAGCGGGAGAGAGGAAAGGGAGAGATTTGATCTAGGATCAATGTGTTGAGTATCCATCTGCATATCATTTTTATTTATTTATACGCGCTTTATTATGTGTTTAGAATGCATGTTTAAGGGTGTACGATGATGAGACCTTAACAAAGATAATAAATTGGTTGCCAATTTGCACGCGAAAAAAAACCCTCAAACAATATTAAGCGTTTTTCCTTCCATTGAGTGATTCTTACTCAAGATCCAAGACTGACATTGGCTTGTTGGCTAAAGTCAAGGCCTTTGTCCGTCGATGATGTGTTTGAATCACGAGAGCTTTGTTCCATATTGATGTCTTGTCCAAGTCGTGATTTGTTGGCCAAAGTCAAGATCATTTCTTGTCTATCGACAATGATTACGAAGCTTTCCATGGTCAATGGGTTCCGCTTAACTGGGATCATTAAGTTTGTTGTGCCAAAGCCAAAGCTTGATTGATTCAAAGGAAAATGGTTAGGGAATATATTGGATATATTGGCATATATAAGATATATGTTTCGGACTTGGATGTCCACCTACTGGATCTAGGAATTGGATTGGATCCAATTTATCTTATAGATCTACCTAGTTAAGTATCATACAATTTATTGGCCAAAGTCAAGATTGTGTGTTATTTAACGGGATCCTAGCTCATTAGGAAACACGGTTTCCCGAGTACTCGATAGAGGGTTAGAAGCTCACCGAAAAATAGTGGGAGGCAAGAATTAAATTTGCAATATTCGTTTAGATACTTGCCATACGCGCTTAATCAAATATCATTCGTCAAATAAATTAAATGTTAGTTGGACTAATATTTAAATCGTTGTTTTAAAACAGTTGGACTGTATTCAAACTAATTCAATAAGTTTTTGATTTTATAATTGGATTATAGTAATCAATATAATTGAATTTAATAAAAAAAAAATGGTATAGTTGATTATATAGTTGGAATATAATAATCATTATATTAAATAGTACCTGACATCGTTGATTAAATAGTTGGACTATTAGAATCAACATAAATTGAAAGATTAGTGTTTAAAACATAATCCTAGGGAAATGTGTTTAAATAACTTTATTTTTGATATTGGGAATAAAATTTCAGGATAGTCCTGAAAACTAATAAGTTACTTTATTGGATAAAATAACATATTGGGCTTAAGCCCGGAGTTAAGCAAATAGTAGAGCATGATCTTTGGAAGATTCATGTGATGATAACTTTAGTGCTTAATCCATTATGCTTGCCAAATAGACTCCTTAATTTCTTAATCAGAACTAAGGATTAGATCCTTAAAGTATGATAATGGAATTGAAGGATCTTCATAGATCTATTCTTAGATCTTAAAAGTACTAAAATTGCAATAAAACTCTTGGAGAGTTATTGGCTATTCTCAAGGAGATAAAGCCAAAGTTTGTAATAAGGCAAGAAGCGCGAGGCGCACCTTACTTCGATGTTCTAGAAACCCAAGGCTTGGCCAAAGGATTCTAGAATGTAGAAAGGGGCAAAGGCGAAATCATTATAATCTTCTGGGAAGATAAAGGACATATCCCTAGATGTCTGTCTAAACTGTGGCAAACGGGGTTTCTGAAACGTGACTGCCGTATGCACAAGGCAGACATGAAGGAATTGAAGATGGGCAAGGCTCTAACTTCAAATATGTTTGTCATAAATATGTTCACTACTAGTATTAAAATTGGATTTTAAATAATTAGTGTGATACATAAATGTGCACTAGTGTGCAGCATTTGCTATGAGCAGGATACTGACTTCAGTTGAAATTAATTTGCGAATTGGAAACGGGACGATAGTCGCTGTTTTACCGTAGATACCTAAGTTTATGAACTACCCTTCGGGTGTGTACTTAAATTAGGAAACTGTTATAATGTAACTAGTTCGACTAGATACATTATCTCTATATCGAGTATAACTCGTTGCGAGTATACCTTTATATTCTAGAACACTAAAGTGTTTTATTATATAAAGATGATATTGAGATAAACACATTAGATGTGAATAATAGTATTTATATTTTGAATATGAATAAACTCAAACATATAACATGACAAACGAATAGCTCAAACTGATTTGATCAGTTAGGACTTATTTGTGGCAGTGTTGTCTAGGACACATTAAGCAAGACTCGTATATCCACACTTTCGAAGAGTGGGTACTAGGACAAATTTGATCCTATTCAAATAAAGTCTACGAATCTAGTTTGATGGGCAAAGTGCCTAAAATACCTTTTACTTGGTAAAAGCGTAATAGCCACCGATCTGTTAGCCCTTGTTCATAGTGACGCAAGTGGGCCCATATCTAGCTAGGCTAAAGGTGGATATGAATATTTCGTGACCTATACGGATGTGGCATCGCGTTATGGTTACGTGTTTCTTTAGAAACACGAATCGGAACTTTTAGAGTTTCGACACGAAATACACAAACAGATCGGGTAAAGTATTATACTGTCACGGTAAGACCGTAATGGAAAATACTTAAGAAATAAGTTTTACATATACATGAAAGAGTATAGTATTATTTCAAAGAGGACTCCTCCCGGAACACTTTAATTTGACGGTGTGTCCAAACGAAGAAATCGAATTTTGTTAGACATGATAAGTTTAACCATGAGTCGCTCTAAGCTACCATTTCCTTCAACGGATAAACATCAACAGTGCAATACTTATTTTGAATAAGGTTCCATGAAAATCTGTTTGACAGACTTCATATTAGATATGAACACGAAAGAAACCGGGCTTTCTTATTCCTGAAGATTTGGGAATGCTGGGCATACGTTTGGTTGATACCAAACCAGAACCCAAATCGGATTAGTGCCTAATGTAATTGGTTATCCTAGGGAAACCAAAGTATAGTACTTATATAACTCACAAAGAGAACAATGTTATTGTTGCTCACCATGCGATTTTCCTGAGAGGAATACCGATATGCAGTGGTAAGTGGGAGGATAGTAAAACTCGATGAAAATCGGAGTAATACTGTTTAAGACACCAAGTCCTTAATGCAACACAAACAGTTCATCAAGGATGAAACTGTACCAGTAATCTTCAAATGCACAAGAACCGTGTAGGTCTAAGAGAGTAAGAAAACAACCTGGGGTATGGGTTTCTGATCTCACCTCATAAAGATGTCAATCTTATTGAGGAAGACGAACTGACTACGTATGAGGAAGTGATACAAGGTATCGACTCCCTATTATGGCAAAGTGTCATGATGTCCAAAATGGATTCCATATATATCAAGTATGTTTGGACACTAGTTGATGTACCGCAAGGCATTATGCCTATTGGTACTATATAAGTCTTCAAGGAAAACATATATGGATGGCAACATACAAATGTACAAAGCTGGGCTTGTAGCGAAAAGGTATCGTTATCAACATTGTGTCGATTAGGAAGAAACCTTTTACCTGTTGCCACGGTAAATCCATTTGGATAATGCTGGCTAATGCTGCATGTTTCATTTATGAAATATGGCAGCTGAACGGGAAAATCACTTTCCTGAAAAGGAAACCTTTTGGAGGATGTTTACAACATCCTGTCGGTTTTATCGTACCAAAACTAGCAAACAAGGTTTGCAGGTTATTCGATCCATGTTTGGATTGAAGCAAGCATTAAGTTCTTCGAATTATCATTTTGATGTAATCATATTAGTTTATGATTTGACTCAAAACGAAATGATTCTTGTGTATATAAGGAGGTTAGTGGGAGCGCACTAAAAGTGACTATCCTAAATAATGTGATATGTCATTTCTTGGAAATGATATTCCCATAAAACAATAGGCGAAAGCTTGGCTTTCATGAAAATTCCTGTAGAATTCTTGGGAGAAACAACCTTTATTGTAGGAATAAAGATCAACTGGGATAGATTTAAAGTTGTTTACACTCTCCGAGAAATTGTTCATTGAAAAATATACGTGACATGGTGTCTCATACGCTTTGAGCATATAGAGTCACAAACAGGCTAATCCTAGTAATGGTTACTGGATTGATATTAAGAACATCCGTTAGTATCTTAGAGGACTAAGGATGCTGTCTTAAACTATGGAGAATGAGAACTTGAAGTGACTGGGATCACTGCTGTAAGTTTCCTAATCGACAAAACGACTTTAAGTTGCTAAAGGATACTATACAGTTTGAATAACGGAATAGTGAGATGGAAATCTTTCAAGCAAGATACTGTTACCGAATAAACAACAAATGCGGGTTATTGTTGCAGCTGAGGCAGCAATAGAAGCCATTTGGGTCGATAACAAATCTAATTAGATTAGATATAGTTCTGTTAGCAGCTGAGATAGGCTACATCATAGGCTAAAGAATTAATGGTCTCATCAACGATCCAGATATATACTTCGACTATTCATCTAATTCGTTCGGATCATACATCGTGGTGATGTGATGATCGTACAAATCGCATCAGACGATAATCATGCAAATCTGTGATGAAAGTTTTTCATCAACAGTTTGAGTGAACCGTACATAGTTCGGGTGTTAGACACTCGAGTGACTTGCTACAGGATAAGTGAGAGATTGTTGGACAGTTATGACACATAGCGTCACTATTTGTACAGATCATTGTGTTATTATACAAATTAACAATATGAAAAAGAAGATTGCACTCTTATCATCTGTGATTAGATCATCTAGATGTATAAATGATAGGAGGTCCCTATGATTAGTTCCTAGATTGAGATGATATGAGACAGTATTAGTACATGAAGGATTAATCATTAAATATCCCTAGTCAGAGTATTATCGAGATTGGACGTCGATAATGCGTAAAAGACTAGTATTACACTTGTGCGCGTTATGAGGGCACAATAGCATAGTTCTTATATATTTGGGTATAGGATACTCATGTAAATGTAATAGGAGGTTGTGTTTTACCGATGGTACGGAAAACAGCTTCGCTCTGGATAGACCCCTTCGAAATTCCATTGGTAGTATGACTATGTGTCTATGAAAGTCCGAAATCAGGGTAGGTGTCTTTGGTCTTAACCTGAGACTCGCACCGTTAATATTTGCGACAATCAATATGCTTTGGTTTTGGTCGTGTAGGGCTTTAACAGGTTCTGTGTACGCCTTTTCTGGGTATATTGAGAATCATAGTGTGTTGGGTGTGATGTCAAGATGGAAGTATCACTCCAGTCATAGTGGAGATGATGTCAAGTAGGATACGGAACTGGTGCTCTTTTATGCTGCAGCTATCGGGATATTATGACAAGGTCATGTATATCCGATTATAGAGACTAGTTACAAGAAATCCGACACGTGCTTTGTACGGGGCAGACAAAATTCCAGCCCCAGGCCTAGCACGTGACATCTGATACTGGATCGACATACACGATACCACGTATACTACGCCTGATATAGATCGCTTATTCCTGTAAGCATGTTTCTGGAGAATTGGGTAGGCATGGCGCTTTGCTAGAAGCCAACCTTGTCTTGTAAATCGGTAAAATGTAATACTTGGTACGTACGTGTTCAGATAGTCCGACGATCGTATTTACTGCCAACATATCCGGGGATCTCATGGGTCGCTTCCTGAAGATTCACCGATGATGTATGACTCGCACTTTATCAATCTGTGATTAATTAGATGAGAGAGAAAATTAATCTGGGATTAATTACGGAGATATTTTATCTATGATAAAATATCATTTAAGGAGAGAGAACGATTAATTTGGAATTAATCGATAAAATAATATATTCGATATATTAAACGAAATTGGATTTCAACACCGAATTAAAATCGGATTTTAATTCGGGCGAACGAATTAATTTATAATTAATTTGTTAGTGATGTGAATAGTAATTATGCTTGGCATGATTATTTAATTAAATTAGATTTAATTACGACGCAACGGAAAATTTGTTAATTTGGAATTAACGAACCCGAGCCCGGGATTATTTACGAGTGGATTCACATTTTGAATTCGAGTACGGCACGTAAGTCAAATCAAGCGTCAAATCATTACTCACATCAACCATCAAATCGTTAGTCACTTCAAGCGTCAAATCACTTGTCACTTTGAGTGATGTGACTTGACAACTTGATTTATTGATGTGAATAGTTGATTGATGTAAGTTGATGGAAAACTTTTTGAAAGCTTGAAAGACATATATTATTATTTAAATGTTTAGTATATGTTTTGATTTTTGAAATCAATAAACCATCCAACACATTTCTTCTCTCCTCACTCTCTTCCTCTTTTTCACGCCCATTGTGGGCATATTTCTTCTTGCTTTTCTCTCATGGCCGAGAGCATGGAGAAGGGAAAAGCTTGATTTTTGTGGCAAAAATCAAGAGAGCTAGCACTCAAAGAGGCATACGAAGGTGATAGGGAAACCCACCCGTGTGCATGGAATCACAACTCACAAGCTTGGAGATTTATGGACCTTCCATCGCCGAATCATGAGGTGCAAAAATGGTGGACTGCCGTGAGCATGTAGGAGGGCAAAAAAAATTTTTATTCATCACCGCATCGTCTCAACCGATCATTGTGAGTATTCTGTAACTTCCTTTGATGTATTCACTTATGTTTTATGCTTGATTCGATCGTCGGGACTTAGAGATTTCCCAACATGCAAAATGTAATGACCATGCTCATTTGGACAACAAAGGATGTGAATATTATTTCTATTATATAATTACAAGGAACTTTTCTTAATATTTACATGATATCTCTCTGTATCTAATGCAAAAAGTGATATAATATTTGCTACGTATCCTGGTACAACATAGCATTCATTTAGTAAAAGTCTCCTACTGGGTAAGGGAATCTTGCATAAGCCCATTGCAATCACATCCAGAAAGTCACCACACCCAATCGTAATTGCATCTCTTCAGATTTCAGATGTTTACTTTCCTTCAACACCTGCAACGAATTGAAAATGTGAACAGGACAAGCAGAATCTAAAAATTAACTAGATGTGACGCTTCACAAGCTAATGAGATAACAATAACGAGAAAAATAAAAGTACCTGATGTCGATGCTATTTCCCTCCTGATCTAGGTAAGGTAGTCGGATGATTCCTCTTCCATTGCCCGACCTTTTGGCACTTACCGTGGGAAGAAGTGGAAAGTGAAGTGGATTTCAGAAGGCGAGTCGGCACTCTCTTCTTCAAATCCTCATCCGTTGTGAGAAGCATCTTTTCCAACTCATGGTAAGTGCAGTGAATGTGGTTCATATTGAAGGACATGACAAACTAACGATATGATTTCGAGAGTGAACCAATAATGACACTCTGTCCTAAAGTATCATTGAGATGGAAATCACTGGGTCTCAATTGATTGATAAGATCAATCAAATAAAGCACATGTCTGCTCACAGTTTGTCCCTCATCAAGTCTAGAATGGAACAATTCCATTGCTACTCTGTGAACCAAGACCTGTTCTTGGTTCATGAGCGATTCACGGAGTTGTGTCATCATGATATAAGCATCATGCATCTCAAAGTATTGCCTATTAAGTTCAAAAGCCAGAGAACTAAGAATGTATGATTAAACCCTTAAATCATCATATTTCCATTTCTGGAAAGTCTCAATCTCTTCTGGTGATGCATCTTCAGATATAGTAAGGGGTAATGGACCTTCCAAAATATATCTCAGCTTCTCGGATCCGAGGATAATCCTCAAAGTTATATCCCAGTCTGCAAAGTTCTCAATGCCCTTGAGCTTATTCGTATCAAGCATACGAGCAAATGGGTTGTTCGAAGGAGCCGGCATTGCAAATCTATCAAATAGATAGCGAATAAATGGTTAGTAGACAAAATAGTTTCGTATAATATTATAAGCATTAAATAGATCATGGATTTTTAATCTAAAAATGCCTCTCCCACTATTTCAAGAAAAATTGTAATCCCCAAACATAGCACATAACAAGCAATAATCAAATCTAATACAATAGTAAAAAGTGGACCCCATGAATATATTTCAGCTCATAGCTTTGACATGTTCTCGCTTACATATATTCATTAGGTAGACAACTCATTGTCAATCACTCACCAATGACTCCTAGGTTCTGGTCTAGATTGTTTCTTGTTGTGACAGCTTTGGCACATTCATTAGGAGGCGTATCAAGGTTAAACTTGTCAATGATAAATTCATGATAATTACGTAACCCTGGCAGCTTTGGCACGTTCAGGATTCTATTTTCTCTTGAATTTACCTAATATCACAACTATATTCAGCACGAATAAATTCCTAATGGCTATATCCTTACAGCTTTGGCACGTTCTCGGATATAGTCGTATATTATTTATCCATAAAAGGTATTGACAAATTCATATTAAATACATATTAAATATAAAACCTTATTAACAATAGGGATTTTCCGTAAACTATGTTTATCCCTTTATTTAATCAAATTAAGTAAATACAAGCATGCATAAAACAAGAGTAGATTAAACATTAAATTTAAAGGCATAATCATTACATGTGTTCAGAATGAAACTCGCACTAATACCATTTAGGGGTAAACGCAGCGGAACGTGGAAAATATTTTTTTTCGATTTCAATAATTTTTCTAGGGAAATTAAAATAAACTTATTTATTTTAATTACTCAATACTTAAAAACTGAATTTTTTACCCAAAAATCAGATTTTCTCATATTTTTCGTGAGACCCCAATAGTTTGCATTTCGACTATTTTAGTCATAATTTGTCAAATACAAATTTTAGTGATTTCAAATCACTATCAAAATGATTTCTACATATCATATACATCAAAATAAAAATCACAACAAAATACTAATATTTCTTCAAATTTCTAAATGAGTGTCTAAGTTGCAACTATTTACATTTTGATCCAAATTTGTTCAAAACAAGTTTAAATGATTTCCAATCAACACCAAATCATTTGTACATCTTATATACATCATTATACAACACTTATATGAAAAGCCCCAATTTTGGTGGAGGTTATGAACCCTAATTTCTCAAATTAACAAATTAATAAAAATTAACACAAATAAATACTTTAATTTAATCTCTACAACAACAAACAAGTCTGACCACTTTGAAATAACTCAAGAAAAATTTTAAGCCATCACTGAGTGACTTAACAACTCTAGAATGGTAACAAGATCATCAAATGATCAAAAGAAACCTTATAAACCATTTATAAGCTTACTTTATGAAACATACATGCATACATCTTTCATTCATGCTTCCAACCATCAAAACACAAATGCAAGAGAGTAGAAAAACTTAAGAACTACACATGTTGTAGCTAAGAACAAAAGAAACAAGTTTTCTTGTAATAGAAAGTTGGAAATACTTATTTAAATCCAAGCTTTCTCGATTTCTTTTCTTTTTCGCTCAACACTTTTGTTTTAAGTTTTTGGCGGCTTGAACTTTTGTGAGCAAGAAAAAAAAACAAAACCTTAAATACTTAGGTCATGGTCGAATTTTGCTTTGAAAATAAAATAGATATTTTCCAAAACTTTAATCAAATTAAAGAAGTCAAATGTCATTTGATAACTTTTACATTAAATGAAAAGTCAAACATTTATAAGATATTTCATTACATAATATCAACATAGATATTTCATATTTTAATTACTTTAATCATTGAACAATTAAATAATTAATTAAATAAATAAATACAAATATCTCAAATATATGTATTATATTTACTTTAAATATTCCAATTACATATATTAATGAATGTGTCAAATATCATAATTTGATATTTAATTAATGTGTATTTAATAAAATCACATATTAAATACAAGTACACATAAATTAGAAAATGGCCAAAAGGTCTATTTGCGTGTATTTTTCATTTAACCATCAAACGATTTATAAATAATCAATATTATTCATAAAAGTTTCCATAGTACTCTATGAGAATATATCATTAGTGAGACATTATAGGTCCAGACATATCCGTCTCGAAATTTAATTTCGTGTTTATAATTTACTCACCCGTAAATTATAACGAACACGGATAAACTCACTGAATCCATATAGGTCGAGGTCATTACATAAGTATAATCCCTCTGTCACAAGTATCCGGATTATTCTAGAGATATAGATATAAATGTCAAATCTCTATAGATATAATCACGTCGATGTTTCTATTAGCAATCTCTTAATAACACTTATAACTCACTTCTATAGTATATCACGGGCCCATGGATTTAACAGATTGCTAATACAATATTGAATACATATGCTATGTACACAGAGCTGAAGGATTCTATCTTGTCAAACATTGGATATCCTGAAGATCAGTCAAAACCCACTGACAGTCGGAGGTTTAACTTAAATAGGTCGGTGATGTGACTACCATCAAAGTGTGGAAGATATCTCATATATCCACAATGGTATCTCAAGTCAAAGAATCAATATGGTACTTTACCCGAGAAGATTATTTTTGACATTGGTGTAGCGTCCATTAAGAATCTTTATTGAGTCATTCAGTGGTTATCGGATATAAACACCTTCATTTTTGTACGAGTCTCCAAGACTCATGCTTTATTAAGAATCTACCATTGGAATCCAAGATTCCAGTATAAGATATGTATCGATCTCAATAAGTTTATTTACTGACCAAGTAATGTAAACCTTGACCAGGAACTGTTAAAGAAATGATACTATTACGATATAACTCAATGTTAGTTGCGACGCTTTTGCAACTATATCATAACTAATCATTCTAAGGTCAAATACCTCTTTACCATATATAAAAGAGATGTTATATAATAGAAACTATTTATTTTATTCATAATAAAATATTTACATAAGTATTTACAAGGAAATACATACGAAAATTGGTGCTCTGAGCACCAACCCTAATAGTAATGCCCTAGACCTTAGATTCAGGGACAGGACAATGGCATGCATTGGGAGACGGTGATACGTAATGCCTCAATGGCATGGATTTTCACACCTGGCTCCAGTATAGTGGCTTGGGGGATGGCGGTACATAATGCCCCAAGACCACTAGTTTAGGCGTATATGGGGCAGTGATATATAATGCCCGCGCAAGTTTTATACAGATACTCAGAAACATGGTTTCCAGATTGATGGCTTTTAAAAGAGTTTTCAAGAGAAACAGTTTTAAGAGACACTCAGAGTTTTATAGACTAAAAGAAGTTTTCGGAGAAGTTTTCCAAAAAGAGAATTTTTTTTCCAGATAAGTATAGAGATTTCAAGAAAGATTGATTTCCTTGAGATGACTTTGGATTTAGAATGATGGATTTTCAAAAGCATTTTAGTTCATGTTTTAAATTGTCCATTCACTAGGTCATTTAAATGATCTAACCCATCACTCCCATTTTTTTATTTTACAAGTATACCCGGAGGATGAACTTGAGAGGACGGATACTGATGGCAGTCACTAGGGTATTGAGTCCGCTGAGTCAAGTCAGAGACATTGTTCGGTCACAGTTTAAGAAAAGCCATGTATTGTACATTTGGTATAGTTGAGATTGTGGGTGTATTGTGTTAAAAGTGTTCAGGAACATAGTTGTAAAGAGAAGTAATATTGAGTATGTAGATATATGTATTATCATGCAATCTATATCTTTGATTTGGGCAATGGTCTCATGTATAAGTTTATGTTTGAGACAGAGTAGTATTGTTGCCCATAGTCAAAACATTTGAGGCTTAAGGGGATGGGACAGCCTATTCCCTGCAGGTAGTATTTCCCAAAAAGGGGATGTTACGTAAGAAAATAGAAGATAAGCACGTGAAGAGGCACAAGATGATCAAGATATGGAGACAACATCTTCATTCCTAAAGAAATTATTAAAACAATAGTTCGTGAGGAGTTTCTTTATGCCTATAATGGATATCTATAATGGAAATACATACCCTAAGCCTCATGTTAAAATTTTATCTTGCTAATAGAGATCTAAGGCATGGTCAATGAAATAATCTGTAAGGTATTCCCATTGACCTTGGCAGGACCAACCAGCTTATGGTTATGAATCTGACTCCCGGGGCTATTAGTAGTTTCTCCGAGCTGAAGAATTTTTTATATTGCCAGTTCAAGGGGCGTATGCACCCAGGAAAATAATTGACTCACCGGGGACGATAAACCAGTGTGACGATAAGCCATGGAGAACTTTATAGATAAGTACTCTAATATAGTATTGGAAGTGATGGCGTATGAGTCCCCAATGGAATTTGAAAGCTTTAAGGAAGCACTAAAAGTTAGGAGATTATGGTCCCACCTTTTGATTCAGAAAGTTCTGAACAATGAAATAGCCTTGGAACAGGCAAAAAGGTTTGTTTTATTATAGAAAGAATGGAAAATAACCATAAGAGGTGCGGCTAGGGAGAAAATAAATCAAGGCCAAAAATTCATCGTGATGGTGGCAGTGGATAGAGAGGACCAGGCTCGAGGCAGTAGGAAGTCAGGCCCATAACTCAGGGCAACCCAGCACCCGAAAGAATGTCTTTGTTCAAGGCTGCACATGTCCTTAAGGCAAAACATACACACCCTAAATAGGCATTTACCATAAAAATCTCACCAAATACAGAACAAATGGTCATTGATAGAGCCCGATCCGAGAAGGTTCTCGATAGAGAAGATGGACACTAGAGCCTATTATACATATCACAATATAAGGGAACATGAAAGCAAATGACCTGCAGGATCATGTGGAGGACCTAGTGAAGAATGCTACCACAAAGAATGCATTGATCATAAGACAATGAAGGTGAGGCAGAGAAGAGAATAGAGGTCCATGTTCACCATTGCTGGGGGAGGATGTTGGCAAGGACTCAAATCAAACAAGGAAGAATTACTATTGATTCAATAGCCCCGAGGTGATAACCACTGAGAAAGTCTTGAGAATTCAGAAGTCCAAGTCGGTGCCAATAATGTTTACAGACGTGGATGTTCAATGGATGAGTTACCTTCATGATGAAGCACTGATAATGAAGGCCAACATCAGTGGGTCAGAGGTAAATAAAATATTAGTGGACTATGGTAGCGTAATGGATATTTTATCTAAATATGCCTTGAATAGGCTAGGAGTGGAGTTCACAATTTTGATCCAGGATGTAACTCATTGTATGGGTTTAGGGAATCTATAGTCATTCCACTAGGTTAGGTACAACTGACAATGACTAGTGGAATAGCCCCTCGTACTTAGATTATAATGATGGACTTCATTGTGGTAGATTGCCTGAGTAGTTACCAGGTTATTTTAGGGAGGCCCTTCAAGATGAAATCGAGGGTAGCTATATCGAGCTACTATTTGAAGTTGACATTCTCGACCAGGGAAGGGGTCGAGGTAGTGTACGGTAGCTATAAATTGGTCAATAGCTGTTTTACGGCCATACCTAAAGAAAACTTATGCATTGATGATGTCGTATGGCAGAAAATGAAGGAACGAGAAGATGATGCAGTTGAGGTGGAATTCATCAATCCCCAACCCAAAGACCTCACTTAGTATAGAGGAACGGGACAAGAGGTAAAGTCTGTACAACTCTTTGGCTCGGAGAAGGTAGTCAAGATCGGGATCGGGTTGGAACAAAGTCTGAAGATGAACCTCATAGACATCTTGGGGGAATATGCAGATGTCTTCATATGGATCCACAAAGATATATCCGAGATAGATCTTTGGTTCATCAGTCACCGTCTGTCAATATACAAAGCTCAAAAGATGGTGAAGCAGAATTTATGGACCTTCAATCAAGAACGGTACGAGGTTATTCACGTAGAGGTGGATAAGTTGATGAAGGTCAGATTTATAAGAGAATTCAAGTATTCGGAGTAGGTATCAAACATTGTCTTAGTGAAGAAGACCAATGACAAATGAACAATATGTATGGTCTTCTCTAATTTGAACACGGTTTTCCCAAATGACAGCTTTCCACTTCCTAAAGTGGATTAGCTGGTGGATTTAACGGCTTGCCATTGGCTGCTAAGTTTCATGAATATATTTTCAGGATATAATCAGATCATAATATTTCCCGAAGATGAGAAAAGACGGCCTTTACCATGGATCAATGGTTGTATTGCTTAAAGGTGATGCCTTTTGGGCTAAAAAATACAGGAGCAATATATCAAAAGCTAGTAAACCGGGTCTTTAAACTCTCATCGGAAATGATGTAGGTTTATGTCGATGACATGATTATAATGACAGTGTTACCCAATGATCATTTGAAGGACCCCATGGAAACTTTTGAACTCCTTAGGAAATATGAGATGAGATTGCATCCAGAGAAGTGTGCTTTGGAGTATCCTCGGGAAATATTTTTAGGGTACGTGGTCAGTACTAGAGGCATCGAGGCCAATCCTTAGAAGATCAAGGCATTGCTAGACCTGAAATCACTAAAGACAGTAAAAGAATTGTAGAGCTTGACTGGTCGGGTAGCAGCGCTTTATTGGTTCATTTCTAAGGCCACCAATAAGTGTCATGTCTTCTTCCAGCTTATCAAGAAGGCAAAGAAAGAATTCGAGGTGATGAGCGAGTGTGAGGATGCTTTTCATTAGCACAAATGGTACATGATCGAACCTCTAATCTGGGCCAATCCAATTTCGGGTAAGATGTTATTTTGTACTTAGATATTTTAGAGCATGCTGTAAGTTCAATATTAGTACAAGAAATTGATAAAATTCAGAGGCCGATTTATTATTCTACAAGGAATTATTAGATACAAAAACTCGATACTCGGCCCAATGAGTCGATGGGTCTATCATTAGTTACAGCAGCTAGGAAGTTATGTCTATACATTTAAGCTCACCTTATCGGGGTATATACCAACCACCCACTTAGACAAATATTGCATAAACCTGAGACCTCGAGTCATCTAGTAAAGTGGTCGGTAGGGCTAAGTTAATATGATCTACATGCCCCGGGTGTCAATCAAGGGATAAGCTCTAGCTGACTTTGTGGAAATATTCATCGGGCCCCAAGTCATGGTAGTCGGGGAGGAGGAGGAATGAGATTGTTTGTTGATGGGTGTGGTCAGCTCACAATGATGTAGGGCTGGTGTCATCTTCAGTAATGGCGTGGCGAGGAGTTAATTTAGGCTTTGAGATTTGTATTTGAGGCAACTAATAATGAAACTGAGTACGAGGCGATCTTGACCAGTCTTAGGCTTTGTAAGCCGGTCAGGGTTAGATGTTGTTTTGTGTAGAGTGATTCGCAGCTGGCCATCTAGTAGTCGAGTGATGAGTTTCAGGTAAAGAAGTTGCTTGAAAGAATGGGGAAAGTGACATTAAAGCAGGTCGGTCGGGAGAGTAACCAACATACATATTCATTGGACAACTGGCATCATCCATCAAGTCTAAAATCCATCGGGTCAATCCCTTGGAGATCTTTGAATCAAAGAGTGTGAAATTCGAACCAAAGAGTGTGGAAGGTTCAAGTGTGATGAAAGTATAGGTTGAAGTTAAGCCAACTTAGATGGACTCGATCAAGAAGTACTTGGAGTCCAGGGATTTACCAAGGGACAAGAAAGAAGTAAGCAAGCTGAAGCATCAGAGTGCCCATTTTTACCTGATAGATGAGGTACTTTAAAGAAGAGGGTACATAATTGATAAGTGTGGGTTTCATTACATCGTACACTTGACACCGTACACTTGCGGTACGATATAAAAATATCACAACAATAATATCGTATCTGAGGTGTATGTGGCTCGAGGAGGCTAATTATGTGTTGAGGGAAATCCAAGAAGATATATGTGGGATTCATGCTGGTGGGAAATCTATCGCCTACAAAGCACTCAGGCAAGGGTTTTACTAGTTGACGATGCATCAAGATGGGCTTAGTGTAGCTCGACAATGTGATGGGTGTCAGAAGATTGCTAATGTACCCAGCAACCACCCGAACAGATGACGACTATGTCAAGTCCTTGGCCCTTTGCCTAATGGGGTTTGGATCTTATTGGACCACTATTGATGAGTGGTAATTATATCATTATTTCTCACTCATTTAACCTAATATTTTGTATAGTTTCTTGAGTTTTGTGAATATTTTGATGTGTTTTGTGTTATTTTGAAGATAAATAAGTTTTAGGACATTCTGGAGGTGATTTGGACCAAAACAATGAAAATTAGAAAAAGGACATTTTGTAATATTGGCGCGTCACGACGCGAAAGTCTTTGGCATCGCGACGCCTAACGTGCACCAAGTCCATGCTAACGTGCATCGGGTCCACAAGTCAGAATCAGAGAAGTTTGACTTTGCTAACGTGCGCCGTGCCACGTGTCACCATCACAGAAGATATGCTAATGTGCGTTGTGCCACATGTCATCATCCTACGGTGCCGACAATCACCATTGCCATGTGTGCCACGTGTCACTCCACATCAGCGTCCACATCATCAGTTGACCAATTTATTACACAACCATAAAATAATCACTTCATCTTTTAAAAGATATTAGAAAGATTCACAACCCTAGATAGTTTTTAATATTGAATTTTCTTAAACCTACTTTTGTGCAATTTTATTTAATTGTTTTTAAATTTAGAATCATCACCATTTCAAATCAATCAATCAACCTATTAGATACTAGTAATCATTTGACCTCATAAAATTAATAGATTTGGTATTAAGTCCTCGTGGGATCGATACTTTTTATACTACTTGAACGATACGTGCGCTTGCGTTATACGCGTGTGTAAGCACCAGTCAAGTTTTTGTCACCATTGCCAGGGACTTATTTATCTTTCACTATTAGTTTAGAGGTTAGATACTTTTACTTGTATCTAATTTTCTTTTTACTTATTGTTTTTTGTTTTCTTGTGTTTCAGGTTCTCAGAAACTTCATGAGACGAACCATAAAGCTTTGAACTTCAACCGCTTGACCCGGAAATTGAAAGCACCATCAGACAGTTGAGAAGGGAAATGAGAGAAGACCAATAAGCTTTAGTCAACGTGGAACCTGAACCTTTGGAGGTTGCACCACCAATTCCCATTCGAGACAGAACCATTTCGGTGGTTGACAGACTCATTTCTTGTATTGTACTTCCTCCATTACCACCAAATGCGGGTGACATCAAAACATGCATTCAGATGATTCAGCAGTCAGTTCAGTTTGGGTAGAATGCAACTGAAGATCCTAATGCCCATATCAGCAACTTCCTGGAAGTTTGCAGTACTTTCAATTACAATCGAGAAGCTGAATAAGCAATGAGACTGCGTGTTTTTCCATACTCCTTGAAGGACAGAGCTAAAGCTTGGCTACATTCACTACCAGCAGGTTCCATCACAACTTGGAACACTTTAGCCCCCAAATTTCTTGCAAAGTACTTTCCACCATCCAGAACTGTAAAGCTGAGGAATGACATCACATCCTTTGTACAACAAGACTCAGAAACTCTCTACGAAGCTTGGGAAAGGTACAAAGATTTACTCCGGAAATGTCCTCACCGTGAGATTCCAAAATGGCTTCAAGTCCAAACTTTCTATAATAGACTTTCTGGAATAATGAGAACCACAATCGATGCTGCTGTTGGAGGAGCTTTAATGGCAAAAGAAGAAGATCAAGCTTGGGACCTAACCGAAGAAATGGCCAACAACAATTCCTTGTGGCCAACAGAAAGGAGCATGATCCAAAGAATTGCAAGAATCTATGAAAGTGGAGCCAATACAGCAGGCAACGCCAAGCTGGATCAAATATGCAAATTCATGGAGACTCTTACCACTGGATCCATAAGTTCACCATATGGAGGAGAACCAGAGCCGAACCGACTTGAAGAGACTGTGAATTATGTCAATAATTTCAACAGACAGGGGAACAATCCATATTCCAACACCTACAACCCAGGGTGGAGGAATCATCCCATTTTTCATGGAGCAACAATTCAGGACAAAAGAAAAATCCACCACCTGGATTCCAATAGCAGAACTATCTACCACCAGGATTTCAACAACATAACAAAGGCCAAGAACATGAAAAAGAACCAGAAATGAAAGAATGGATTATAGAGATGTTCAAAAAGCAACAAGCAGCATATGATGCTATCTTTCAGAGTCAATTTTCTTCCATCAAAGCACTGGAGAATCAAATCGGACAAATGGCTAATGCTCAGAGTTACAGACCGCCAGGTACCCTTCCTAGAAACACAGAACCAAATGCAAGGAACATGGGAAAGGAGCAGTGTCATGCCATCATGTTAAAAAGTGGTACTGAAATCAACAAAGATGTTGGAGCTAAAACAACTGCTGAGGAAGTTCCAAAAGAAACAGGGCAACAGACGGAGGAAAAATAAGCAAAGGAAAAAGAACAGATCACTCCACCTCCATATTTTCCTTAGCGTCTTCAGAAAAACAAACTGGACAAGCAGTTTGCTTGTTTCCTGGAGGTGTTCAAAAAGTTGCACATCAACATTCCATTTGCAGAAGCCTTGGAACAAATGCCCAGCTATGTAAAATTCATAAAAGACATTCTTTCACGAAAATAGAGATTGGGAGATTACGAGACAGTAGCATTGACAGACGAATGCAGCGCCATCATTCAAAGGAATCTACCCCCAAAGTTGAAAGATCCTGGCAGTTTCACCATTCCATGCATCATAGGAGAACATAACTTTGGTAGGCTTTTATGTGATTTAGGTGCGAGTGTTAACTTGATGCCTTTTTCTATTTTCAGGAAACTATAGATTGGAGAAACAATGCCCACTTCAGTCTCTCTATAACTTGCTGATAGAACGCTCGTATTTCCAAGAGGCGTAGTTGAGGATGTGCTGGTCAAGGTTGACAAATTCATTTTCCCAACAGATTTTATTGTCCTTGATATGGAGGAAGACGCAGACGTGCCAATCATCCTCGGGAGACCATTTTTGGCTACAGGTCGAACCATTATTGATGTACAAAAGGGAGAATTAATCATGAGGGTACAGGACCAAGAAGTAACATTCAATGTTTTCAAGGCCATGAATTTCCCAGATGATGAAAAGAATGAGGAATGTTTCAGACTTGATGTGATACACAGTACCATTCAGAACTCCAATGCAATGCAAAGTTCTATTGACAAACTTAAAACATGTCAATTACCTGTGGAGCCTGAAGATAAAGCGTCTTTTGCATTAAAAGAGCCAATTCTTGCACTATAAGCAACAGAAGAGAAAAAGATCCACCAGCTCAATGAATTGGAGGAATTTCACAATCAGCCTTTTGAGGATGCCAAATTATACAAAGAAAATGCAAGGAAAAGACATGATGAGAAGTTAGTGCGCATACAACTGGAACCAGGACAGAAGGTACTGTTAAACAAATCAAGGGTGAAATTCTTCCCATGGAAGCCAAAATCACGGTGGTCAGGTCCATTTATGATCACCAAAGTCTTACCAGATAGAGCCGTTGAGATACATGATCCTGAATCCAACAAAACTTTCAAGGTTAAAAACAGGCGTGTTAAGCACTATTGGGGAGAATCATTTGAGCGACAAAAAGAAAGTGTCACACTTTCAGATCCAGCCTAACGATCGAGAAGTCAAGTCTAGTTGACGACTTCAAACTTAGCGCTCGCAAGGAGGCAACCCATACAATTTGTGTATATATTATGATTTGGTGTGATTTTATTTTATGTGTTTAGCTTTTGCAGATTAAGTCATTTCAAGATGGAAGAAGCTCTCGCAAATATTCACAAGCAATTTCCTTCTCTCCCTCAAAAATCTCTGATGAAAGTTTACAAAGCTCGCTTGGAACGGATGAGACTACTGATGATCAAAGGTATTCTTACTGACATTCTTTGGATAATTGAAGCACGGGTCCGATTGGCAAGTGAGTCTTCTGAATCTTTTATTTCACATCTGCCTGGTTTTGGAAGAAGCACATATGCAAAGAAATGTAAAGCTAAGCAAATGGGTGTTTGTTACAAATGTGCACGCTGGAATTGCAATACTCGTTGTCGTTCTTTAGGAATGGTGTCTGATAATCGCGAAGATAAAATTAAATTCATTAGGGATGGCTTGAGTAAGGAGTCTGTAGATGATATATCTTCGACTCTTGAGACGCATCCCAGTGGATATGTACACATAGCCATTCGCAAATTACATACATAATTTCAAAAAGAAAGACAACAATTAAGTCTTGGGAATCTGACTCAAAAAGACCATGTTTGCCAATTTATAAGAAAATTAGATGGGAAGCGTGTCCCTGACGCATAGACGTCAATCAAACCACTACTTTTCTTGTACATATTATATCTCTTTATCTTTTCCTAATAATTGTAATTGGTTTTGTTGTCTTCTTTTACTTTATCCGACAAGATCTAGACCTTTTTTTACTATCAAGATTTATTTTACTATTTAACTAATAATTGTCATTTGGCAGGTACTAGTGCTATTATTTTACTCACCCTTTTCAGGTGTTATAAATTCAACTAATCATTGCACTTTTGAAGACATCCAGAGTAAAACATGGAAGCCACTTCAAGAAGACGAGTTGAAAACATCTGTGTGTTTTGTGGTACTAGTGTTGGTACTAAGCCACAATACGTAGAGGCATCACAGGAATTGGGCCGAGTCTTAGCTACGAAGAATATGCACTTAGTATATGGCGGAGGCAATCTTGGACTAATGGGGATCGTTTCAAAGGCTGTATAGGAGGAAAGCAGTCACGGATTGGGAATCATCCCAAAACCCTTGGAAGAGGCAAATCTTATTGAACCATCAAACGGAGAGGAACTGATCGTGCCAGGTATGTCTGAACGATTGGTAGAAATGATTAATCGTGGTGATGCTTTTATTGCTTTGCTGTAACATCCAAGATTTTTGGGATCGTTCTAGAAAATTCTCGGACGGCTGTTTTAGTCTCGGATCATGATAATAATGAAAAATAAGAGTTTGAGCGATGCAATATGAGTTGGAATATTATTTTATGAATTTTTGTCGCGTCAGAAAACGCGGAGGATCAAAAGTCAGTTACGCGATTTTCATAAAATGCGTAAAGTTTGCGGTTTTGGTCACGGAGAGAGCAAACGAACTCCGATCAGCTGATTTTTGGACAGCTGGACTCGTTTTTCCGAGACGAACAACTTTCGTGTTGAACACTTTTCGGGAATCGCATCAGAAGGGCTCCGAAATTACGATATTCCAGAAAGTTCCAGAATATGGGCTATTGTGTAATTTTCGCGAGGACTAAAATGATATTTTCCAGGCAGTATTTAAAGCCTTATAGTTTTGATAAATTGTAATATGGCCAAACCTTCTTCATCTCCCTCACCCGGACCCTCACGCCCATTGGAGGAGAAGTGCACGCCGGCGGCAACTCCGGCCACCTCAGCCAGCGTACCGGTGCAGAACCGACCACCCAGCAGTGGCGAACACGATGACGGCAGGCAGCGGTAGTGATGACGCCGGCAACGGCAACGGCGAGGGAAGTTATAGGCGTGTGATGGGTTTGTCGATCCCGGCTCGTTGGTTTATTTCACGGCCCGAGCCACCTACCAAATCGAAGCCCTCGATGAGTTCTACGAGTGTACGGGATTGATTTCGCCGAACAATGGCCGATTGCACACGAAATGAGGAAGAAAGCCGTGGTGAACAGTAAACCCATGATGAACAGTAGCTCCAATCAGAATTCCGTCGACACCAGCGCGTTCGTATGGCCGAGGGGAGTCCGAATATGGCCTCGGAATTTCATTACGACTCTCCGTTTAGAAATTGATATTTCAAAGTGAATCGATTTATATTCGGATGTTTCCGGTAGTTTCGTAGTTTAGCGAATTGCTTTAATATGAATTGGATATGATTAAATATGTTAAAATGATAAATGTGGTAGAATCCGGGGAGAAACGGATTAGATTTGATCGATCCGGTAAAATTAGCGAGTTTCCGGTAAAACGGAGTTTCTCGCGCGACTGAGCTTGGATGACCGTAATCATGGTTAAGGTATAAATAATGTATTGCAAGGGTAATTGAGCAATTCCGGGGTAGTTCGGAGGGTTCGAGAACTTTCCGTAGCTATGCGGAAACTTTTCCGTAAGATTTGCCGCAAACACGTAAAACGAGATTCTAGGCTACCGAGCTAGTTGGAATAGTATAAAAAGACATGTATTAGAGTAATGAAGTTTTTACCGTAGTATCGGAGATTATTCGGGTGTTCCAGGGGAGCCCGTAGTTATTATAGATGAGTTGGAAGTTCCGCAAATAGTGGTACTAACCTTGTGTTATTACTTGTTGACAGATCGGACACAGATCGTGGGACTTCGCCTAGCCAGGTAAGTAACTCATACTGCGAATACTTAAGAAATCTAATGTTGCTCGAAATTAGTAATATAACAAAGTCGTATATAGTTATATGTATGAAACCTGTATATATAAAGATGAGTGTAAAAGGAAGTAGTAGGTGTATCTATATACACATGTAGATGAAAACAAGCAGTTACAAGTATATATAAGAGTAGAGATAAGCATAAGCACATAGAAGTATAGAGATGTATATGTAGGTATAAACTAGTATGTATATTTAGATAAAAGCATATGGATAATATCATGAATATAATTTAATTAGACTTGGGTTTGGGGGTTGTAGAAAACTACACCCTAGGGAATGGGACTAAAGTTTAGAAAATGACAATTATGAAAAGTAACAGTACATGTTCAGTGTATGTAGAACAATACCAGAACAATAATACGAGTGTATACATGTATAAGTAAGAATATGTAGGTTACAAGGAGAAATAAGTAAGTATATAAATAAATTGTTTGTATGTATTTGATTTAGCATAACCAATAATTTTAGAAAATGCCTAAATGGGCCTATTGTTGAGATAGATGTTCTAGTATGGTTATAAATGATTAGAGAGTAATGGAAATGAATGAATAAGTAAACTTTTATACTTTAAGTCATACATCGTTTATAATGATCGATTGTGTGTATGAATGTAAATTATACATTATAATGTTGTGAGCCACCAGCAAGGTAAGTTATAGAGGTAAGCTAAGTTATGATGGTTTGAATGTGTGCATGTATAGATAAATATAGATATGTATGAATGTAAGATAAATTTAGCATGTTTTAGTTTGAGAAAGCATTCTGTTGATATTTGAGCTTATAGTTTGTAAAATCATTATAGATGGAATCATGGCTAGAGTAGAGAGGAGCATGAGAAATGCATATATGCATGTGCATGTGTGTGTGTTTAAGTTTTCAGCAGTTGAGCAAACGATAACATTGTTTTCAACAATTTCAAATGTTTTAAAGGATGATTTTAAATGCTTTGAAAAGAATCGTATTTCAAAAAATGTTATTACAGTTTGAGTTACATATTATGGTTTTATGGTTTTCGGGACATGAGGTAAAAACTCACCCCAGTATGTAACTTGAGATATAGTTCAGAATTGATGGATACTTTGGAATTGACGGATATAGTAGCATGTGCACATGTGGAGGACTGAGGGGACGCTCTCAGATCCTCGAGCAGGACAAGGGGCTACAGGGTCCCGAAATCCTAATTTCAGAGTTTGGTGGCTACACTGCAGTTGAGTTATGGTCCTGGGTGTAGATCTCTACGTTGCCAGTTGAGTATTGGTCCTGGACGTAGGGTACCACCAGTTCTCGAGATGCCCAGTTGAGTGATGGTCCTAGGTGCAGAGCAGTTTTCAGTTTCAGATTTTCAGTACACAGTTTTCAGATTTTCAGTGCCTAGATTTCAGAAACCAGATTTTAGTACATGATTTTTCAGAAACAGTTTTTCAGATTTCAGTTTTCAGTTTCAGATACAGTTTTCGGAAAAAGCTTTTCCAGAAAGAGAAAGTAGAGTAAAGTTTTCACCAAAGAGACTTTCAGATAATAGTTTTTCGGAAAGAGTTTTCAAAGAGTATCTTCTGAAGACATAACATGTTGAAGTAAAGTATGATTTGCAATTATTGCATATAAATTATATATTCTAGTAATTTATCTGAGATGCATATAGTCGATGATATTGCATTATAGCACTATTACATTCACATGTAAGTATTTCAAAAGAGATTTTAAAATAATAGTTCATAAAAGCATGACATGTTTTGCGTCGAAGGCATATATGATGAGATTATATGTGTAGCATATTCATATTGAAGTAACATTTGTAGAGTACAAGTGCATAGTAGCATGATCACTAATAATGGGTTTGAACTTTGTAGTTAAGATAAATGAATATAACGCTACTTAAGGATATATGTTGGTACATATGTATGCATAAGAGGTTTATGACTTACAATGAATATATGTTATGTACTATGAGCACGTTATACATGTGTTATAGAATTATGACTTATGAGTTCGAAAATCAGTTAGTCAACGTATGAGGTTTGGTTTCGTATATGCATGATTGAACATTATAAATTCAAGTAGTGTGTGTAAGACTTATAACATGACATGATGAATAGATGTAAGTGAGTGATTTAATCTTAGACAATATGTAAGTAATAAAAGAATGTGATGAGTAATAGCATAGAGAAAGCTGAATTTGTGATACTTCAGACATCTGAAAAATAAAAGAGTTAAGCAGAATTTAAATAGTACGCTTTGATTAACATGTTAACTATGTAATCTTATATGAGAGATGTATACAGTTTGGGAATTAAGGAGGGAAATGTAATTGCATGATTACAGTAAAAGATAGGTTAAGAAACTTAATGAAATAAAAATAAAAGTTATGGTTTGATTATGTTGTAGTTATAAGTATGATTACTTACTGAGTCATTATGACTCACACCATTTCAGTTGTAGTTTTGCAGGTCAGTAGCAGAAGTTTAGTGAAGACTTTGAAGACAGTGGATCGCCCCAATTTGCAGTCAACAGAGAGTCTCGAGTCCTGGGTCAAGTTATAGGTCCTCCCGACCATTGTCTTTGTATTTTCTTTGTATTTTCTTTGTATGAGTTATGTAATAGTTATGTTATAGTATAGTTTTATTTGAGTTCTGGCCGGAGGCCAGGTATTTGCATTTTTTTTGAGTTCAGGCCTGAGGCCGAGATTGTTGTGTTCTTGTTGTTGTATCGATGCTGGCTACAGGCCAGGTTGCATGATGTTACGAATACATCATGCCGAAATTTCGTTAGATCCAGAGGCTTATGGAGATGGGTTTAGCCTGTCTCCTGCCGGTAGCATCCTGGCCTAGGCGGGATGTTACATTTGCTAGGTGGCTTGGGCACATTGGAGGAAATTTTTATAGTGCTATCTTGGGCGAACCTGAACATACACCAGAAACCGCTTGGACTGTACAACGTTGAAGGATTTTATGATTTTCTTTGTGTGTTTCTTGATGATGCTCGGAGAAATGGGTTCGTGTCAAAACCTATGAAAGAACTTTTTTTTACTGCCAGAACTGCTCCAGATCTAATAGACCAACTCTTAGCCTATGAACCACAAGTTGACCCTATCTTTTCAAAGATAAATTGGTCCGAAGACGATCGAGGTAAGAGGCGTCGGATTAATCTGGATCTTAACATTTAATTTCATGTAGAATTTCAGTTATCTAGATATTATCTTCTAAACTCTTCTTCTACTGTTTAAGACATTGGGGACAATGTCTCATTTATGTTTGGGGGAGGGAATTAGTTGATCAGTACCTTGTTTTTAATGTGTGTGTTGTTTTTATTTTTAGTCCAATATTTTTCGAAAAATACAAAAAAATTGAAAATTTTTCAAAAATTACAAAATTATTTTGCGTTTTTGTGTTTTTATTTTGACAAAAAATGTGAAATCGGTAAGAGATAGCTGTGTAAGGAGTCTCCACTCCTGAGACGTATCTCAAACCTATTTCGGAACAAGTTAATTTTTGTTTATATCCTTTTGAATTATTTAATTTGTGAATTCTCCATAATACTGACTAAAATTGATCTTCATATGCTCAGTTGGCAGGTATTATCAACATACATGGAAACATACGGACATGAGCTAAAATTGAAAAGTTTGTAATATTCAGTGCTCTAGTTTAATTGGAGGAAGCATCTCAGAAAGTGATGGAGTAAAAAAAACAAACAAAACAAAAACAAAACGTCTAAGATCCGAGTTATTAAGTCTGTAAGGGTGTTTTAACACCTAGTGCCCTAAAACCAACTGGTTTGGGAGTCACTGGCCCAACGCTCGCTACATGGATCAAAGATGCTGCAAAAATATATATATCTGTAGTCTGAGTAATTAAGTCTGTAGGGGTGTCTTAACACCTGGTGCCCTAAAGCCAACTGGTTTGGGAGCCACCAACCCAACACTCACTACATATATGGAAGGTATTGTATATAAATAAATAAATAAAAAAACAAAAATCAAAGAAAAAAACAAAAAATCAGAAAAATTATTCCATTGCTACAAAAAGGTGTGAATTCTGATAAAACTTTAGGACAAAAATATTATTCTCTTATCAACTGCACTTATGACTGTTGTGGGCAAAAAATGAGTTGTTTAATATTTTGTTGGCTGTGTATATGGAGAATGGTAAATATAATCGAAGAATTTACATATTCAGTAATTTAGAATGAAAGAAAACAATTAGTAACTTGGAGTAGAAATTTCACCTGATTAGTCACTAACTTCTTTATTCTCTTTTCACTTGTCTTTTTTCTTTTGTGTGCATTAGTTTCACTACCTTTTTACTTTTGTAAAATGTTTGTGGGTATCATTGCTGTAAACCCTCACGAGACTACAACTCGTCCACTAGAGACACCTAGGGGTTTAAAGGCTTGTTGCATACGCTAAATGCAACCGTGATCCCTACGAAAGTGGCTTAGTTAAATTTTATTTTAAAGATGTTTATGTTATTTTATTCTGTGTTTTGCTCGAGGACTAGCAAAATGTTAGGTTTGGGGGTGTGATGAATGGTAATTATATAACTATTTCCCACTCATTTAACCTAATATTTTGTATAGTTTCTTGAGTTTTGTGAATATTTTGATGTGTTTTGTGTTATTTTGTAGATAAATAAAGTTTCAGGACATTGTGGAGGTGATTTGGACCAAAACAGTGAAAATTGGAAAAATGGCATTTTGGTAATTTTGGCGCTTCGCGACGCCTAACGTGCACCAAGTCCATGCTAACGTGCGCCAGGTCCACAAGTCAGAATCGGAGAAGTTTGACTTTGCTAACGTGCATCGTGCCACGTGTCACCATCACAGCCGATATGCTAACGTGCGCTGTGCCACGTGTCATCATCCTACGGTGACGACAATCACCATTGCCACGTGTGCCATGTGTCACTCCACGTCAGCGTCCACATCATCAGTTGACCGAGTCAACGTGCCACCTCACCGCCACGTCATCATCAGCCAATCACGAAGTGCCACGTGTCGCAATCCTATGGTGCCGACAGTCGCCATCGCCACATCAACGCCATGTCAGTATAATAATTGAGTTATTAGCTGCCTCGCCACGTGTCGCCTTATCTCCTTATCCAGAATCGCCACGTGTCAAGCCCTTATATGCCACGCCAAAAAGTGCTGGTGTCGCGACGCCAAAGGCTCTGGCGTCGCGACGCTGGAGGCCTACCGGGGTCTATAAATTGAGCTCGAGATTTCAGTTTTAGATGTACCATTCTCTCTAAATTCTCTCATGTAAATAAGGAGTTCTCTTCTTAGTTTCTTTAAATTTAGTTTTGTAATTAATTTTAATTACGTACTGTAATAATAGTAATTTACTTTCTTTACTTTTTACAGTTTTTACTAATCACCATGAGGAGGTAACTTCCCCCTACTAGGGTGAAAGGTAATTCTTTTACTATTGCTATTTAGATTAATCTCCCTTAAATATAATAAATTCACTATTTAAAATTCGACTTAAAAATGATACCGTCAGATTGGCCGGTTGGTAATTCATTTTAATCTGGTTTAAACCTGACAAATCAAGGATACCGCCAGATTGGTCGGTTGGTAATTAAATTTTCTTACCGCCTATATGGCAGGTTTATTTTGGTTCCGCCTTTATGGTTGGTTGGACTTAATTTGACTTAATCAGGTTACCGCCTATATGGCTGGTTGGTAAAATAATCACAAGTTTATATATTATATTATGAGAGATATCTAAATATTAAATAGTAAAAGTTGATCCTTTTACCTTAGCATTTTATTTTATTGCAATTTATTTTTCAACTTTTACTTTACCGCAACTATTTTTTAGTATTTTTACTTTATGTTTTTTAAAGTCATAGTTATGTGTCGTAACTAAGTTAGTTATCTGGGGTTGTGATGACTTTTAATATCACCGGATTATAAGGGGTTATTTTATAGTTTGAGTAATTTAAAGGTTTACTTATTAAGTCTTAAGCCTAATGCGTCTTGTTAATTGGCCACTAATAAGATTGATCTGGTAAATCTAAAATGAACTAGACATAGGGATTTTAAGTTTCAGCCTTAGACTTAATAGCCCACGATCTTCCTTGAGGATAGATAACCTTTTAATAGATTTCCTTACAGGATAGACATATACCTGTCGGGCAGGGGTAGCCATAATTGGAATTTAAACTTAATGAATCCAGATAATTTGGTTGACATAGACATATGGTTCAATTGGGTTAAACTGGGTATTTGCGTCTGACCATCGACAGAGGCTTTTGCATAATTTAGTGTTCAAGGTTAGTAAACCGATTTATTACACAACCATGAAATAACCACTTCATCTTTTAAAAGATATTAGAAAGATTCACAACCCTAGATAGTTTTTAATATTGAATTTTATTAAACCTACTTTTGTGCAATTTTATTTACTTGTTTTTAAATTTAGAATCATCACCATTTCAAATCAATCAATCAACCTGTTAGATACTAGTAATCATTTGATCTCATAAAATTAATAGATTTGGTATTAAGTCCTCGTGGGATCGATACTTTTTATACTACTTGAACGATATGTGCGCTTGCGTTATACGCGTGTGTAATGTTGGGTTTCTAGGTTAGTCCCAAGATCGATTTCAAGCATAAAACATGTGTGAATACAACGAAGAAGTATGGCGGAATCATACTTACATTGACCGGTTTTTGCGATGCGAGGAACAAAAAAAAATCTTCAAGCTTTAACTCCAAGAGGCACACGGCTTTGCTCCATTTTTGTGCTCCAATTTTCGGTCCTTCAAGCTCCAAGCTTGGTGTGCATTCCATGACCACTGGTGGGTTTCCCTATCACCTTCGCAAGACCCCGAATGTGTGCTAGCACTCTTGAAATTTTGCCACAAAACTTCCTAAGCTTCTCCTTCATCTCACGACATTTGCAGAAAAATGAAGGAAGAAAATGGCCCAAGGCCGAGAGATAGGAGAAAGTGAGAAGAGAGAAAAATTTCAAGTGTGGTGTGTATTGGATTTCAAAAAACTAATACCATTTTTCACTTTCCAAAAGTACAAGGCATTAAAGTCATTCAACCACCTCCATCAATCATTCAAAAGTGACTAGTTGTCACATCACTCAAAGTGACTAGACATCACATCAATCAAAGTGACTAATGATTTGACGCTTGATGTGACTTGTGGGCCGCACTTGAATTCGAAATACGAGTGGGCCCGCAAACACTCCCGGGCTCGGGTTCGCTAATTCCGAATTAATGAATTTTCCATTGCGACGTAATTAAATCAATTTTAATTAAATAATTGTGCCTAGTAAAATTACTATTCACGTCGCTAACGAATTAATTCTAAATTAACTCATTCGCCCGAATTAAAATCTAATTTTAATTCTGCGTCGAAATCCAATTTCGTATAATATATCGAATATATTATTTTATCGATTAATTCTAAATTAATCGTTCTCTCTTTTAAATAATATTTTATCTTAGATAAAATATCTCTGTAATTAATCCCAGATTAATTTTCTCTCTCATCTAATTAATCTCAGATTAATAAAGTGAGAGTCATACGTCATCGGTGAATCTTCGGGAAGCGACCCATGAGATCCCCGGATATATTGGCAGTAAATCCGGTCGTCGGACTATCCGAACACGTACGTACCTAGTACTATATTTTTAAAGATTTATAAGACATGGTTGGCTTCTAGCAAAGCACCGTGCCTACCCAATTATCCAGAAATATTCTTATAGGAATATGTGATCTATATCAGGCGTAGTATACGTAGTATTGCGTATTTCGATCCAGCATCGGATGTCACGTGCTAGGCCTGGGGCTGGAATTGTGTCTGCCTCATACGAAGCACATATCGGATCTCTGTTAACTAGTCTCTATAATCGGACAAACATAACCTAGTCATAATATCCCAATAGCTGCAGCATATAAGAGCACATGTTCTGTATCATACGTGATCATTATCTCCACTATGACTGGAGTGATACTTCCGTCTTGAAATCACACCCAATACACTACGATTCTAAATATACCCAGAAGAGGCGTACACAGAACCTGTTAAAGCCCTGGACGACCAAAACCAAAGTATATTGATTGTCGCAAGTATTAACGGTGCAAGTCTCAGGTTAAGACCAAATACACCTACCCTGATTCAGACTTCCATAGACACATAGTCATACTACCAATGGAATTCTGAGGGGTCTATCCAGAGCGACGCTGTTTCCGTACATTCGGTAAACACAACCTCTTATTACACTTGCATGAGTATCTTATACCCAAATATATGAGAACTATGCCGTTATGCTCCCACAACGTGCACAAGTGTAATACTAGTCGTTTACGCATTATCGATGTCCAATCTCGATAATACTCTGACTAGGGATATTTAATGATTAAACCTTCGTGGATTGATACTGTCTCATATCATCTCAATCCGGAACTAATCATAAGGACCTTCTATCATTTATATATCTTGGTAATCTAATTACAAATGATAAAAGGGCAATGTCCTTTGTCACATAGTTAATTTGTACAACAACACCATGATCTGTACAAATAGTGATGCTATGGGTCATAATTGTCCAACATGTAAGCACTGGTCAACTATCTATGGGTAAGGGTCAAGCCAAGTATGCAATTATGATAATTGATTATTTCACCAAATTGGTGGAGACCGAGCATCTATCCACCATAACCGAGAAGAATGCTACATATTTTATAAATGATAATATAGTCTGCCGGTTCGGGATTCCCCGGGCCATCATCACGGATAATGGGAAGCAATTTGACAGCTCAAGCTTCAAGAAACTCTATGAGAACCTCTAGATTACTTAAGGTTTCTGTCACCTGCTCATCCGAAGTCTAATGGACAGGTTGAGGTAACAAACAAAACAATCAAGAACGACTTGAAAGCCCATCTCAGGTCCTACAAAAGCCTGTGGGTTGAAGTACTACCAGAAGTCATGTGGGCGCACAAGACAACTTACAAAGTCTCCACGGGAGAAACCTTATTTTCATTAGCCTATGGGTGCTAGGCAGTTATCCCAGCAGAGATCGGGATGAGGACCTATCGAGTCCAGTACTTTGAAGGAGAATAAAATGACTACCTCCTTATGCATCACCTTGACCTAGTTGAGGATAAAAGAGAGAGATTGACTCTTAAAGTGGTCGTCTATCAACAAAGAATGGCTCATTTCTACAATAAAATGGTCTATGTGCGAACCTTTCATCCCGTGGACTTGGTCTTTATCTGGGTCACTCTGAATACGAAGAAACTCGAGGAAGGCTCCATGTGAGCAAAATGATAAGGACCTTAAAATATGGCAGAGGTCATCAGGTCAGATGTCTATCATCTAGAGCAGTTGGATGGCACCCAGCTCAAAAAGCCTTGGAACGCAGAGATATTGTAGAGGTATTTTCAATAGAGCCTCTCTTAAAATGATCCACGAAGAGTTGTAAGAGAGGCAGTAGATCCCTAAGAATGTAAATAAAGCTTTCCTTTTATAAAAAATACTTGTGCCCATATGCACTTGTTCGTTATTTGAATGGGAAAGACTTTTTTAATATTTTTGAGAAATATTCGTGATCGGAATCAGCAAGGTGCAAAACAAGCGTGAGGAAAGCGTGCACTCCCATGGCACACCAACCCAGTGACATTATCAAAGGACCCGGGCAAGAACATTAATACCCAAAGTCTTGCACCTTTGAGGATAGATCAAGAAGACTTGTGTGGTGTTTGGTGACTCGGGCATCCATAGCACGCTCGACGAGAGGGTCGCCGTGGCGCTTGGTGCCCCAAGGTAAACATAGCACATTTGGTTTGAAGCCACATGTGAGACACTACGATAGCCTCGAGTTTGCATAGCATGAGGAGTGATATTTCCCCCATGATGTTTGCCGCCTATAGAGAGAGTTGGAGGTACATAGCACGGGGAGGGCCATGGGCCTCTGTAGTATTTATAGCTTCGGGATTTGCCTAGCATGGGGAGGGGAATGCCCCTATGACGCTGGCTATCCCTTTTCGGATATGTAGGAACATAACAGCGGTCCATAGTAGTCGTAGGCCTTGTCAACCACCATAGGCCGGTGCAGTGGCAGAATCGTGGCAAAGCAGAGCCACCAGAGGCCACCATAGGCTAGTGCAGTAGTAAAAAAATGAGCTAATTTGATTGGTGGGATTGTGGGTAGTTGGGCTGTGGGCATAGTTTCGGGAAAAACAGAAATTGCCGATGAATTTCATTTTTTTACTGTCCTATTTCGGATTTTATGATTTCATAATTCATTTTGGGATTTTATAAACCCATCAATAAAGTTTCACCTCGTTCCGGACATTTTTAATATTTTTTTCGTAATTTCTAAACTTTGATTACTTAAAAAATAAAAATTTATTTTTCGGGACTCCGAATCGAGTTTCGCTTTCTTTCACACATATCCTTTCATTTTTCTATACCCATGTAAAAAATCAGCCCTAAACATGAAAATCAAATTTTAGCCCAAAATGGGGTGTTGCCCATGTGATAGCCTTGCGTGGGGGTAATTTGGCTTAGTGTATTTTCATTTTTTTACCGTACCATTTCGATTTTTTCATACCATGATTCATTTTGGAATTTTATAAATCCATCAATAAAGTTTCACCTCGTTCCAGACTTTTTTAATATTTTTTTGTAATTTCAAAAATCAAAATTAGGACTTCAAATCTAAAAAATATTAATAACTATTATAATAAGGAAATCAAAAAATATTTTTTTATTAGCAGATATCACATTTAAAAAAAATTTCTAGGACTATCCTATATATAGTTGTTAACAATCGTGTATTAAAAATATCAATAGATAGTAATATAACATTAAAGAAAATGTTAATGAATATACACAACCCGTATAACTGGGGATTGTAAAATTTTCCGGAGTCTGCAAGGGCTAGTACATTAGGGTGTAATAAATGATAATTTTCTATATCCATCGGTTGAATAAGTGAGTATGAGTATTTATATCATTGATCAAATAAAGATAAAATTTTCGTGTAAACGGAGACCTGCGGGATCCAGTACATTAGAATTAGATAAAATGATAACTTTTATACTCGTTTATTGAATGAAATGATTACCAATATTGACATCCTCATACCATATCAAACCTGTTATCATCCTTACTTATAACTACTTTTTTAAGTTTAATAAATTAATTACGTTTTACTGTAAACCCTATAGGGTTCATCAATGTTGTAGCATAGTACATGGTTAGCACAGAAATCAATGACCATGTGATTTAGGATTTGTTTTAGTCGTCTTTGATGCACACATTTAAGATCGTTGAAGAATTCAATGTTCAAACATTCAAAATGACAGCTAACCATGATGAGGAGAAATATCAACAAGTCAATTAGATTTAAAAGTCATGGCCACTGTCCTGATTAAACATTAATTAACAACTAATTAAATATTCACCCTCATTCTTCTAAAAGTTAAACTGCAAAGTCTTCCTAAACTATTTTCCAGAAAACTATTTTTAATGTTTATATATTAATTAAGTTTGTTTTGTTTTTCATTCAAAAGATTTGCTCTCCTTGTAGCTGAAAATGAAAAAAAAAATTTGTAATTAATATAGAATTCTCTAGGTTTGAGAACTTGAGTTCAAATTTCTAAAAACTCAAGTCCTATTAAATACATAAGAATATGGATATATGGATGGACATCTCTCGAATATTAGAATGAATAGGTTTTTGATCTCATACTAACATTATATACATAAGAATATGAATATATGGACAGACATCTCTCAAATATTAAAATAAATAGATTTTTGATCTCATACTATAAATATAATTATTTAGTTTCTCAATAAATTTGAAATTGTAATATATCCATAAAATTGTAAAAAAAAAAATCATAATAGTCGTAACCTACAAAAAGAATTTATGAAAAGTGAGGAAACATTTTCCAACCGTGCGCCAAACAAAAAAGGGATTTGAGTCTAATCAAATAATTCAGAAAAAGTAACAGTATTATTCAACGTTATATCATTTTAATTATGAAAATTTGCTTTTACTTGTCATTAAAGATTAAACAAACCACCTAATTAACCTACAAATTATTTTTAGTTGGCCAAGCGACACAGAATTTTTCTATTCTAGAAGCCGGCATATGATATCTCTTAAATTTTTATTTTCAATGGAACCACGCGGTTCTAATAATTTCCACAAGGAATTCTCAAGTGCGTCGGTATTGGACCTTTGACTTTTTCCTCACCAAAATACCCCTACTTACATTGGTAGATACGTTAGTTTTTGAGTTCAATATCAAATTGTAATGGACATTTTGGAACTTCAAACAATTCAAGAAATATCAAGTAGACTAGCAGCATATATTGCTCGAGTTAGCCTCCAAGCATTCACATTCGTTAGAGGGAAAATTAGGCAAGTCTAGTGCACTAACTCATCAATTTTGAGGGTGGTGTGTTAGGTTAATATATTGTGTGATTTTATGTGGCCTTAATAAATTTAATACGTCCCACTATTTTAATTTAAATTTTTAAAAATAATTGATGCATCAAATCACAGAATATGACTAATCTAACGTAATGTTAAACAGTTGTGACATACATACTTAAATTTATATGATATTTATAGATTAATGATCAATTCTTCTTTTGCCATTATCCCCCGATTAAACTGTGACTTCCACCTCCATGTCCACCGCCCCAACGCTACTATAAGCCAGTGATTCCACATCACAATAGTCAATCACCGACTGATCTTGATCAAACGGTAATAAATCATGTACCCAACTAAATTGGATCCAATAGTCATAATCAAGCGTCAACAAATGAATACACACTTACACTTGGTACTTTATTAAGAAAAATACTGGACCGACCATAGCGAACCCCACACAAATATGCACATAGGCATATAAATAATTAAACCCCAACATTGGCGCTTTCAATATTTCCCATTTCTCAAAGCAATAACAATAAAATGAATCGCTTTCAGAAAAACTGCCAGCTTCTTGCTCTTCTTCTCCTTGTGATGATTATCTTAACTCCAAGGAGTGAAGCAGCAAGATGGAAGAGCTTTCCAAGTCCTTCAAGCAGAAGCCAACAAGTCTCTGACTCTTTATATGTTTCTGCTCCTTTCGACAGCAGCCAAGAATTCGAGTCAGTGAAGCGTAGGGTTCCCACAGGATCAAATCCCTTACACAACAAGCGACGACTATGAAGGTTTCTGGAAAGCCACCTCCTTATGTTATTAGTTTCTAATATTATTAATATGCTGAGGCTTGAGTATTATTTATATTACATATACATAGCTAGAATATTTTAGAGATGCATGTACAGAAGGTCAAATGAATGTTGATTTGAATCTAGATAGTCGTATAAGCATTTGCTTTATTAGTTCTGTATTTGCAATTTGTTGGTTTAGGGTTCATTTAAATCCCATATTCAGAAATGAATATTTTTTATGTAAACATAATACAGAGATGTTCATTTTCCCTAGATCTGTTATGTGATATTGAAATTAAAGCACATATATCAAATTAGATAAGTTATTGTCTTGGTAACCTTAGTATACATAACAGATTAGCAGCTATAACAATCAAACAGCTGCACTGAAATCAAGAGTGCTCGGGGTTTCAAAATGACTCAGCTGTGAGTTTGATTGATGCTTTCTTATTTAGTACAGTCCATTTCATTATCACTCATCATCATCCTGACCCCGATATTAATGGATTCAGTAAATATTCATTATTTCATACAACCACCATGCAATTAAGAGAGGTCACAATTTTTATTCAGAATGGAATATATGTTAATTTGCTAATTTATTATTTTCAGTCCACACTACACACCAACCAAGTCCACTGAAACCAGCTAGAGCAATTATAATATCACTTCTTCTCATTGTTACTTGTCCAAGTCTTTTTCAAATCGAATCATAAAAATTTGTAATCTTAACGAAAAACTTATGACGTCAAATTTGTGACATTAGCAGAGCCGAAACTAGGAATTTCAGGTCTAAAATATCAAAGTGGTAGAGGTAGCTAGAGAGGTTGAAGTCTAAACAACCTCAAGGGGTTGCCTCAGTGGTAAAGGCTTTGGGCTTGAGTGGTTTGCTCCCTCTCAGGTTTAAAGTTCGAATCCCACTAGATGCATTTCCTAGGGGTCATGCCCCCTGATGTGAAAAGCCAGCGACTTATCCTGATCTGTGTTGGGAAACTTCTGAGGGTACGGGGCACAGGTCCCGGGGATTAGTCGAGGTGCGCGTAAGCTGGCCCGGACACCCCGGTTATCCCAAAAAAAAAAAAAAAGTTGAAGTCTAAACTAAGTCCAGAAGTTTGGGTAGGGTAAATTTGTTGAAGTTTAAAGTTACAAGGACAAAATGTGCAGGTTGACAGTTTACAAAATGAATTTGGATATAATATTGAATTGAATTGTGTTAATATTTTTATAATTTTTTATTTTAATAAAAGTATACGAATATAATTTAATAATATTTAAATTACTATCCAAAAATTACGAATCTTAATTTATTAAAAAATCGGTATAAATCTTAACACTATACCAAATCCAAATCTTTACCAATTGCATATATAATATCAACACATTGATGGGGAGCTATATTTGGCATTGTAAATTGAAATTCGAAGCCCGAGCCTAACAGGATAATTGTGCTTGAAAGAGTGGAATATGAATGTGATGTTGGGCATTTGATGCAATTGATTGCATGGGAAAATGAGCTGTGGTCCACTGCTTGCAAGTGCCCATAAACGTTTCAAGTTTGTTGAACAAATTATTACGCAGCTGAAAATTAAAATTAAAAAACACCTTATTTTTATCAAGTCAAATCCCGACGCTCCAATACTTGCACTTCGCAATTCACATTTATATAATTTTTTTTTTTTGAAATATTGGAAATCACGTCGTCAAATTGGGTTTAATCAGGGCTTAAGTAGAGGAGGTAAAATCCAAGACTACTTCAGGTTCTTACATAGAAATGTACCTATGGATTCGAATTCAAGGCCTGACAACCAAATTCTAAGTCCTTTACCACCAAAGCACACATCTTGATAACCATATTTATATGTTGTTGGTTACTATATAAAATGTAAATTAATTTTAAAATTTGTGAATCTTTGTTTAAGATGCATGCATGGCATAAGAATAATTCTACATTTGTTATTGAGACCTAACATAACCCTATTTATTAACTTAGTAAAATATCGATTGACCAAAAAAATAAGAGAAACATGATTAAGAAGTTTGGACATGTTTAATATATACCTTTAGGTATCTGGTGAAAAAAAAGACACTATTAAAAAAATAATTTTCCATGACTGTTTATAATTGTCATAAAAGTCATTTTATGATAGTTATAAAAGTGTCATAATAACTTATGTCAGACTCGGCCAAGGTTCTGGTGCAAACCTGAAACCAAAATGGAATTAGGGGTGTGCAAATTTTCAGTTCAATCCGCGACCCGACCCGACCCGCGCGAGTTTTCAAAAAAAATTAATGGTTTTTCAGGTTAATCTGACCCGACCCGAAATTTACGGGTTGGGTCATAGGTTTGATATTTTAAAAACCCGACCAGACCCGATACTAATATTTTTATTATTTTTCTAAAAAAATTATTATTTTTTTTAAAAATTTTACTTTTATTTTATTTATTTATTACTTTTATTGTCTTGAAACTTTATATATATGATAATTTTCGGAACATAAAATAACTAATATTTATATTTCAAAATAATTAATTCATTAAAAAAAATTATTTTTTTGACCAACCCGACGACCCGCCTTGATCGGGTTTAACCTCTCAAATTTCGGGTTTAGGTTTCCCAACCCGATCGGGTCTCACAAAATTTTTAAAAAACCTGATCCGACCTGACACGTGAACACCCCTAACTGGAATAGAAGATTCCGGTTCCTTTCGGTTCGGCTAGGGTTCCACCCTAATCAAACTGGAGGAACCGTCTGGTTCATCCGGTTATAACCGGAATCGTAAAGTTCCAACGATTTCGGTAGGAACCGTAAGGCCCAACGGTTCCTTATCCCTCAAGCCTTACACTTTTGAATATATATTTTTTTTGTTTTTTTTATAAAATTCCGAAACTATCTTTAATAACATTAATAAAACGATTAATTTTAGGGGCAACTTAAACATAACAAAATTAACCAATTCTATAAATACCCTTAATAACATTAATAAAACGACTAGTTTTAGGGAAAATTTAGGCATCACAAAATTAATCAATTCTATAAATACACCCTCATATTTCATTTTTTTTACACACCAATATTTTTTTATCATTCTCTCAATTCTCTTAATTCTCTCAAATATTATCCAATTCAAGATCTTTATTAATTTTCATGCTTCATGATATTATTTATATTTGAAACCATAAATAAAGAACTTATCTTAAACCTTTAAGCAATCTTCGAATTGTTCCTCGTATAATCTTCAGAGTCACTCATACGTTTGGCCTCCAATGGTATCCACAAAAAGAATAGAGTTAAGGATTTTAGATTTCTCAAATCCAATATTACGTATGTGTCTTTTGTATAGTGTTACCTTAAAAAAAGAGACTTGTTTTACGGCTTATGGAATTTTTTGGGAATATAAAGAATTTAAGTAAATTATTTATTAAAGAAAAATAAAATCTTTTTTTTCCAAATCTCAAAGTCACGTTAATGGCAAGCTAAAATGGGTGTTTATAGCTTTTGGTTTGAGTTGTTTTGATCCCAATCAAATTAGGATTAATAAGATAAGGATATGAGTAAATCCTATTAAAATTTGAATCCTAATTCATCCTAAATAAAACAACTATTTCCTTTTTATTTAATTAAATAAATTTTATCAATCCTGATCAAATTAGGATACTAAAAATCTGAAATTATAATTTAATAAAAAGACTTTACGTAATTATATTTCAACACCTATACTTTTAAAAATTTCAAATCAACCCCTGCACTTTTAGAAATTACAAAACAACCTCTAATTTCCAGATTTACACTTTGGCCCAAAAATTTCAAGAATTCCATTTTTATCCATAATTTCTGAAATTATGAATTTTCCCCAAAGTTTAAGAACTTAACATTTAAGTCCTAAAACTTAATTCTACATAATTTATCATTAACTCCTCAATACTTTAAAGTGTGTGACTCATTAGGTTATCTCTTATGTTGGCAATATAGATAGTTATAGACTTCTTAAGTCTAGATAAAATAATCTAATTAATTTATCCTCAATTAACTCATTAATTAAGAAATTAATTTCCATAGATCAAGAGCGACATTTAGCAATGCATCATGACCCTCAATTAAGAAAGAATACTAAATTTAGTGAAACCTATTCTGTAAACGATTATCGTATGATTCAATCCTTTCGCCTCATACATATCCCGCCAATGATTCTAAAGTATGGAAAATGTCTACACTATTAAATCATGACTAATAGAACATTGACTAAAGCTGATAATATATAGAGAGAGAATTTTTGAAACTCCTTTCAAAACTCGCCATAGCCATGGACTTATATTATCACTCATGTCAAATCGTATCTCTTGGGATATCGACTCTATGTTATCCAGAGCGGTGAATCCTTTTATTGATCTCTCACTACCTTCGTATGCTTTTCATATTGCCCAATCATGACCTTGTGCGCAATCTCGATCTTGGATCAACCACTCGATCTTCCAAACTATGACTCGAAACCAACAAACCGAAGTGTGGGCTTCACTCACAAAGATCAAACCTCTAAACAATTTAGAGAATTAAGATGTCACAATGGTGTTTGGCTTTTTAGAATTTCAAACACTCTCACAACACTTGTGAATGTTTAAACTCTCTCTATTTTCTCTCAAATTCTTTCGCACAACCCTTATGTGAATGAATGCAAACTGTTAACCTTAGGAAGTGAGAGAAATGGTAGATATTATATTCTCTTACACAAGCCAACTAACCTTGTCATTAAGCATCTAATGCTTTCTTGCAATGACCAACACAAAAATGTGAATGCCATACCAAAGCATAAGAAATGATAAGTTAAAGACAATGACTTTGTCATTAAGCATCTAATGCTTTCTTTCAATGGCAAACACATAAATGTGGAGACCATACCAAAGCATGAAATGCATTAGCTAATGACAAAACTATTAGGTGTAAATAAGCCACCTAATAGACATAATTGTTTGGATGACATGGTAAGTCATATGGCTTTGTCTTCAATGGTAAATAAAAATCATATCTTAATAATTATTTATTTACCTTCAATTATGTTGTAGTAATTATCTCATAATTATTACTAACTTGAGTATCTCATAATCAAGACTTGATTATCTCATAATCAAAGAATTCTAGAAACATTAAGTTAAATTAATTTAACATAGTTTTCATTTGTGACAATAAATATTATTAATCTCATTAATAATATATAAATATAAAGTGAGCTTATAATTAGACAATCTAATTATATTAGGTTTGTTACAGTTAATCGAGCTAGCATAGGGACCAAATGGACCTATGGTTCCGAGCTCCAATAATTCTGAAATATTAATTAAACTCTTTAATCAAATATTACGAATTATTAACTCCGCATTATTCCACTAAAAACTCGAAGTTGAACTCTCGTTATCGTAGATGAATTAAATAAACCGAACAACTTCAGTGTCCATCGATATAGTCATTACATATGGATATAGCCCTTCACGAATATCTCATAAATAGAGCCTAGTCAAAAGTCCGTTAAACCCCTCTAAATATTTTATCTCTTAAGCACCATTGATTCTATAATGAACAATTAATTCATAACAATTATGAATATAAAACTTTCTATTCGTAATAGAAAAGTTGAGCGCTCAAATTGTTCAAGTCTCGAATCAACTCTTAAAAGAGATACTCTTCAGCTTCTCATAAGAAGGAGTGAATTCCATATCTATGTAAAATGTTCCCAACTACACACCAAACCATATCCCTAAAATACATAGTTATTGGTCGGGAATGCAACACCAACCTCACCATAGTAAATCAAAGGACATAGTCTGTCATGCAGGAGTTCATAGTACACTCATGATTAAGATCGAATCCATATATGACCATCTATTAGATAAAATAAATTTCTCCGGTTAACGGATATTAAAAGAAATTCATATTTATCTGAGTCCAGTCTTATATGATCTCATCATACGAGGTGCCTCCACTCCCATGTCACTACATGAACGATCCCGGATCAAGGTCTTTATACAAGTATAGAATGGACCGCAGCTATAGATAAACCACAAATAAAGTACCATCTTTGTTTGCTCCATATGGACTATTTAGATTACTAACTTCAAACTTAAATCCTCTTGTGCATCAAACATACATTAAGTCTGAAGGTACAATAGTAATCAAGGTAAACAAGACAATTGGACAATATGCGATATAAATCAAACAACTTTGATAAAATGAATAATGCATTTATTATTATTACAATAATCAATTCTATTTTACAATACATGAAGCTTTAGAACATAAATCCCAACAATCTCCCACTTGGACTAGAGAAAATGGGACATTTCATGTAATCTTAAACCCTTTATGTGACTTTCAAACACTTTAGCCGATAAAGTCTTTATAAACGGATCAGCCAGGTTGTCTGCGGATGGAGTCTGTGTGACAGCGGCATCTCATCTCTACACTATCTCCCTGATGAGGTGATATTTCCTCTCAATATGCTTACACCTCTTGTGGCTTCTTGGTTATTTGGAGTTCGCCACTACACCACCATTATCACAATAAAGTGTGAGCGGTTTATCCATTTCTGGAATAACTTCCAGATCTGCCAAGAACTTACGGAGCCAGACTACTTCCTTAGCTACTTCACAAGCTGCTATATATTCAGCCTCCATGGTGGAGTCAGCAATACAAGATTGCTTTATGTTCCTCCATACTATAGCCCCACCACATAGGGTGAACACTTATCCAGATGTTGATTTCCTAGAATAGACATCCGTCTGAAAATCAGAGTCTGTATATCCTCTCAGAATCCTATTCTGACTTGTATATACAAACATATAATTTCTCATTCTCCGAAGATACTTGAGAATATATTTCACCGCTACCCAATGATCTAATCTTGGGTTGGATTGAAACCTACTGACTACTCTCACTGCAAAACAGATGTCTGATCTCGTGCATAACATAGCATACATAAGACTTCCAACTGCTGAAGCATATAATATATGTCTCATCTCCTCAACTATTTGAGGTGTCTTAGGAGACTGTTCCTTAGACAAATGAATTCTATGCCTGAAAGGTAAATTACCTTTCTTGGAACTCTACATACCAAATCATACAAGAATCTTATCGATATAAGATGCTTGAGACATTGCTAAGAGTCATTTCTTGCGATCTCGAATGATCTGGATCCCAAGTACATAACTTGCCTCTCCCAAATCTTTCATTTGGAATTGGTTAGCTAGCTAGATTTTCACGTCCGATAATATATTTACATCATTCCCAATAAGTAAAATATCATCAATGTATAACACAAGGAAAACCATCTTCCCATCAATGATGCGCTTGTAGAAATAAGGCTCATCGATGTTCTGTTTAAAGTTATAAGACTTGATCGTAGTATCAAACCTTATGTTCCAAGATCTAGATGCTTGCTTAAGTCCATAAATGGACCTTTGCAACTTGCAAACTTTTTGCTATTGACATTGGGTAATGAACCCCTCTGGTTGTACCATATAGGTACTCTCATCAAGATTGCCATTCAAGAATGCAGTCTTGACGTCCATTTGCTAAATCTCATAGTCATAATATGTGGAAATGGAAAGAACAATCCTGATGGATTTAAGCATGGCTACTGGCGAGAAAGTTTTTTCATAGTCAACTCTTTTTTTCTGGGTATAACCATTTGCCACTAGCCTAGCCTTGAAAGTCTATACTTTCCCATCTATTCCTCTTTTTATCTTGTAGATCCACTTGCAACCTATGGGTTTTACTCCATCAGGTTGGTCTACAAGTTCCCAGACTGAGTTAGAGTACATAGACTCCATCTCGAGGTTCATGACTTTGAGCTATTCCTCTTTATCAGTATCTTCCATTACAATACGATAGGTCAATGGATCATTTATACCATCACAAGATGCAACAACTTGCACCTCACCATTTCCTAGATAGCGTTCAGGTTGTCTTACAATCCTCCCACTATGTATAGGTGGTATGGTATCCTGATAAACTTGCATCTGAATTTCAGATGTAGAAGGTGTAATGTCTTTGTCAACATTTGACAATGGTGTACTGGTCGTACCAGCAAGTAACTCCTCAAGTAACACTTTATTTCGAGGTTTGAACTCTCTCATATAGTCCTCCTCAAGAAATGTAGTATTTATCGACACAAATATTTTATTATCTTCTGGACTATAAAAGAATCCACCCCTAGTTTCCTTAGGATAGCCTACAAATAGGCACACATGTGAACGTGGTTCCAACTTATTAGTCTTGTTCTTTAGCACATGTGCCGGACACCCCCATGTGCGGAAATGTCGCAAACTAGCTTTATGACCATTCCATAACTCTAAGGGAGTCTTAGAAACAGACTTAAAAGGAACTACATTCAGGATATACATTACAGTTTGCAATGCATACCCCCCAGAATGAACTAGGTAGAGTGCTATAACTAAACATTTATCTCATCATGTCTAGTAGGGTCCGATTTCTCCTTTCTGCAACACCATTTTATTATGGTGTTCCAGGTGCTCTGAGCTGTGAAACAATTCCGTGCTCAACTTAGAATTCCTTGAAATTTCTATCAAGGTATTCTCCTCAATGATCTGATCGTAGAATTTTGAAGCTTTTACCTAACTGGTTCTCAACCTCAGCATGATATTCTTTGAACTTTTCAAATATATCTGACTTATGCTGCATTAGGTAAACATACCCATATCTAGAATAATCGTCAATGAAAGTGATGAAGTATTCATAACCACCTCGGGCTCTTACATTCATCGGTCCGCAAATGTCCGAATGTATTAGCCCAAATGTTTCTTTGGCTCTTATCATTTTTCCAGTAAAAGGTTTATTGGTCATTTTGCCTTCTAGACATGATTCACAGACAGGTAAAGTACCAAGTTTTAACTGATTTAAAACTTCTTGCTTAATTAGTCTATCTATCAGGTCAAGGTTAATGTGACCAAGTCTAAGGTGCCATAAATAGGTATCATCATGAGAAATCTTTTACCGTTTAGTTTTAGATCTTTCAATCTTAAACATTTCGGTATTAAACAATGATTCATTCATTAACGACCTTAATACATATAGGTTATTTTCGGAGTTTCCCATGTATATTTTTAATCCATTTATACTAATAATAACGTACTTATTATTAAATGAAATAGAAAAACCATATTCCATAAGTTTTGTTAAAGAAATCAAATTCCTGCGAAAACCAGGAATATATAGCACACCATTCAAACATAAATAACTATTATTAAAGTTTAACTTGGAATCTCCCACTACTTTTGCTGAAACAGCATCCCATATTCCAACTCTCATTGTGAAGCTACCTTCAGCAAGGTCCCTTCATGAGTCAATAGCTGCAAAGAACAACAAACATGGTTAGTGGCACCAGAATCAACAATCCATATGGATTTATCATCCTCCACCAAAAGAGACTCAATGACAAGTAAACCAGATTTACTTGTATTCCTCTTCTCTTTAAGCTCTGCAAGGTATTTCAGACAATTCCTTCTCCAATGCCCTTGTTGTACACAATGGAAACATTTTCCTTTGGCATTGGTTCATTTGGAGCTTTTGTTGTTATTCTTTCTCATTGGTTTTGCCTTTGCCTTCCAATTACCTTTCTTCTTCTTCTTTGTAGATTTAGAAGATTCGGTAACATTTGCCTCGGCATTGGACCTACGAGGACCGTTCATAACAGACTCATAATTAATGAGCTCATTCAACAGTTCAGTCAACGTAAAAGTCAATTTATTCATAGAATAATTGCTTTTAAACTGTAGGAAACTCTTTGGAAGGGTTTCCCTGATCATTGTCACCTAGCTTTGCACATTGATACATGCACCATGGGTTTCAGCCATATTAAGATGATACATCATCTTCAACACATGGTCTCGGACTGATGTGTCTTCCTTCATTCTAGCGGTCAATACAGAGACTATTGCCTCATGTTGTTGTCGGTCTGAAAGTTGTCCAAACAAGTTCTGCAATGACTGCATAATCATTGATGTTGTCGCCATAGGCTCATGCTGTGCAGCAAAAACCTTAGACATGGATGCTATCAAATAGCTATGGGCTTTCTTATCAGCTTTAATCCAATAATTAAAGGCATTATGTGCAGCTCTACCAGCATTTGGTGCTGGCTCATGAGGACATTCCTCCATTAGGACAAATTTAAGGTCTTCGCACACCAAGATAGCATTTATGTCACTTTTCCATTTAACATAATTATCCCCAGTTAATTTTTCTTATTGTTTGAGAATTGAGATTGTTGTAGATGTCATGGCTGAAAAAAATAATAAACGCGCATTCAACATTCATTCATCGCATATTAAAATTTTCAAACATTTAGGCATAAAATTAAACATGATGCATGATCAATGTACAATGAATTAGAAACCTAAAAGAATTATTATGCCACGGTTATCTATCATCCCATAAATACGTGTCGTCGTAGGGTAGGTCAAGTTTTCGCATGATAGATTGAGACATTCTCAATTGATTAATATATCTGAAATAACTCCCATTCCTATATTAATCAACTATCATTATATTGATCAAGGAAGCTTTGATTAACAACTTAATCATTCCTTTGTGAGTGTGACCCATTATTTCGGAACCCTTGGACTTAACTTGTGAAGTGCCGCCGTAGGGTAGGTGAAATCACTAGATACATCTAGAGTCTCTATCCTTTCAGAATCCAAACCTGATATTGACCTAAAAGGACACCATCTGTAGGGGGACGAAAGCAAAGCCGTCTCGAGGCGCCTATTGAATCTCATGTTTCTGGATAACAATGTAGATCGCGGGATATATTATGGTGTACCCCTCTCCCACTCACTATTTTGAAGTATAATGTTTCTATCTCACTAATATCTTATGAATCTTAGATTATGCTCGGCTAAAGTCATAACTTTATTAATACTAGTTGATAATTTAGTGATCTAACCAATTTTAACTCTTAAAATTTTATTCATTAATCCTGATTAGTCTCTACTAACCAATTAACTTAATTAAACTAATTTAATCAAGTTTTTATAGTGATCTAATCAATTTAACTCTTAAATTGTTAATCCACTAATAGGTTTTAAAATTTAGAATTCAACGAACGGACCAAATTTCATTAAACCATTTAATCGATAAAAGCACATTATTTATTCCAAAGGTACGTGGTATTGTATCTCGAATGCAGACCATATTACCGTCCATTCAGAATCGGCTATGGAATTTATGTCCGGGTTTCCATCCGATATACCAAGGAAAATAATGTACTCATAAGGTCCATTTGTTTCTAAAACTTGAATTCATAATTTTTAAACTTTAAACCAATTAATCTTATTAATCCGTTTGCATGCATCTCATATTCTTATTTACTTTTAAATTACATAAAATCATATTTTATGACTAGAATATCATGTATATCTCCATGTTATGGCATGTGAAAAATACAAGAGTAGGCACCCTAGGCTATATGATATGTTAATAAACAATTTAAAACATATATATATTCACAGGTCTGGGCTGAATATGTTTGTGTGGCATTTGACGGGCGTTCGAACATTTTCATTCGTTCGTGTTGGGTTCGAACACCTGTTTGAACACTAGAACTTCATTTACTCCGTTTTGGAGCTTCCAGACTCCGTTTTGGTCCCCGGACTCGTAACAGAACGTAGTTTTACATACATCCATAAATTATGTTAAACAGACTCTTATTTTTTTATACTAATCTAATTAGTACAATAAATCCAAGGCATCATTTGGTCTTCAAATCTTGTTCCATGGAGTGTTGTTGAGTTCTTCGCGAAATTTATCCGTCAAAAGTCCTTTACGGCATCGGCTCCTCCAAGTTACAAATAGGGTTACATAATGAACTTATTACAAAAGAAATGAACTTACAACACTTGAAAGAATATGACCTTATGGTCTTACATTCCCAATACTAAAAATAAGAGCCGAAAAAATTAACGATCAACGCAATACATTCATCACATGAATCAAAGTAAACATTCATCACATGAATCAAAGTAAACATTCATCACATGAACATTAAAAACCATTCATCTCATGAATCTAATTGTGCCTACTCATCACAACATGCATTCTAATAATCTATTTCGCATATAAATTATAAAAACTTGAAACTTTAAAGGAGAAGGATTAAGAACACTTTTCAACCTTAAGCTCTTGATGCTAATTGTAGGAAACTACTTTCCTTAACGCGGCGGAAGTTACTTGTGGTAGCACCGGCTCCGGTATGGATCTTTAAAATTTTCTTTGCCTTCTCCCTTTGTTGTAGTAGTCAAGATCAATCATTTGTTGTCCAACACTTGGATCAACCACTCGATCTTCTGAACTATGACTCGAAACCAACAAACCGAAGTGTGGGCTTCACTCACAAAGATCAAACCTCTAAATAATTTAGAGAATTAAGATGTCACAATGGTGTTTGTTTTTTTAGAATTTCAAACACTCTCACAGCACTTGTGAATGTTTAAACTCTCTCTATTTTCTCTCAAATTCTTTCTCACAACCCTTGTGTGAATGAATGCAAAATGTTAACCTTAGGAAGTGAGAGAAATGGTAGAGATTGTATTCTCTTACACAAGCAAACTAACCTTGTCATTAAGCATCTAATGCTTCTTGCAATGGCCAACACAAAAATGTGAATGTCATACCAAAGCATGAGAAATGATAAGTTAAAGACAAGGACTTTGTCATTAAGCATCTAATGCTTTCTTTCAATGGCAAACACATAATGTTGGGGTTGGTGCTCAGAGTGTCAATTCCCGGTTGTATTTCTGTTAAATACTTCTGTAAAACATTATTATTATGAATAATATATGTAGTTTCTATAATATAATCTATCTTTCTATATGGTAAAGACGTAATGACCCTACAGTTGCAAAAGCGTCGCAACGGACATTGGGTAGTATCATGACGTTGTCATTCTCAGACAGTTCCTAGTCAAGGTTTACACTACTTGGTCAGTATAGTAAACCCGTTGAGACCGGTACATGTCGTATACTGGAATATATGATTCCAATGGTTTCTCAATGAACCATAAGTCTTGGAGACTAGTATAGACGTGTAGGTGTTTATAGCGGATAAACACTGAACGACTCACCGAAGATTCTTAATGGATGGTACACCAGCGTCAATAAGAATCTTCTTGGGTTGAGTAGCACTTGTGATTCTTAGACTTGAGATTCCATTGTGGGCACATGAGACATCTTCTACACTTAGACGGCAGTCACGTCACCGATCTATTTAAACCAGACCTCCGCCTGTTCGTTGGGTGTAAATAGATCCTCAGGGTGTCCTATGTGTATCAAGATAGGATCCGTCAGTTCTGTGTATCAGAGCATAGGTAGTCCATATGATTAGCAATCAGATAAAACCATGGGCCTGTGGTAAAGTTTAGAAGCTAGTTCTAAACATTCTTTTAGAGATTGCTAATAGAATAGTCGACTGGATAATCCCGATAGAGATTTGATGTTTACATCTATATCTCTGGGATTTATCCGGATACCTGTGACAGAGGAATTATACATTTTCAATGACCTCGACCTGTATGGTTCAGCGAGATTATCCGTGATCGTCATAATCTACGGGTGGATAGATTATGGACACGAAATTAGATTTCGTGACGGATATACCTGAATCTAGAGAGTCTCAATAATGAAACATACTCGTAGAGCACTAGAGCAACATTAATAAATAATATTGATTATTTATAAAGTCGTTTAAAGGTTAAACGCAAGATACGTGCTAAAAGGACTAGATAGTCATTTGCCTAATTATTGTGTATTTACATTTAATACTTGATTAATTTAAATACACGTTAATCAATAGTCAAAATGAGTCATGACTTATTTCCTAAATGAATATATGTTTTTAATATTTAATGTAAATATTATACATATATTTAATATATTTGTATTTGATTAATTAATTAATTATTTAATTGTTAAATGATTAAATTAATTAAAATATAAATATCTTACATTAGGATATTTAAAGTAAATGATGTTAGTTGCTTTTGTTGACTTAAATAAATATCTAATAAAGTTGTTATTAAGATATTTATGCAAGTTGACCAAATTAGCTTGAAATGAAAATGAAATTACATGTCTTATATTTTGTATATGTGAAATTCGGCCAAGGCCTTATTGTTACATGTATATATTGATTTTCATTTCACTTTACACTTAACCTAATACACTTTACTAAAAGAAACTCCATTGAAGAAACTTAAAGAAAGCTTGAGAAAGAAAAAAAGATTAAAGATAGCTTGGAATTTAGTAAGTTTTTCAAACTTGCTATTAGAGAGGAAATTGTTCCTTAGGTTCTAGGCTTCAACATGTGATGTTCTTAGATTATTTATTTCTTTATTTCTTTGTGTTTTTGTTGATGGAAGTTTGATAGAAGTGTTGAGCATGTATGGTGAAGGAAGGTTGTGACTATTGTAGTTGTAAACTTTCTTTTAAGGTTTTTGAAACCATGTTGCTAATCTAGAGTTATTGACCCACTCTTAAATGACCTAGATTTGATCTTGAGTTGTTTCATTGTGTTGAGACTTGGATTGGATGGAAGAATGATGATTGAAGTAATTGATTTAATATATTTGGTCTAATTTGTCCAATTTGTGGAAATTGAAAAATTAGGGTTCATGACCAATTCCAAATTTGGGGCTTTTCATATATGTCGTGTATTTGTGTGTGTATATGATGCATATAAAGTTTCAAGATCATTGGATTACATCTTGATGTGTTTTGATGCATGAAATGACAAAATGCACAACCCCCCCCCCTTTGTGAGGCTCACGGCTTTTGAGTCAATTTTTGGGGATTTTGGTGCTTTTGGTGTTTTGATGTTTTGAACATCATAAGTTCATCTTGGAAATGATTTAGAATCATTCAAAATTGATTAGATCAATTTCGGACTAAAATGGACAAAAATACAAAGTAAGGGTATTTCGGTAAATTCACTTAAATATGATTTATTGAATTTATTTTCATAATTTGATTATTGGAATGTTAAATAAATATGTTTATTTAATTAATCCGAGAAAAAGTTTTGAAATATGAAAATCGGATTTTCACCGCTTCCGCTGCGTTACCGGATTCACCCCTAAAAACCCCTACACATAAATGTGGAGGCCATACCAAAACATAAAATGCATTAGCTAATGACAAAATTATTAGGTGTATACAAGCCACCTAATAGACATAATTGCTTGGATGACATGGTAAACCATATAGCTTTGTCTCCAATGGTAAATAAAAATCAATATCTTAATAATGATTTATTTAACTTCAATTATATTGTAGTAATTATCTCATAATTATTACTAACTTGATTATCTCATAATCAAGACTTGATTATCTCATAATCAAATAATTCTAGAAAATATTAAGTTAAACTAATTTAACATTGTTTTCATTTGTGACAATAAATATTATTAATCTCATTAATAATATATAAATATAAAATGAGCATATAATTAGACAATCTAATTATATTACGTTTGCTACAGTTAATCGAGCTAGCACGGGGACCAAATGGACCTACGGTTCCGAGCTCCAATAATTTCGAAATATTAATTAAACTCTTTAATCAATAATTTCGAAATATTAATTAAACTCTTTAATCAAATATTTGGAATTATTAACTCCACGTTATTCCACTAAAAACTCGAAGTTGAACTCCCGTTACCGTAGATGGATTAAATAAACCGAACAACTTCGGTGTCCATCGATATAGTCATTACATATGGATATATCCCTTCACAAATATCTCATAAATAGAGCCGGGCCAAAAGTCCATTACACCCCCCTAAATATTTTGTCTCTTAAGCACCATTGATTCTATAATGAATAATTAATTCATAACAATTATGAATATAAGACTTTCTATTCGTAATAGAAAAGTTGAGCGCTCAAATTATTCAAGTCATGAATCAACTCTTAAAAGAGATACTCTTCTGCTTCTCGTAAGAATGAGTGAATTCCATATCTATGTAAAACGTTCCCAACTACACACCAAACCATATCCTCAAAATACGTAATTATTGGCCGGGAATGCAACACCAACCTCACCATTGTAAATCAAAGGACATAGTATATCATGCAGGAGTTCGTAGTACACTCAGGATTAAGATCGAATCCATATATGACCATCTATTAGATAAAATAAATTTCTCCGGTTAACGGATATTAAAAGAAATTCAGATTTATCTGAGTCCAGTCCTATATGATCTCATCATACAAAGTGCCTTCACTCCCATGTCACTACATGAACGATCTCGGATCAAGGTCGTCATACAAGTATAGAATGGACCGCAGATATAGATAAACCACAAACAAAGTACCATCTTTGTTTGCTCCCTATGGACTATTTAGATTACTAACTTCAGACTTAAATCCTCTTGTGCATCAAACATACACTAAGTCTGAAGGTACAATAGTAATCAAGGTAAACAAGACAATTGGACAATATGCGATATAAATCAAACAACTTTGATAAAATGAATAATGCATTTATTATTGTTACAATAATCAATTCCGTTTTACAATACATGAAGCTTTAGGACATAAATCCCAACATTATGGAGGTGTAATGTCAAAACATCTATGATCCACATACAATATACCATGGAGATCTCAAGTCTAAGGATCATTCATACTATCATAACAAAGAGAAATCTCATAGACATGTGGATAACACTCTATTGGGTTCTCAAACGGGTCAGTTCGATGTACTTGTTCTCCAACAAGCATCCATATATTAGACTAAGGTGAACACCATCATTAGCAACTTATGAGATCAGGTACATTCCTTCGACAAAGAAGCATACATAACATATGTCGATCTATATTGGATTTATCAATGTCCTAGTATTGATAATCCTACGATCAGGAACATTTAAGAATGACTGGATCTCATAAATTTAATTTAATTTAATTTCTTTAATCATCATTTTAAAAACTTTATTTTACAAGTAGTCAAAATTATATATAGACAGTACTTGCCAATTTTTATTAATCAGTTGATAGGAACAACAATCTGTTATCGATAATCACACTTCCTTTTCAGATAATTATACCAATTATGTCCTTGCGGGGATAAACAGGAAAACCATCCAGATATTGCTCGGGGAACCTTTTACTACATCTGCCTTTCACTTTGCATTTGTTAAATTAGAATTCCAGTCCACATGGACCATGAACCATACATTTCTGAACAAATATTTGAGCTATCGGATCAATTTTAGGGTTCGTTATCTCAATATTGACAAATCAATCAATGTGGTAGGTAGTTGGCAACTTATCATCTTGATACAAAAATAATAAGATGTGCGTATGTGGTGGCCAGCGTTTTTGGAACTTAATAGTGTAGACTTTAGATAATTGATATAGCACAAAAGAAAAAATATGTTTTTGCTTGTAATCGTTGGCCTCAAATAATTAGGACGACAACATATTTATACATATATACATTGTACAAATTGTATATCCATGGAAGAACACGTAATAATAAAACATACTAGAAAATTAGACAACAATAATGATAAATGTAAAAATCGGAAAAGAATATTAAAAAAAAACTATGATATTAACCTATTGAAACTCTTTCAAAACGTTGTCCAAGGGTAAGATGACAAAATAAACAGTCAAAATTGATCTTAAAAACTCTTGAGACAATATCTAACCTATCTACAAGCCATAGCATATACCACCTCCTGTCTAGTCAGGAATGTATGGTTCATGGTCAGCAATAACTCTTTTTTTTCCCACACGTCCATTGATGTATTTTATTAACATTCTTATTTGTCTTGTGAAATTCAGGAAATGGGGATTTGAGAAGCTTGTATAAAAGGATATAAAAAGAGGTACAAGGAGAGATCGTAAATACACAATTCAACCGCGTAGTGTTTATGCAACAAGAATCACTACAACAAAATTGACTTTTAGTGGCGAAAATTTTCGCCACTAAAAGCTATAATTTCGCCACTATTTCGCCACTAAAAGTGCGACACAAAAGGTATTAGTGGCGAAAATTTGATTCGCCACTAAAAGTGTATTTTTTTCACCAATGAAGGTTACTTTCAGTGGCGAAACTTTCGCCACTAAAAGTGTATTTTTTTTCATCACTGAATATCATTTTTACTGGCGAAATGATTTTTCCCCACTAAAGGTAGTACCTTTAGTGGCGAAAATTAGTACCTTTAGTGGCGAAATTTCTTTCCCCACTAAAAATACTGTTTTCTAAAAAATGTAATAAAATAAAATAAATCCTAAATTTTTAATATACCATATGATATTTTATATTGTAAAGTTTTACAATACATAAATTTTGATATATTAATTTAATGATCATATACAATAATATATGCAAATAGAATATTTGTATTTACAAGAAAAAATATATATATTGTTATAATATCAAAATATACAAATGATCAACAAATTACAATTCAAAAATAAAAAATTATTGTTGATTCCGTCTTAGTTCTAAGTTTACATTTTATATCCAAACTTTAAAATTGATGAGTCTCTTCAACAGTTTGTGATGGCATGAACCGACGGCTGTTGCTCCGCACAAGCTGCAATATCAACAACAAATTTAAAAATCAAATGACTATTGAACCAAAGTTTATTCTAATAAGTAACAACATATGAGATAAAATATAATTTGATTGAAGGGAAGGAAAAATGAGTGAAGAAAATGACAGAGTGGAAATATACATTTCCTCACTTTATCATATATTATTATTAATCATAACTAGCCATGAATTGCATGAGTTGTGAGAGCAAGATGAGCGAGAGCGAGAAACTGAGAAAGACGAGTCTGAGGTAGAGAGTTTGAGTCTTTGTGAGAGACAGAGCGATACCTAGAGAGAGATGATTTGGAGGCAGAGAGAAACCATAAACCTTAGGCAGAGAGAATTTGTCAATGGTTGAATCGAACGTGAATGCATCTTAGGGTTTGTTGATAGTGGAAGAAGCAATGTTTTGAAGAAATGTTTGGGTAAAAAATGAAAGTTTGGGAGCTGTAAAAGGCCGCGAAGATAAGGCGGGCATCAAAATTTTTATCGTTAATTAGTGGGAAAATATTTTCCTCACTAAAATTATAAATTTCGCCACTAATAGGATATTTTTAGTGGCAAAATTATATTTCGCCACTAAAAGTAAAGGTTTTAGTGGCGAAATATTTTTTCGCCACTAATTTCGCCACTGAATGTTTACTTTTAGTGGCGAAATTTAATTTCGCCACTAATAGCATCGATGCTCATTTCGCAAAACCTACAAGGCCAAACAAGCCCCAAGATGGAGGGCAAGATCAAATACTACCATTACCATGGCACAATCGCACAAAGGACTGAGCCCTGCACAACCTTCATCAATTGGACGAGTTACGACTTTGAGAACACACCTTATATGTTGGACACCACGATGAGTGTAGCTGGGGCTGTGAAGAAATTCGAGCTCAAAAAGATTGGCAATAGATTGGAACACACTCGCCAATGACTTTTGTATTTAAATTAAAACTGGGGATTTGATCAATCTGAGTTTCTTTTAATTTCTTTACTCTTGATTATCTAAATATTTCAGGGAAAGCTTGGCTAGAACACAAAGGAAGTGAATTTTTATCTTGAGGGTGCTCTGTAAATCCTATTTTGTATGATAGTTTTGCTTTTCAAAAAACCAAAATAGAAAAAAAAAAAAAAGTATATAAAGAGAATGAGATACATGTGGTATACGTGCATTGTATGTGAAAATATTTATAGAGAGACATTTTTTAACCTTTTAATATTCATTTATAATATTATTTGATTCTTATTTATTTGATGAATAATTTGGATTTATAGAAAACCTCGTGCGCTGAGCCATCTTATCTGTGAGAGTTGGCCAATGTGATTGAATTTGCTTTCCTTCGCTGTCTTTATTTTGTTTTCCTGCTCATCATGGATCTATGCTATGCTTTGTTGATGAGAATTTTTCTTTTTTTGGTATATTATGAATTTGTAGGAAAGTGTTTGTAAGCTATTATTATCTTAAGCAAAAGCCAAATAAAAAAGGGCATGTGAACTTTAGCCGCATCACAGTCTACCTCTCACTCACATCTTTAAGCCCCTTGCAAAGTTCAGTTTGTAAGGATATAATAAAGGATAATGAAGGGACATAAACGATGGAGGGTGTCACACCCGCTAGTGGCGATTCGGGAAATTCACACGGAGTGGAAATCTCATTCTATCACACATAATATTTGAGTAGTTTATTTTATATTCCATAGTATCGAAATCACCATTAAATATTATTGACGATAAAGTAAATAAAATTTATAATTGAAACAAATTCTGCATCATCACCATCATTAATCGCGATAAATGTAACGTGATATATTTATGACAGACTTAGAAGGGAGAGTTCAACAGTCTTCTACTAACCGACGAAGCGAGACAAACCCAAAGCGAAAGTCTTGGAACCAAGCTCTACGTAACTGCCCACGATCTAACTAGAATTACCTGTGGAGGAAGTAGAGGTGTCAGAATTTTGGGAAAATACTCATAGGAATCCGATTTCCTGTTTTGAAAATCTTTTCATCCGTTGAAATGTCGCTACATGGTTAGTCTGAATATAGTTCAAAACACCTTTCAAACATCTGTATGTAGCTATAAAAAAATCAAAATATATAAAATAAATGGAAAATTCACCAGTTTCTTCAAATTCCATTGATTATAAAATTATTTGAACGAAATTATGAAATTATAATAAATGGATGTAAAACCATAGCAATATCCAAATATCATAAAAATAACGAAAACCATATGCACGCACATAATCACACATCACAATCCATAATTGCATGAGCTCCAACTCTCATCAAATCCCAGATTACTATGACAATCCACATGGCCATGTGTAACAAACTAAGATACTTTATGAACTTTCACCAAAGGTAGCTCCACACTTTCCACAGGATTTATAATCGCTATATCGAAGGCGGTCCTACCCACCTATCATCCATGACTCACGTGGGGTCTATTATCATATACCACGTAGGCCCGGAGACCATCAATACAGTCCCGCATTGGATTTGTGGGTCTACACATGACGGTCCAGTCCACCATTATATAAGACTCATGTGTGGTCAACCATAACACTTTATGGACTTCACCAACGGTAGTCCTGTCACACTTTCCACACAGGGTTATAGACCCATTGTTAGGGATATGCCCTATACCCAACTTGTGGATGGGCTATATGTACATGTATTTGTAATATTTTCATTAATTAATAAAATGACAATCTATATTATACGTGTCTTACATAAATTATATAAATCATCAAACACTGTAATAAAGCCCTTGGAGTAATAAGATGATGGCTTCCACGCCTTATAAGAATCATTACTCTTAAACGTTCTTAGTCATATTTTTGTGAATAATCTGGGCGTTCACAAATCGGAGAGACTAGCATGATGATATGATCCGCCCTTAAGTGGGGTAGCCGATCTCAAAGGCTACTAGTGGAGATTCTTCCGCTTGGTGTATCACATGGATGTATGAGTTGCTCGTGTCCATCGAACTGACTACTGAAAGTTTTCACATGGAGTGTTTATCCCATGTGTCTGTGAGAACTCTCATGCATCGATTGTATGACTAGTCCTTAGACTTGAGGTCTTTACAATCTTATGTGTGGATCAAATAACTTTGACATTCTCCTTCCCCGGTTCAAAAGATCCGGTCATAAGGGTATGATTGGGTCATTTATTGAAACACATGAAGTTTGTAAAGATACAACAGAGAATCGCCACTCTCCCGTATAATATTTTCTTATAAGAGTAGTATTCCAGTTCACGAGTTGATATGTGTGATCAGTGCTTGAGACTGTGGCCGCAACGGAAGAATCATGTGAGATTCCTGGGTTAGCACGATTCATGACACTATCAACATCATACCTTTGACTATATGGGTAGACATTTTCCATACCCTAGGTCAAACAGTGGGGATACAGTGAGGCGATGGACCATATCATATGTAAATCACATACAGAATGGGTATATATATATTTCCTTCTCATTTGGGGGCCTTGGCATGTTACTAGATGTCAACCTAGGTCATTGAAATCGAATGACCATCTGATCGGAGGATAATTTATGTTCGATTAAATTATCACGATTCATTTCATGTCCAACTTGAGGGGAACCCAAAAGGTCACACACAACAAAGTCGAAATCAATGGTTAACAGTGCACAGTACAAATTTAACAGCATATATGATTGTTGTAGGAATTGTTCATAAATGGTTCAATGTGTTTAATTATTGAACAGATCATTTATGAGGTTCCATAGTGGCTTAGGGATTGGTGAATGACGATAGAGGCACTTTGGGAATTGGAATAAATAAATAAATAAAAATGTGAATAGTAATGTGAATAGTAAATTTTTTTATTTGTTATTGGTTTTGAATTCCAATTCGGCCCAAACTCTTATTAGGATTTTATAATCTCATTAAACCACTAAATTAAGATCCAATGGCTAAGATTAAATTAGCATTTATCCCACATAAGATTCTTAATTATTTTTTTTTGTCTTTGGAGCATCTATATAAACCCAAAGAATTCTTCACAAATTTTTATACCAAACCTTTCATATCTTGGGTTTATATAAGTGAGCAACTCTAAAGTTTAAGAGTAAGCCACTGATTTTGAGGATCCTTAAGTCTAATTGACTAGAGGAACCTCGAGTTAAAAGTTTTGAGGTATTTGCCTAGGCTAGCACCAAGGGCAAAATACTCGTGCACTCAAGGCATAGTCTTGCCATTGAGTTTTGGCTTTGGTGTGTGCACCTTTGGAGGCCACACACTTGGATGGCTCTTTGGAACGTGGAAGAGCTTGCTGAGTTTGAGAAAAGCTTGTAGATTGGAGGGAGGATTGGAGGAGTCTTCGGTTCATGTAAGTATTTTTCTTTCTTTATTTTAATTAGAGTTGTTATGATAGTTATCATGTTTAAGTTTATGTTCTTTGCATGTTTTATTAGTTTTTATGCTTAGAATATATAGTAACATGTCTAGGTTTTTAGAATAATCAAAACAAATGGGTCTTGGGCAAAGGGATAACGGCATCATAATTTTTGATTTTTCGCTGCGCATTCGCGGCCGCTTCCCAACAGTGGTATCATGGTGCCGTTTTTGTTTTGATTAGTTATCTCTCATTTGAACTCGAAATTGGGTGTGTAAATGCTCGTTGGAAAGCTAACACCCTGAACTTAATTTTAGGCACAAGTTTTGCATGATTTGGTTAAGATTTGAATTTTGAAATTACATTTAAAATTCATGCATCTGTAAAAAAATGTGAATAGTAAATTTATTTGAATAAAATAAAATACAATATCATAATTAAATATTAATCAAAGTTATTTAATGCCTAAAATAATTCAAACATATTAAAACTCATATGCTTGATGATTCTATGTATGATTACAATTGGCATGATTATTTTAGGGTGCAAACATCTAGAGACTCTCTAAGGAAATAGAGAGTGTATTGCTTATCCCTTAGCTAAGTAATTATTCCGTGATGAACTTAGAGATTTATTACCTTTAAGGCTAATAAATATAAATCAATTGTTTATAATAAAAGAAATTATAAAAGATACAAGTGGGGTGGGACTAAGGCGTTAATAAAACTTTCCAAACTAAAGTTAATTTAACCAAAGGTATTACTAGAGTTAGATAATGATTTGGTGTCTTCCTTCACTCACTACATTTTTATAGCCAAAAGGAAAAGCTGTGAAGACATCTAGATATCATTTACTCAAAGCTTACCTTAAAGCATATTTAATGTGTTGGACTAATTTGGAGGATCTATTGTTTATTCCTGTCGCCAAGGCAATAAGAGCCTAAGAGGTAAGGGTATTTAAGAGAGTTCGCTCCACCCTCCCTCTGAGGAATTTTCAATGGAGGAATCCATTTGACAGTTATTCACTTAAACTTGCTAAAATCCTCAATAATAATTTAAGTCTAAAATTTGCCTCCCATTGTAAAGTATAGACCCAAAGGGCTTAAACCGTATTGGCAGGACTAGGCTTTACCAGACTGACCAATACCAATTTTTCCCTAAATCGTACAATTGACAATGGTTTGACTTTTCTGAGTCATAAGACGCACCGACCCTTAGGCGTGGTCTTATAACTTAGTGGCAAAGATTGGGTGTCCACGAGGACTAGCATAAGCTATGACATGTTTGATTGCCAACCCAATGATCAAGGAATTATGATTTATATCATAAATTGGTTGGGAACCTACCTAATTATCATATTTTATAACGACCGGCCCTAGTTGGAGTTATGAAATGATGATAATGAGATCCTTGCCCACAAGAAATTCATCATATTGGGGTTGATGCGATTTGCTTAAAATTTTAAAACAATTGAGTGGGAGCAACTTCATAATATTAAAAGCCCATGTTATTATGAAACATTAATGAAAACATATTCATAATTTTAACATTCTCTCTTAACAGGTGGGTTAAAATATTTCACAAACATTCAAATGGCAAACAAAGTATCACTTTGTTCCATCTTTGATGAGCATAAGCTCAAAGGGGACAACTACAATGACAGGTTTAGAAACCTTAAAATTATCTTACGACAAGAAAAGATTTTATATGTTCTTGAAAGACCATTTCCCCCTGAACCCGCAGAAGATGCTGACCAAAATACATTTGATGCTTGGAAGAAACACATCGATGATGATGAGCAAGCAATTTGCATAATGCTTGGCTCTATGTCGGACGAACTTCAAAAAGCTCACGAAGATATGGATGTTCAAACCATCATCGTTCACTTGAAGGAGTTGTATGAAACTTCCGTTCATATCGTGAGATTCCAAGTGTCATTTGCCTTATTCCAAACAAGGTATAATGAAGGATCTGTTAGTGGACATGTGCTTAAGATGATTGACCACATTGAAAAATTGGCCAACCTCGGGTTCATCATGGATCATGAGATATGTCATGATCTAATTCTTCAGTCCTTACTAAAAGACTTCTCTAACTTTATTATGCAGTTTCATCTGTCTGATAAAGAAGCTACTTTAGCAGAATTGCACAATCTGATAAAGCAAGCAGACAAGGACTTGAAACCATAGCTTAATGTTGTGTTTCTAGGTTTAATCCCAAGATCAAATCAAGCATAAAATGTGAATGAATAACAAAGAAGAGTGGCGGAAACACACTTACATTGATCGGTTTATGGATGCGTCAAACAACAAAAATTTGCTCCAAGATTCGGCCAAGGTACTTCTTCAAGAAATGTTGTCCAAGCTCCAAGCTTTTGTGGATTCCAAGCTCTTGAATTAGTTTCCCTAACACCTTGTATGATCCTTTGATGAGTGCTAGCTCTTTGAGAAATGTTGCAACAAAAATTCTCACTTCCTCCTTCACAATTTTCGGTCAAGAAGAAGAAATATTGGGAGAGTAAACTTGCTACAAGTTTCGGTCAAAAAGAGAGAAGAGTGAAGCTTGTTAAAAATGATTTCCAAAATCAATTAATTTGATATACCAAAAGTGTATTGGTATATGTCACTCAAAGCTTTCAAATTGGAGTGTAAACCAAGTTTCCACCAACTCCACCTAAACACATCAACCAAAATCAACTAAAGGTGACATGTGAAGTGACATCCAAATGCGAGTGGGCCCGCAAACACTCCCGGGCTCGGGTTCGTTAATTCCAAATTAACGAACTTCCGTCGCAACGTAATTAAATCGAATTTAATTAAATAATTATGCCTAAGAAAATTACTATTCACATCACTAACGAATTAATTCTAAATTAACTCGTTTGCCCGAATTAAAATCTAATTTTAATTCCGCGTCGAAATCTAATTTCGTTTAATATATCAAATATATTATTTTATCGATTAATTCCAAATTAATCTGTCTCTCTCTTCAAATAGTACTTTATCCCAGATAAAGTCTCTCCGCAATTAATCCCAGATTAATTATGCTCGAATCATACGTCATCGATGAATCTTTGGGAAGCGACCCAAGAGATCCCTGGATATGTTTGTAGTAAATACGGTCGTCGAACTATCCGAACACGTACGTACCAAGTACTACGTTTTTACTGATTTACGAGACAAGATTGGCTTCTAGCAAAGCGCCATGCCTTCCCAATTCTCCAGAAATATTCTTAATGGAATATACGATCTATATCAGGCATAGTATACATAGTATTGCATATTACGATCCAGTATCGGATGTCACATGCAAGGCCTGGGGCTGGAATAGTGTCTGCCCCATACGAAACATATATCAGATCACTAGCAACTAGTCTCTTTATTATCGGATTATCATGACCTAGTCATATTATCCCGATGGTTGCAACCCTTAGAGAACCAGTTCTGTATCCCTGCGTGATCATCATCTCCATATGACTGAAGTGATAATTTCATCTTGACATCATATCCAATACACTACGATTCTCAATAAACCCAGAAAAGGCGTACACAGAACCTGTTAAAGTCCTGGATGACCAAAACCAAAGCGTATTGATTGTCGCAAGTACTAGCGATGCAAGTCTCAGGTTAAGACCAAATACAGCTACCCTGATGCGGATTCCCATAGACACATAGTCATACTACCAATGGGATTCTGCGGGGTCTATCCAGAGCGAAGCTATTTTTCGTACCATCGGTAAAACACAACCTTCTATAACACTTGCATAAGTATCCAATACTTAAATACATGAGAATTATGTTGTTACGCTTCCATAACACGCACAAGTGCAATACTAGTCTATTCCGCATTATCGATGTCCAGTCTCGATAATACTACGACTAGGGATATTTAATGATTAAACCTTTATGGATTGATACTGTCTCATATCTTATCAATCCGGAACTAATCATAAGGACTTTCATCATTCACACATTTATGTAATCTAATTACGAAATGATAAAAGGCAATTCCCATTGCTATATAATTAATTTGTACAAAAACACAATGTCTTTTACAAATAGTGACGCTATAGGTCATAACTGTCCAACAATCTCCCATTTGGCCTATAGCCAGTCACTCAAGCATCTAATACATGAACTATGTACATGTCGCTCAAACTTCTGCTGAGGAATGGCTTTCGTCAACGGATCTACAATGTTGTCCTCTGATGTGACCTTCTCGATCTTCACATCACCACGATGTATGATCTCACGAATCAGATGGAAACGTCGAAGAAAATGTTTGGATCGTTGATGAGACCGCGGTTCCTTAGCCTGCGCTATAGCCCCGTTATTGTCACAATATAATGGAACGGGCTCAACTGCTAACGGAATTACTCCTAATCCAATTAGGATTTTTTGGATTCAAACTGCCTCTTTTGCTGCTTCAGCTGCAGTGATATACTCCACTTCTATTATTGAATCGGCAACAGTCTCTTACTTGGAAGATTTGTACTCGGATTGCGACTTACAGTCGTCTTGTGACTTACAATACTCCGTTATTCAAACAAAATATGTACCCGGATTGCGACTTACAGTCGTCTTTGTCGATTTGGAAACTTGCATCGGTTACCTTAAGTTCTCCATCTCCATAGATTAAGAAAGCATCCTTAGTTCGTCTAAGATACTTAAGGATATTCTTAACCGCCATCCAGTCACCTTCACCTGGATCGGCCTGATAGCGACTACACATGCTCAAAGCATAGGAGACATCAGGTCGCGTACATATCATGGCATACATGATCGATCCGACTACCGAGGCGAACGGTATCCGACTCATACTGTCTCTCTCATCTTGAGTTTTAGGACACATGTCCTTAGATAGAGTGACGCCATGTGACACTGGCAACAGTCCCCTCTTGGACTGATCCATGTTAAATCTCTTCAACACTTTATCAATGTACGTACTCTGGGAGAGTCCAAGCAGTTTTCTAGATCTATCCCGGTAGATCTTTATTCTTAGAATAAAGGCTGCTTCTCCCAGATCTTTCATGGAGAATTTCAATGAAAGCCAAGCTTTCACCGATGTTAACATGGGAATGTCATTGCCTATAAGCAATACATCATCAACATAAAGGACAATGAATGTTAGTGCTTTCCCACTAACCTTCTTATATACACAAGGATCATCCTCGCTTTGAACGAAATCATATTCTTTTATGATCTCATCAAAGCGTTGGTTCCAAGAACGCGATGCTTGCTTGAATCCATAAATGGATCGATTTAACTTAAAAACCTTGTTTGCAAGTCACGGCACGACAAAACCATCAGGCTGTTGCATATAAACATCCTAAAAAAGGTTTCCGTTAAGGAAAGTGGTTTTGACGTCCATCTGCCATATCTCGTAATCAAAATATGCAGCTATCGCAAGCATTATCCGAATGGATTTAATAATGGCAACGGGTGAGAAAGTTTCATCGTAATCGAAAACATGTCGTTGACGATACTCCTTCGCTAGAAGCCTAACTTTATATGTTTGTACGTTGCCATCCATGTCGGTCTTCTTCTTCAAGACCCATTTGCATCCAATAGGCTTTACGCCTTCTGGTGCATCAACCAGTGTCCAAACTTGGTTGGTGTAATGGAATCCATTTTGGACTTCATGGCCTCTTGCCATAAAGCGGAATCAATATCTTGTATCGCTTCCTCATACGTAGCCGGTTCATTATCCTCAATGAGATTAATATCTACATGAGGTGAGATCAGAATCCCATACCTCTCAGGTTGTTTCCCGACTCTCTCCGACCTATGCGGTCCTTGTGTAATCGAAGATTGTGGTACAGCTTCATCCCTGATGAACTGTTCATGTTCCGTTGAGGATTCTATGCCAGGAACAGTATCACTCCGATTTTCATCGAGTTCTACTTTCCTCCCACTAACCACTGCATTTAGGAATTCATTCTCAAGGAAAACCGCATGTAGAGCAACAAATACTTTGTTCTCTTGTGGGTGATAGAAGTAATATCCTTTGGTTTCCCTAGGATATCCTACAAATAGGCATTTATCCGATTTGGGTTCAAGTTTGGTACTTTCCAAACGTTTGACGTATGCCCAGCATCCCCAAATCTTCAGGAATGAGAAACCCGGTTTCTTTCCTGTCCATATCTCATACGGAGTCTGTTGAAAAGACTTTGACGGAACCTTATTCAAAATAAGTATTACACTGTTTAATGCATATCCCCAGAAGGAAATAGGTAGCTCAGTGTGACTCATCATAGACCTTACCATGTCTAACAAAGTTCGGTTTCTTCGTTCGGACACACCGTTTAATTGCGGTGTTCCTGGAGGAGTCCACTGTGAAAGAATACCATATTCTTTCAAGTAGTCAAGAAACTCATTGCTTAAGTATTCGCCACCATGGTCCGACCGTAATGTCTTAATACTTTTACCGGTCTGTTTTTCAACTTCGTGTCGAAACTCTTTGAATTTCTCAAAAGTTTCCGACTTGTGTCTCATAAGATACACATAACCATAACGTGATGCATCATCCGTAAAGGTTACGAAGTATTCATATCCACCTCTAGCCTGGCTAGACATGGGCCCACAAAACGTCACTATGAACAAGGGCTAACAGTTCTGTGGCTCGCACACCTTTATGGCTAAAAGGTGACTTAGGCATTTTACCTAATAATCAAGATTCGCAGACGTCATATGAATTTGGATCAAATTCGTCCAAGTACCCACTCTTCGAAAGTGTGGATATGCGAGTCTTGTTTATGTGTCCCAGACGACAATGCCACATATAAGTTTCATCTTTATGACTTACTTTAAGTCTTTTGTTTGTTACAGAATATGGTTGAGATTGATTTATATTCAAAATATAAAGACCATTATTTACAACAGCAGTGCAAATTTCTATATCATTTTTATACATAAAACACCCAGTGTTTCTAAATACAAAAGTATACCCATATTGGGTTAACATAGATACATAAATAATATTCCTAGTCAAACTAGGTACATAATAACAGTCCAAAAGTTCAAGTACATGCCCCGAGGGGAGTTTCAAAACAAAAGTTCCCACAGCCAAAACGGCAACAGATGTCCCATTTCCAACACGCAGATCAATCTCCCTTGACGCCAGTTTCCTACTAATCCGCAGATCCTGCACATCAGTACAAATGTGAGTACCAAAACCAGAATAAAAAATCTAATTTTTAAAACTAGAAGTAGTCATGTTTATTTCTATAACAAACATACCTGAGGCCGGTGTTTTGCCCGTCTTTATCTCCTTCTGGAGCGCCTTCTACTCGCGGCAGTCACGCTTCCAGTGACCCCGCTTCCCACACTGTAGGACTACATCCTGAGACTTATCCTTAGGCTTCCCAGAAGCCTTTGACGCTTTACCTTTGCCCTTCTTTTTCTTCTTCTTCTTGATACCTCCATCGTCGCCCTGGGCCCAGCCCTCGGTGTCCGAGATGTAGAAGCGAAGTGCGCCTCGCGCTTCTTGCCCTTAAGAAGTTCCTTCTCTGCCTCACGCAGCGTGGGCATCAGCTCTCCAAGAGTCTGCTCTTGGTTCATCATATTGTAGTTCATAATGAACCCACTCCAAGTGTCGGGGAAAAACTGCAAGATCAAATCTATAGAGGTCTCTATCTCAAAGACAATCCCCATTTGTCCAAGCTGCTCAATATCGGCAATCATCTGTGTCACGTGATGTTCAACAGACGTACCCTCCGACATCCGAGTGTTGGACAATTATGACCCATAGCGTCACTATTTGTACAGATTATGGTGTTGTTGTACAAATTAAGTATGTGACAAAGGAGATTGCACTCTTATCATTTGTGATTAGATCACCAAGATATATAAATGATAGGAGGTCCTTATGATTTGTTTCTGGATTGAGAATGATATGAGACAGTATCAATCCACGAAGGATAAATCATTAAATATCCCTAGTCATAGTATTATCGAGATTGGACATCGATGAATACGTAAAAGACTAGTATTACACTTGTGAGCATTGTGAGGGCAGAAACGACATAGTTCTCATATATTTGGGTATATGATACTCATGCAACTGTAATAGGAGGTTGTGTTTACCGATGGTATGGGAAACAGCTTCGCTCTGGATAGACCCCCTCGGAATTCCATTGGTAGTATGACTATGTGTCTATGGAAGTCCGAAATCAGGGTATGTGTATTTGGTCTTAACTTGAGACTTGCACCGCTAATACTTGCAACAATAAATATACTTTGGTTTTGGTCGTCCAAGGCTTTAACAGGTTCTGTGTAAGCCTCTCTGGGTATATTGAGAATCGTAGTGTGTTGGGTGTGATGTCAAGACGGAAGTATCACTTTAGTCATATGGAGATGATGATCGTGTAGGGATACAGAACTGGTTCTCTAAAGGGTTGCAACCATCGGGATAATATGATTTGGCCATGATTATCCGATAATAAAGAGACTAGTTGCTCGTAATCCGATATATGCTTCGTACGAGGCAGACACTGTACCAGCCCCAGGCCTTGCATATGATCATTCGATACTGGATCGAAATACGCAATACAACGTATACTACGCCTGATATAGATCCTTATATTCCTGTAAGGATATTTCTGGAGAATTGGGTAAGCATGGCGCTTTGCTAGAAGCCAACCTTGTCTTGTAAATCGGTACAAACGTAGTACTAGGTACTTACGTGTTCGGATAATCCGACGACCGAATTTACTGCCAACATATTCGGGGATCTCATGGGTCGCTTCCCGAAGATTCACCGATGACGTATGACTCGCACTCTTTATTAATCTGGGATTAATTAGATGAGAGAGAAAATTAATCTGGGATTAATTACGGAGATATTTATCTGGGATAAAATATCGTTAAAAGAGAGATAACGATTAATTTGGAATTAATCGATTAAATAATATATTTGATATATTATACGAAATTGAATTTCAACGAGGAATTGAAATTAGATTTTAATTCGGGCGAACGAATTAATTTAGAATTAATTCGTTAGCGATGTGAATAGTGATTTCGCTAGGCATAATCATTTAATTACGTCGCAACGGAAAATTCGTTAATTTAGAATTAGCGAACCCGAGCCCGGGATTGTTTGCGAGCACATTCACATTTCGAATTCGAGTGCGGCACGCAAGTCAAATCTAGCGTCAAATCATTAGTCACATCAAGTGTCAAATCACATGTCACTTTGAGTGATGTGACAATTTGTCACTTGATTGATATGAATAGTGATAGATGTGATGGAGGTGGTTGTGTGCATTAATTACCAAATTTTGGCTCCAAATCTTGTTGACTTTTGAAAGCCATATACAACTTTTGGTCTTGATTTTTGGTATAAACTTTTGGAAACCAAAAACACACACAACTCTTTCCTTCCTCTTCTCACACGCCCAGGCTGCTTATTTTTTCTTTTTGGTTGCTCACGGCGGTGAGCTAGGGGAAGCCAAGTGTGGTGTTTTGTGGCAAAAACATCAAGAGCTAGCACTCCGACAGACATGCGAAGGTGATAGGGAAGTCCACCCATGAGCTTGGAATCATTTCGCAAGCTTAGAGCTTGATGGAGATGGATTGAAGCCGAAAATGGAGAGGGAACTGCAGCTCACTTCCCGAATGCACCAGAGGGCAGAAAACTGAATTTTTGTTCGTTGCCGCGTCGCTCAACCGATCGATGTGAGTATTCCGCAACTCCCTCGTTGTATTCGCAATTATTTTTATGCTTTGTTATTCGATCCTCGGGACCGTAGAACTCCAACAATTGGTATCAGAGCGAGTAAGAGCATGAAATTTGATTAGGGCTTAAAATTTGGGTAAATTGATTTTGAGCATGATTTTGTTAAATTGTTTGATTGAATATGTTTAAATGATGTTTAATTGAATATTGATTGGATCATTTCATGAAATTGTGATTGGATCATTTTTCCCCAAATTGTAGAGGCTTGGCCGAATCTACAATGAACCTAATGTCTTGGATTTTGATTTTTTGATTCATTGGATGAGTTAAAATCATGTTGGGAATATTGATTTAATATTGAATTGGATTTAATTGGATTGAATTTAATTTGGACCTATTAAATTCCCTTAATGCCGAGACTAGTAAAGCATGTTTGGGTTTGATTTTTATTAAAATATGTTGGACATGTTTTAATGTTGATAAACATGATTAATTAGGCTAATTTGGTGTTTTGGAAATATTGATTTGGGTAATTAATTGTGTTATACACTTTATGTAATTAAATTGTGAAATTGGGTTTTGTAATTTAATTATGTTGGGCCTATTTTAGAACTTGGGCTTTTAAAGTTGTTATTGGGCTTATTGGGCTTGGTTGTATAAGTTGGGTTTAGGCTAAATTGGTTGGATCCAATTGGGCCCAAAACCGCTTCATAAAGCCCAAATGTGACTAATGGACCTTTAAAGATTAATTGGGCCTAATGGGCCTAAATTGATTTCTAGGCCTATGGGGTTATTCCCGGATTGGACTTTGGTTATTGGGTTTGACCCGAGTTGACCAAAAGTCCACGCCTTAAGAAATTAATTAAAAGCCCATTGGACTTTAATAATTGACGTGGACGTTAATCGGGCTTTGAGACCCGTAACGATTAAATTTGGAATTTAAGTCGTAAAGATTTATTAATAAAGTGTAGTATTTAATTTGGAATTAATAATTGGATTAGTATTAAAACATATTGAATTGGATTTAATTATGTAGTTTAATTTAATTCGAGAATTCGTACTTTGAGTACTTATTCGCAAAATGAGTTTGACTCGTGCAAAATCAAATCGTTGTTTGAACATTGGATGGTCATTAATTATCAGATTAATTAATTTGATTAGATTGATTGATAACATGCTTGTGTGAATACATGGTTGTGATGCATGAATAATGTATATCGGATGATATTAGATGGGTGGGGCATTTTAGAAATTGTTGTAATAAATTTGATTTATTAATTGGACCTGCGTGTCCAGCCTTATTACCTCATTTCTCATTGTATTTCTCTTATCACCTATTCCCCTAAATGTAAATAAGGTTTCTTTAGAAGTGTAGTGTAACGGGTAGAAGTAATACTTGTGCTAGCGGGAGAGAGGAAATGGAGAGATTTGATCTAGGATCAATGTGTTAAGTATCCATCCCATATCATTATTATTTTATTTATACGCGCTTTATTATGTGTTTAGAATGCATGTTTAAGGGTGTATGATGATGGGACCTTAACAAATATAATAAATTGGTTGCCAATTTGCACGCGAAAAACCCTCGCAAAATATTAAGCGTTTTTCCTTCCATTGAGTGATTCTTACTCAAGATCCGAGACTGGCATTGGTTTGTGGCCAAAGTCAAGGCCTTGTGTCCGTCGAGGATGTTTTTGAATCACGAGAGCTTTGTTCCATATGGGTGTCTTGTCCAAGTGTGGTTTGTTGGCCAAGTTGTCAAGACAGCACACCTTCTTATCCATCGACATTGATTACGAGCTTTCCATAGTCAATGGGTCACGCTTAACTGGGATCACTAAGTTTGTTGTGCCAAAGCCAAGGCTTAGTTGATTCAGAGGAAAAGGTTAGGTAATATATTGGATATATTGGCATATATAAGATAATGTTTCGGACTTGATGTCCCTCTACTGGATCTAGGAATTGGATTGGATCCAATTGATCTTAGAGATCTACCTAGTTAATTATCATACAATTTGTTGGCCAAAGTCAAGATTGTGTGATATTTAACGGGATCCTAGCCGCTAGGAAACACGGTTTCCCCCGAGTACTCGACAGAGGGTTAGAGGCTCGCGAAAAATAGTGGATTTTAATTTGCAATATTCGTTTAATACTTGCCATACGCGCTCAATCAAATATCATTCGTCAATTAAATTAATTATTAGTTGGACTAATATTTAATTGTTGTTTTAATTAACAGTTGGACTGTATTCAAACAAATTAAAATTAGAGTTGATTAAATAGTTGGACTATAATAATTTTCGTTATAATAAATAGTACCTAAATCGTTGATTAAATAGTTGGACTATTAGAATCAAGATATAATTGAAAGATTGACATTTAAAACATAATCCTAGGGAAAATATATTTAAATGTTTTAATTTTCAAATTGGAAATTAATAAGTTATTTATTTGATAAATAACATATTAGGCCTAAGCCGGAGTTAAGCAAATAGTAGAGCATAATCTTTGAAGATTTATGTAATGATAACTTTAGTGCTTAATCCATTTGCTTGTCACAGTAGACTCCTTAATTTTCTTAATAAGAATAAGGATTAGATCCTAAAGTATGATAAAGAAATTGAAGGATCTTCATAGATCTAATTTTAGATCTTAGAAGTACTAAATTGCAATAATAACTCTTTGAGAGTTAATGACTATTCTCAAGGAGACAAAGTCAAACTTTGCAATAGGAAAGTAGCGCAAAGCGCACTTTACTTCAATATTCTAGTCAGTCGAGGCTAGGCCAAAGGCTTCTGGAGTGTTGAAAAGGGCAAAGGCAAAATCATTATAATCTTCTGGGAAGATAAAGGACATATCCCAAAATGTCTGCTTAAATTGTGGCAAACAGGATCGCGGAAGCGTGACTGCCGTTTGAACAAAGCAGACATGAAGGAATTGAAGACGGGGCAAGGCTCTGACTTCAAATATGTTGTCATAATTAGTTCACTACTAGTATTAAAATTGGATTTTAAACTTAGTGTGGTACATAAATATGCAATTGATGTTCAGAATCTGCTATGAGCAGAGGACTGACATCAATTGAGATTATCTGCGAATTGGAAAACGGGACGACTGTCGCTGTTTTAAACAATAGATACCTAATTAGGAACTACCCTTCGGGTGTGTACCTAAATATGGAAACTGTTATAATGTAACTAGTTTGACTAGGGACATTATCTCCATATCAGTGTTTATCCATTGCGGATATACCTTTATATTCTAGAACACTAAAGTGTTTTATTATAAAATGATATTGAGATAAACACATTAGATGTGAATAAAAGTATTTATATTTTGAATATAAAAAATCTCAAACATATAACATGACAAACAAATAGCTCAAACTGATTTGATCAGATGAAACATATTGTGGCATTGTTGTCTGGGACACAATTAAACAAAATCGTATATCCACACTTTTGAAGAGTGGGTACTAGGACTGTTTTGATTCCATTCAAATAAAGTCTACGAATCTAGTTTATTGGGCAATGTGCCTAATGTTGGTTTATTCTAAGGTCCCAAGATCAAACAAGACATGAAATTATGTGTGAACACACCAACGGAGGTAGCGGAATACTCACATTGATCGGTTATGTCGATTTGAAGACGAATCATGTCCAAAAACGCACTGCCTTTGATCTCACCACTGCAACAGTCCACTGTCCTACAAAACAGAAAATTGAGTGAAGAAACGGAGCTCCGAGCTTCGTCCAATGGATCCCGGCTCATGGGTGAACCTCCCTACCACCTTCGCAAGACTTGTAAGTGTGCTAGCACTTGAATTTTCACCATGAAAATCCACTCTAGCTTCCCTCAAGTCACGTTTTTGTGATGAAAAACAGTGAGCATTGTGGCCCCTTGGGCGTGAGAGAAGAGAGAATTTTTGAGAGAGATGAAGTTTTGTGTTGTTATTAAAATGATTTACCAAAAATCAATTTATATTTATGCCATAATTTTCATTAAATTAATAATAAAATTATGACACATAACATGCAATGGCTTAGAGTGTCAAACACTCAAACTCCATGCAATGACATTGAGTGCAATCTACACTATCAACATGCAATGCATTATCAATAAAATAATACATACAATGACATGTGTCATGTGGGCCCCACACGTTTCCAAATGAAAGTGGGCCCACGTGCACTCACGCGTTCGGGTTCGATATTTCCGAAATACCGAGCTTACGTCGCGACGTTAATTCAATCGAATTTAAATAAATAATTGCGCCTGGCGAAATTATTATTTACGTCGCTAACGAATTAATTCTAAATTAACTCGTTTGCCCGAATTAAAATCTAATTTTAATTCCGCGTCGAAATCTAATTTCGTCTAATATATCGAATATTAATACATTGATTAATTCCGAATTAATCGTTCTCTCTCTTTAGACGACATTTTATCCCGGATAAAATATCTCCGTTATTAATCCTAGATTAATTTTCTCTCTCTTTCTTATAATCCCAGATTATTCAAGAGTGCAAGTTGTGCGTCATCGGTGGATTATCGGGAAGCGACCCATGAGATCCCCGGATAATCTGGCAGTAAATACGGTCGTCGGAGTATCCGAATCACGTACGTACCAAGTACTACGTTCTACCGATTTACGAGACAAGGTCGACTCCTAGCAAAGCACCAAGTCTACCCAATTCTCCGGACATATCCATTTAAGAATATTAAGATCTGTATCAAGCGTAGTATACAATTGTATTGTGCATATCGGCCCAGTATCGGATAATCACGTGCTAGGGCTGGGGCTGGATAAGTGTCTGCCCCGTCCGAAACACATATCGGATGTCTGGTAACTAGTCTCTATAATCGGATATTCATGACCTGGCCATAATATCACGATTGGATGCGCATCACTAATACCGTATCCTGCGTGACATCATCTCCATTACGACTGGAGTGACACTTCCGTCTTGACATCACATCCAATACACTACGATTCTCTGATAAACCCAGAAGAGGTGAACACAGAACCAGTTAAGATCCCCACCACCAAAACCAAAGTTTACCGATTGTCGTAAGTATTAGCGATGCAAGTCTCAGGTTAAGACTATACACACCTACCTTGATTTCGGCCTCCCATAGACACCTAGTCATAATACCAATGGGATTCCGAAGGGTCTATCCAGAGCGAAGCTGTTTCCCGTACCATCGTGAAACACGACCTCCTATCGCACTTGCACAAGTATCCAATACTTATATATATGAGAACTATGCCGTGTGCCCTCACAACGCGCACAAGTGCAATACTAGTCTATTCCGCATTATCGATGTCCAGTCTCGATAATACTACGACTAGGGATATTTAATGATTAAACCTTTGGGGACTGATACTGTCTCATATCATTCTCAGTCCAGGAACTAATCATAGGGACCTCTCTTCATTTATATATCTATGGTGATCTAATCACAAACGATGAGAGTGCAATTTCCTTATTACATAGTTAATTTGCTACAACAACACAATGATCTGTGCAAATAGTGACGCTATGGGTCATATTATCCAACAATCTCCCACTTGGCACGTAGCGAGTCACTCAAGTGTCCTACACTCGAACTATGTACAATTCGCTCAAATTGCTGAGGAAAGGTTTTCGTCAGCGGATTTGCTTAATTATCGTCTGACGCGATTTACACGATCATCACATCGCCACGATGTATGATCCGAACGAATCAGATGATACAGAAGTATATATCTGGATCGTCGATGAGACCTTTAATTCCTTAGCCTATGCTGACGCCTAGCTCAGCTGCTAACAGAACTTTATCTAATCTTATTAGATTTATTTTCTACCCAGATGGTCTTCTATTGCTGCCTCAGCTGCAGCAATGATCCGCATTTGTTGTTTTCGGCAACAGTTATCTTGCTAGGAAGATTTCCAGCTCACTGTCCCTGTTATTCAAACTTTATAGTACCGCGTATTTACCGGTTTGGAAACTTGCAGCAGTGATCCCAGTCACTTCAAGTTCTCCATCTCCATAGTTTAAGACAACATCTTTAGTTCTCTCAGATACTAACAGATGTTCTTTAATCTTCAATCCAGTGACTGTCACTTGGATTGACCCGATTGTGACTCCATATGCTCGAAGCGTATGAGACACCAATACAAGTACATTTTAAATGTACAATTTCCCAGAGAGTGTTAACAACTCCAAATCTATCCCAGTAGATCTTTATTCCCTGAATAAAGGTTGTTACTCCCCAGAAATCTACGGAGAATTTCTATTGAAAGAATATCTATGAAAGCCAAGCTTTCACCAATTGCTTTATGGGAATTTCACTGTCAGTGCGCTCTCCCACTAACCTCCTTATATACACAAGAATTATTTCGTTTTGAGTCAAATCATAAACCATTATGATTATTTCAAAACGACAGTTCCAAGAACCTTATGCTTGCATCAATCCAAACATGGATCGAATAACCCGCAAACCTGGTTTGTCGGTTATACAAAATCGTCAGGATGTTGTAAACATCCTCCAAAAGGTTTCCTTTTCAGGAAAGCGATTTTGATTTGTAACTGACAAATTTCATAAATGAAATATACAGTTATCAACAAGCATCTTCAAAATGGATTTATCATGGCAACAGGTAAAAAGGTTGAACCGTTATTAACATAATGTTGATAACGCTACCTTTCCGTCAAAACCTTAGGTTTGCACGTTGGTATGTTGCCTTCCATGTATGTCTTCCTTGAAGACGTTTAATGTACCATAGGCACAACGCCTTGTGGTACAACAACTAGTATCCAAACATAGTTGTTATACATGGAATCCATTTCGGACTCATGGCACTTTGCCATAACAGGGAGTCGATACCTCGTATCACTTCCTCAAAACGTAGTCGGATGGTACACACCATAAGATTGACATCTTTATGGGGTGATCAGAAACCCATACCCTAGGTTGTTTTCTGACTCTATCCGATCTACTAGTTTCTTGTGTATTTGAAGATTAATGGTATAGTTTCATCATAGATGAACTATTTGTGTTCCATTAAGGACTTCGTGCCTTGATCAGTATTACTCCGATTTTCATCGAGTATCACTATCCTCCCACTGACCACTGCATATCGGTATTCCTCTCAGGAAAACCGCATGGTGAGCAACAATTATATTGTTCTCATGTGGGATTTACAAGTACTATATTAAAGGTTTCCCTTAGGATAACCTATATTGGCACTTATCCAATTTGGGTCCTTAGTTTGGTATCATCCAAACGCTATGCCTGGCATACCCATTTATCAGGAATGAGAAACCTCGTTTCTTCCCTGTTCATATCCTATATGATATCTGTCAAACAGATTTATATGGAACCTTATTCTAAATAAGTTTTGCACTGTTAATACATATCCTGTTGAAGGAAACAGTAGCTCAGAGCGACTCGTGATAAACCTTATCATGTCCAACAAAAATTCGGTTTTTGGTTCGGACACACCGTCTAACTGACGTGTCTCGGGAGGAGTCCTCATACGAAAGAATACCGTACTCTTTCATTTATGTATGAAACTTACTGCTTAAGTATTTTCCATTACGGTTTCACCGTGGCGGAATAATACTATAGCCGATCTGTTTGTCTACTTCGTGTCGAAACTCTAAAGTTTCCGATCTGTGTTCTTCAAAAGAAACACATAACCACAACGTGATGTCACATCCGTTAAGGTCACGAAATATTCATGTTCACATCTAGCCTAGCTAGATATGGGCCCACTTACTTCACCATGAATAGGGCTAACAGATCGGTGGCCCTTTTACTATTACCAAGTAAATAGTATTTTAGGTATTTTACCTAATAAACTAGATTCGCAGACCTTATTTGAATAGTCAAATCAGTCCTAGTACCCACTCTACAAAAGTGTGGATATACGAGTCTTGTTTAATAAACTAGATTCGTAGACCTTATTTGAATAGTCAAATCAGTCCTAGTACCCACTCTTCAAAAGTGTGGATATACGAGTCTTGTTTAATTGTGTCCCAGACAACAATGCCACAAATAAGTCTCCATTGATCAAATCAATTTGAGCTATTTATTTGTCATTTTATATGTTTGAGATTTTATTTATATTCAAAATATAAATTCTGTTATTTACATCCAATGTATTTATCTCAGTATCATCTTTATATATTGAAACACTTTAGTGTTCTAGAATATAAAGGTTTTATCCGCAATGGATTAAACACTGATATAGAGATAATGACTCTAGATAAACTAGTTACATTATGACAGTTCCTAATTTAAATACATACCCAAAGGGTAGTTTCCTAAACTTAGGTATCTACGGTCGAAACAGCGACTTTCGTCCCGTTTCCGATTCGCAGAGAAATCTCGGCTTGAAGCCAGTATCCAGCTCACAGCGGATTCTGAACGTCAATACATATATTTTATGTACCACACTAAGTATTTAAAATCCAATTTTAATACTAGTAGTGAACATAACTTTGACAAATATTTTAAAGTTAGAGCCTCGCCCTTTCTTTAATTCCTTCGTGTCTTCCATATCCAAATGGTAGTCACTTTGGGATATGTCAATTACCTTTTCAATATTTCACAAACCTTTGGCCAAGCCTTGGGTTTTAGAATATCGAAATGATGTGCACCTTGTGCAACATGCCCAATTGCAAACTTTGACTTTTTCTCCACTAGAATAGTCAATTAATTCTCCAAGAATTATTAATTGCAACTTTAATACTTTTAAATCTAAAGATAGATTTATTATAAGTATATTAATTAAGCACTAAAGTCATCATCACATAAATCTTCCAAAGACTTTATGCTCTACTATTTGCTTAATTATGGGCTTAGTAATAATAAGTTATTTTATCAAATAAATTAACCTATTATTAATTCCCAATAGAAAATTAAATCATTTAAAACATTTAATCCAATGATTATATATTTTAAATATTCAACCTTTCAATTCTTTACTTGATTTTAATAGTCCAACTATTTAATCAAATTATTAAAGTACTATTTATTATAATGATTACAATAATCCAATTATTTAATCAACTATAATTTTAATATTGATTACTATAATCCCATTATAAAATCAACTATCATTTAATTATATTGATTACTATAATCCAATTACAAAATCAACTATATATTGAATGAGTTTGTATATAGTCCAACTATATATATATTTTTTTAAACAACATAAAATATTAGTCCGACTAATACTTTTGATAAATATGACGAGTAAAATAAGATGAGCGTGTTTAGCGAGTATTCGAACGAATGTTGCAAATTCAATACTTGCCTCCCACTATTTTTCGTCGAGCCTCTAACCCTCTGTCGAGTACTCGGGAAACCGTGTTTCCTAGTGGGCTAGGATCCCGTTAAATATCACACAATCTTGACTTTGGCCAACAAATTGTATGATAATTAACTAGGTAGATCTCTAAGATCAATTGGATCTCATCCAATTCCTAGATCCGGTTAGGTGGACATCCAAGTCCGAACATATATCTTATATATGCCTATATATCCAATATATATACCCTAACCTTTTTCCTCTGAATCAACTAGGCCTTGGCTTTGGCACAACAAACCTATGATCCCAGTCAAGCGCGGACCCATTGACCATGGAGGCTTCGTAATCAATGTCAATGGACAAGAAGTGGTCTTGACTTTGGCCAACAAACCACAACTTGGACACGACACCGATATAGAACAAAGCCTCGTGATTAAAACACATCTTTGATGGACAAGGGCTTGACTTTGGCCAACAACCCCTGCCAATCTCGGATCTTGAGTAAGAATCACTCAATGGAAGGAAAAACGCATGATATTTAATGAGGGTTTTTCGCGTGCAAATTGGCTACCAATTTAATTATCTTTGTTAAGGTCTCATCATCATACACCCTTAAACATGCATTCTAAATACATAATAAAGCGAGTATGAAAAAAATAATAATGATATGCGGATGGATACTTAACACATTGATCCTAGATCAAATCTCTCCCTTTCTCACTCAAGCTAGCACTTGTACTACTTCTACCCGTTACACTACACTTCTAAAGAAACCTCATATATATAGAGGGGAATAGGTGAGAAGAGAATACAAAGAGAAAGAAGGTGATAAGGCTGGACACGCAGGTCCAATTTAATAAATCGAATTTATTACAACAATTTCTAAAATTGCCCACCCGACTAATATCCATCCGATATACATTATTCATTCAACACAACCACGTATTCACACACATAAGCATGTTATCAATCAATCTAATCAAATTAATTAATCTGATAATTAAGTGATCATCCAATGTTCAAACAACGATTTGATTTTGTTCGAGTCAAACTCGTTTTTGCGAATAAGTACTCAAAGTACGAATTCATGAATTAAATTAAACTACATCATTAAATCTAATTTAACATGTATTTAATACTAATTCACTATTCAATTCAAAATTAAATATTACACTTTTATTTAATAAACCTTTTACGATTTAAATTCCAAATCTAATCGTAACGCGTCTCAAAGACCGATTAACGTCCAACGTCAATTCAATTAAAGTCCAATGGGCTTTTGATTGATTTCTTAAGGCGTGGACTTTTGGTCAACTCGGGTCAAACCGATAACCAAAGTCCAATCCGGGATTTACCCCATAAGCCCATAAATCAATCTTGGCCCATTAGGCCCAATTGAACATAAAAGGTTCATTAGCCGCAATTGGGCTTTATGGTTAAGGTTTTGGGCCCAATTGGATCCAATCCACTTGGCCTAAACCAAACTTGATAAATCAAGCCCAATAGGCCCAATTACAATTTTAAATTCTAATTTCCAAAATTAGGCCCAATTAATTAAATCCAAAAATCCAATTTTCACAATTTAATTACCAAAAGTGCATTATATAATTAATCACTAAATCAACAATTTTAACAAAAAACACCAAATTAGTCTTATTAATCATATTTAATTCATTCACATGTCAAACACACATAATGAAAAATCAAATCCATTTACATGCTTCAATGCTCTCGGCCAAGGAGGGATTTTGTGTCCGATTTGGTTTCGATCCAATCGAACCTACAATCGACATCAAATCACCATCCGATTTGATTTCATACACATCCAATGTCACAAAACCAAAAAAACCAAGACATTAGGGCATTTAGATTCGGCCAACATAAGGAATTTAGGGTTTTTGTTCAATTTAAATTAAATCCAATTCAATCTTAAATTAACATCATCCTTTATCATTATAACTCATCCAATGAATTAAAATGAAAAAATTCCAAGTTTCCAAACACATCACACATTCGGCCAACACTTCCAATTTGGGCAAATTGATCCAATCACATTTTGTTGAAATTGATCAATCAATCTTCAATTAAAGATCATTTAAACATGCTCAATTAATCAATTTAACCAAATCATGCTTAAAATCAAAATACCCAATATTGGTCACATATTCGGCCAAGATGCAAAATTTGGGGAAAATAATTCCAAATCATTTTTCATCAAATTAGTCCAACCAAAATGAATTTAAACATGTTATAAACATACTCAAACATTCAATTCATTCAAATCATGCTCAAACAAGTTTACCCAAATTTTAAACCCTACAAATTTCATGCTTGCAACATTAGCTCTTGATGCCATTGTTGGTTTATTCTAAGGTCCCAAGATCAAACAAGACATGAAATTATGTGTGAACACACAAACGAGGTAGCGGAATACTCACATTGATCGGTTATGTCGATTTGAAGACGAATCGTCCAAAAACGCACTGCCTTTGATCTCACCACTGCAACAGTCCACTGTCCTACAAAACAGAAAATTGAGTGAAGAAACGGAGCTCCGAGCTTCGTCGGATGGATCCCGGCTCATGGTGAACCTCCCTACCACCTTCGCAAGACTTGTAAGTGTGCTAGCACTTGAATTTTCACCATGAAAATCCACTCTAGCTTCCCTCAAAGTCACGTTTTTGTGATGAAAAACAGTGAGCATTGTGGCCCCTTGGGCGTGAGAGAAGAGAGAATTTTTGAGAGAGATGAAGTTTTGTGTTGTTCTTAAAATGATTTACCAAAAATCAATTTATATTTATGCCATAATTTTCATTAAATTAATAATAAAATTATGACACATAACATGCAATGGCTTAGAGTGTCAAACACTCAAACTCCATGCAATGACATTGAGTGCAATCTACACTATCAACATGCAATGCATTATCAATAAAATAATACATACAATGACATGTGTCATGTGGGCCCCACACGTTTCCAAATGAAAGTGGGCCCACGTGCACTCACGCGTTCGGGTTCGATATTTCCGAAATACCGAGCTTACGTCGCGACGTTAATTCAATCGAATTTAAATAAATAATTGCGGCCTGGCGAAATTATTATTTACGTCGCTAACGAATTAATTCTAAATTAACTCGTTTGCCCGAATTAAAATCTAATTTTAATTCCGCGTCGAAATCTAATTTCGTCTAATATATCGAATATATTAATACATCGATTAATTCCGAATTAATCGTTCTCTCTCTTTAGACGACATTTTATCCCGGATAAAATATCTCCGTTATTAATCCTAGATTAATTTTCTCTCTCTCTTCTTTATATCCCAGATTATTCAAGAGTGCAAGTTGTGCGTCATCGGTGGATTATCGGGAAGCGACCCATGAGATCCCCGGATAATCTGGCAGTAAATACGGTCGTCGGAGTATCCGAATCACGTACGTACCAAGTACTACGTTCTACCGATTTACGAGACAAGGTCGACTCCTAGCAAAGCACCAAGTCTACCCAATTCTCCGGACATATCCATTTAAGAATATTAAGATCTGTATCAAGCGTAGTATACAATTGTATTGTGCATATCGGCCCAGTATCGGATAATCACGTGCTAGGGCTGGGGCTGGATAAGTGTCTGCCCCGTCCGAAAACACTATCGGATGTCTGGTAACTAGTCTCTATAATCGGATATTCATGACCTGGCCATAATATCACGATTGGATGCGCATCACTTTAAGAGCACTAATACCGTATCCTGCGTGACATCATCTCCATTACGACTGGAGTGACACTTCCGTCTTGACATCACATCCAATACACTACGATTCTCTGATAAACCCAGAAGAGGTGAACACAGAACCAGTTAAGATCCCCAACCACCAAAACCAAAGTTTACCGATTGTCGTAAGTATTAGCGATGCAAGTCTCAGTTAAGACTATACACACCTACCTTGATTTCGGCCTCCCATAGACACCTAGTCATAATACCAATGGGATTCCGAAGGGTCTATCCAGAGCGAAGCTGTTTCCCGTACCATCGTTGAAACACGACCTCCTATCGCACTTGCACAAGTATCCAATACTTATATATATGAGAACTATGCCGTTGTGCCCTCACAACGCGCACAAGTGCAATACTAGTCCTATTCCGCATTATCGATGTCCAGTCTCGATAATACTACGACTAGGGATATTTAATGATTAAACCTTGGGGACTGATACTGTCTCATATCATTCTCATCTAGGAACTAATCATAGGGACCTCTCTTCATTTATATATCTATGGTGATCTAATCACAAACGATGAGAGTGCAATTTCCTTATTACATAGTTAATTTGCTACAACAACACAATGATCTGTGCAAATAGTGACGCTATGGGTCATATTATCCAACACCTAAAACACTATTTACTTGGTAAAAGTGTAAATGCCACCAATCTGTTAGCCCTTGTTCATAGTGAAGCTAGTAGGCCCATGTCTAGCTAGGCTAGATGTGGATATGAATATTTCGTGACCTTTACGGATGTGGCATCGCGTTGTGGTTATGTGTCTCTTTTGAAACACAAATCAGAAACTTTTATAGTTTCGACACGAAATAGACAAACAGATCGGCTAAAGTATTATAACGTCACGGTAAGACCGTAATGGAAAATACTTAAGCAATAAGTTTCTAATATACTTGAAAGAGTATAGTATTCTTTCAATGAGGACTCCTCCCAGAACACGTCAATTTGACGTTGTGTCTGAACAGGATAAACCGAATTTTGTTGGACATGATAAGGTTAATCATGAGTCGCTCTGAGCTACCATTTCCTTCAAAGGATAAGCATTAACAGTGCAAAACTTATTTAGAATAAGGTTCCATAAAATCTGTTTGACAGACTTCATATTAGGTATGAACAGGAAAGAAACAAGGTTTCTCATTCCTGAAGATTTGGGTATGCTAGGCATATGTTTGGATGATACCAAACTAAAATACAAATTGGATAAGTGCCAATTGTATGTTATCCTAGGGATACCAAAGTATAGTACTTATACAACTCACTAGAGAACAATGTAATTGTTGCTCACCATGCGGTTTTCCTAAGAGGAATACCGATATGCAGTGGTAAGTGAGAGGATAGTAAAACTCGATGAAAATCAGAGTAATATTATTCCTGGCACCTATTCCTTAATGGAACACTAATAGTTTATCAAGGATGAAACTATACCAATAATCTTCGAATACATAAGAACCGTGTAAGTCGGAGAGAGTCAGAAAACAACCTGGGGTATGGGTTTCTGATCTCACCTCATCAAGATGTCAATCTTATTAAGGTATACCAACTGACTGCGTATGAGGAAGTGATACAAGGTATCGACTCCCTTTTATGGCAAAGTGCCATGAATCCGAAATGGATTCCATGTATATCAACTATGTTTGGATACTAGTTGATGTACCGCAAGGCATTGTGCCTATTGGTACTTTATAAGTCTTCAAGGAAGACATACATGGATGGCAACATACCAACGTATAAATCTAGGCTTTTAGCGGAAAGGTATCGTTATCAACATTGTGTTGATTACAACGAAATCTTTTACCTGTTGCCATGGTAAATCCATTTGGATAATGCTTGCAGATGCTGCATGTTTCATTTATGAAATATGACAGCTGAACGGGATAATCGCTTTCCTGAAAAGGAAACCTTTCGGAGGATGTTTATAACATCCTGTCAGTTTTGTCGTACCAAAACTAGCAAACAAGGTTTGCAGGTTATTCGATCCATGTTTGGATTGAAGCAAGCATTAGGTTCTTCGAATTATCGTTTTGATGTAATCATAATGGTCTATGATTTAATTCAAAACGAAGTGATTCTTGTGTATATAAGAGGGTTAGTGGGAGCGCACTGACAATAATGTCCTATATAAATAATGATAATATATCATTTCTTGGAAATGATATTCCCATAAAATAATCGGTGAAAGCTTGGCTTTCGAGAAAACTCTTCGAGAAATCGTACATTGAAAAATGTGCGTGACCTGGTGTCTCATACGCTTTGAGCATATGGAGTCACAATCAGGCCAATCCAAGTGATAGTCACTGGATTGATATTTAGAACATCCGTTAGTTTCTTAGAGAACTAAGGATGCTATATTTAACTATGGAGAAGGAGAACTTGAAGTGACTGGGATCACTGCTGCAAGTTTTTTAACCGATGAAAAGACTATAAGTCATAAACGGTACTATACAGTTCGAATAACGGAACAGTGAGCTGGAAATCTTCCAAGCAAGATACTGTTACCGAATAAACAACAAATGTGAATTATTGCTGCAGCTAAAGCAGCAATAGAAGCCATTTGGGTCGATAACAAATCTAATTAGATTAGATATAGTTCTTTTGGCCGCTGAGCTAGGCTTCAGCACAGGCTAAAGAATTAATGGTCTCATCAACGATCCAGATATATACTTCGATATTAATCTGATTCGTTCGGATCATACATTGTGGCGATGTGATGATCAAATAAATCGCATCAAATGATAATCATGCAAATCCGCTGACGAAAACCTTTTCTCAGCAGTTTGAGCCAACCGTACATAGTTCGGGTGTCAGACACTTGAGTGACTGGCTATAGGCCAAGTGGGAGATTGTTGGACAATTATGACCCATAACATCACTATTTGTACAGATCATGGTGTTGTTGTACAAATTAACTATGTGACAAAGGAGATTGCACTCTTATCTTTTGTGATTAGATCACCAAGATATATAAATGATAGGAGGTCCTTATGATTTGTTCCTGGATTGAGAATGATATGAGACAGTATCAATCCACGAAGGATAAATCATTAAATATCCCTAGTTAGAGTATTATCGAGATTGGACATCGATAAATACGTAAAAGACTAGTATTACACTTGTGCGCGTTGTGAAGGCACAAACGGCATAGTTCTCATATATTTGGGTGTATGATACTCATGCAAGTGTAATAGGAGGTTGTGTTTACCGATGGTACGGGAAATAGCTTCGCTCTGGATAGACCCCCTCAGAATTCCATTGGTAGTATGACTATGTGTCTATGGAAGTCCGAAATCAGGGTAGGTGTATTTGGTCTTAACCTCAGACTTGCACCGCTAATACTTGCGACAATCAATATACTTCGGTTTTGGTCGTTGTAGGCATTGCATTTTCGCACGTGAAACCCGATGATGAGTCTCAATTGGAGGCACTACCTTTTTAGCTAAGGATATTGCGGGAAACGGAGGTCGGAAGGGGAAATTCGGAATAAGTATGTCATCAAGTTCATTCCACAAGTTCACTGTCTTCGTTGGTGCTGCGTTCGTTACTTCGTTCGAACCTCGTGCAGATTGCGGACGTTCGTGCCACGTTCTAATTGGCATTCGAACGGAGCCGTATTTCTAGTTTTGCTGCTAGCCTCGCTCCCCAGCCCATTTAGCCCCCCAAAGCCCATAAAACACATCCCAAATTAAAATATTATTAATTAAATTAAAACATTAACTAAATGAAATATTAATTAAATTAAATAAATAAAGAATTAAATCATTTAACATTAAATAAAACATAAAATAAATCATGCCTAACTTAGACAAATTAAATATATTATATACTAAAACTAAAAAGAAGATACACCTAATTAAAATCAATCCTAACCAATTAAAGCCAATCATATATTTGACTTCCTAATCTAATAAGATAATTACCAATCTAAAATATTTGTATTCCTAAACCAACACAAATTAAATATTGCAACTTCCTAATTTAAAATATTTTGTCCCCCCTCAATCTTGTGTATGCCTTTCTTGGAAATCCTAATTGAATACCAAAATCCTTTCCTTGTGAGACAAGGGCAACCCCTAGCTCTCTTCTATATAAACATGCACTAACCTAGCCACTTTTCCTCTAGACTCTCTAACACACACCCAAGACAAAAAAAAAAAAGAAGAAACACTTGACATATACACAAAAAGAGAACAAAGGGCCCCAACCATCTCCTCCATAGCCGAATCCACCACAAGAAACTACCCTCACATAACCGCAAAACAGTACCAAAACAACCCCTGACCACCACCGAAAATCAGCCCCATTAAACCTCCACACATCACCAAAAATCACACCAAACACAGCAGCTTAAACAACTCCTAAAACAGTCCCTAAAACCCCACACAAAACCACACCAAAAAGAATATCAAAACAGTCCACAAACAGTAAGCAGAGGACACAGAGGAAGCGGCAGCAAAACCATAAGGAAACAGCAGCAAAACGGAGTCGGAACAGTAGCTTGAGTGGCCGAACAGCGAAGGAAGAGGCAAACCAGTGAACCAGAAAAGTTGCAGAGCTTTACCCCCTTTCGATCTTCGTGGAACGCTTGAGTGTTCTATTTATTTCAATGAAATAAAATATGGAGATGGTATTTTGAATAATGTTATCTATGTCTTACAAACTAACAAGAATGTTCAACCTCTAATATATACAACGTTAACTCGAATAATCTCAATGAATCACTTCTATGGCACAGTCACTTAGGTCATATCAATGAAACAACATTAACTAAGCTACATAAGGATGGGTATTTGAGACCCTTCAAATATAAATCTTATGGAACTTGTGAGTCTTATTTACTTGGTAAAATGACCAAATTACCCTTCAAAGGTAAAGAACAGCGTGCAACGGAGACATTAGAATTCATACACTCTGATGTATGCGGACCATGTCAGTCACCGCCAGATGTGGATTCTCCTACTTCATTACCTTTATCGATGATCACTCACGATATGGGTATGTGTACCTTATGCGGTACAAATCTGAAGCCTTTGAGAAATTCAAAGACTTCAAAGCTGAAGTAGAAAACCAGCTTAATAAAAATATTAAGTCACTAAGGTTTGACCGAGGTGGTGAATACTTAAGCAACAAATTTCAAGATTACTTGAGAGAAAATGGCATTGTTTCCCAGTGGACTCCTCCGGGAACTCCACAGCAAAATGAGGTCTCCAAAAGGATAAATCAGAGATTATTAGATATGGTCTGATCAATGATGCTAGGCATGGACATCTGCCCCCAGTGAAACCGTAATGGTTGATTCAAAAACTGTCCCCAATCCAGCCTATCTTGAATGGAAGAAGAAGTCTTTGATCCTTCTCAGTTGGTTACATACCACAATGAGACCTACTGTCTTTGCCCAAGTTATTGGAGATCTGGGACTCATCGGACACTCGCTCTATTCGAACGGGTGCAACCGGAGGGTTCATTAGGTTGGTCTGATCAATGATGCTAGGCATGGATCTACCTCTTTCATTTTGGGGTATTACTTTAGAATCTGCAACACTACTACTAAACCAAGTTCCTTCCAAGACTGTTTGTCAAACACATATGAGTTATGGTCTGGGAAATGTCCTAGTCTTAGTTATCTAAGAGTTTGGGGATATGACGTATATGTTCAGCTCACACAAACTAACAAATTGGATAATAGGGCGATTAAATGTAAGTTTGTAGGATATGTCTTGAACTCAAGATCATACGTGTTCTACGTCCCAAATGAACAAAGAACATTTGTCTCACGAAATGCTAAATTTCTAGAGAATTAATTCATTCTCAAGAAATATAGTGGGAGTAGACTTGACCGGGATAAGGTACGAGAAGAACAAACTAACATAGAACTAAGCCCCAGGCCCTTCAAAAGGGCAACGACGGAACAACCACAAGGTTATGAACTTAGAAGGTTTGGTAGGGAAAGATATGAGCCTGAAAGATATGGTTTCCATATTTATCAGGAACATGATTAGGTCATTGATAATGACGATCCCACCAGTTATGACGAAGCAATGCGTGACATTGATTCAGTCAAGTGGCTTGAGGCCATGAAATCCGAAATAGACTCTATGTATCAGAATCAAGTCTGGGACTTAGTTGATGCACCTGAAGGGATAAAACCCATAGGCGGTATATGGATTTACAAGCGTAAAACTGATGCAGAAGGTAACATCCAAACCTATAAGGCTAGGTTGGTGGCGAAAGGTTATAGATAATTCCAAGGAATTGACTGTGACGAAACCTTCTCGCCTGTTGCAATGATAAAGTCCATTCGAATTTTACTGGCACTAGCTACACACTTTGATTATGAGATTTGGGATATGGATGTCAAAACAGCTTTCCTTAATGGGAACCTCGTAGAGGAAGTCTATATGACACAACCTGAGGGGTTTGCATCTAAGGATGATCATAATAAAGTATGCAAGCTTAAACGATCCATTTATGGACTCAAGCAAGCCTCTAGAAGTTCGAATATACGATTTGATGAGACAATCAAAGAATTTGACTTCATCAAAAATATAGACGAGCCTTGTGTTTACAGGAAAAGTAGTGGGAGTGTTGTTGTATTTCTTGTATTATATGTCGATGACATATTAATCATCGGGAATGATATTCCCATGATGCAAGCCACTAGGCAATGGTTATCTCAGAATTTCTCCATGAAAGATTTGGGAGAAGCAGCCTACATCCTCGGCATTAAGATCTACCGTAATAGATCTAAGAGGTTGTTAGGAATTTCTCAATCTACAAACATAGATAAAGATTTGAAAAGATTCAAAATGGAAGATTCCAAAAGAGGTAATTTACCTATTTGTCATGGAATCAAATTATCTAATGAGCAATGTCCACATACTCTTTCAGATAGAGAGTGTATGAGTAGAATCCCTTATGCTTTAGCAATAGGATCGATCATGTACGCCATGCTATGTACAAGACCTGATGTCTCTTATGCTCTTAGCATAACGAGCAAGTATCAGGCAAATCCTGGTGAACAATACTGGGCAGCTGTCAAAACAATCCTCAAGTATCTGAGGAGAACTAAGGATGTGTTCTTGATATACGGAGATCGTTCTGAGATGAAAGTCATTGGTTACTGTGATGCAAGCTTTCAGACCGATAGGGATGACAGCAGATCGCAAACAGGATATCTGTTTACTTTGAATGGCGAAGCTGTCAGTTGGAAAAGCTCAAAGGAGTCAACTACAACGGACTTCATCACTGAATCCGAGTATATTATAGCATCTGAGGCAGCTAAAGAAGCAGTCTGGATAAAGAAGTTCATCACGGAGCTGGAAGTACTTCCCGCGATAAAGAATGGCGTCACGATGTACTGTGACAACACGGGCGCCATTTCTCAATCAAAGGAACGAAGGTCCCACTAGAAATCCAAGCATCTACTCAGGCGATTTCATCTCATCAAGGAGATTATTGAGAGAAATGAAGTTATTATACAGAAAATACCCACAGAAGATAATCTTGCAGATTCTCTGACTAAAGGGCTGACTCAATAAAAGCATGATAGGCAAACCCAAGACTATGGTGTCCAGATTCATACTAGTTAGCTATAGTGCAAGTGGGAGATTGTTAGGGATATGCCCTATACCCAACTTGTGGATGGGCTATATGTACATGTATTTGTAATATTTTCATTAATTAATAAAATGGCAATCTTTATTATACGTGTCTTACATAGATTATATAAAACATAAAACATTGTAATAAAGCCCTTGGAGTAATAAGATGATGGCTTCCACTCCTTATGAGAATCATTGCTCTTAAACGTTCATAGTCATATTTTTGTGAATAATCTAGGCGTTCACAAAGCGGAGAGACTAGCATGATGATATAATCCACCCTTAAGTGGAATAGCCGATCTCATAGGCTACTAGCGGAGATCCATCCGCTTGGTGTATCACATGGATGCATGAGTTGCTTGTGTCCATCGAACTGACTGTCGAAAGTTTTTACATGGAGTGTTTATCCCATGTGTCTGTGAGAACTCTCATGTATCGATTGTATGACTAGTCCTTAGACTTGAGGTCTTTACAATCTTATGTGTGGATCAAATAACTTTGACATTCTCCTTCCCCGGTTCAAAAGATCCGGTCATAAGGGTATGATTGGGTCATTTCTTGAAACACATGAAGTTTGTAAAGATACAACAGAGAATCGCCACTCTCTCGGATAATATTTTCTTATAAGGGTAGTATTCCAGTTCGCGGGTTGATAAGTGTGATCAGTGCTTGAGACTGTGGCCACAGCGGAAGAATCATGTGAGATTCTTGGGTTAGCACGATTCATGACACTATCAACATCATACTTTTGACTATAAGGGTAGACACTTTCCATACCCTAGGTTAAACAGTGGGGATACAGTGAGGCGATGGACCATATCATATGTAAATCATATACAAAATGGGTTTATATATATTTCCTTCTCATTTGGAGGCCTTGGCATGTTACTAGATGTCAACCTAGGTCATTGAAATCGAACGACCATCTGATCGGATGATAATTTATGTTCGATTAAATTATCACGATTCATTTCATGTCCAACTTGAGGGGAACCCAAAAGGTCACACACAACAAATTCGAAATCAATGGTTAACATTGCACAATACAAATTTACCAGCATATATGATTACTGTAGGAATTGTTCATAAATGGTTCAATGTGTTTAATTATTGAATAGATCATTTATGAGGTTCCATAGTGGCTTAGGGATTGGTGAATGACGATAGGGGCACTTTGGGAATCGGAATAAATAAATAAATAAATAAACGTGAATAGTAAAAAATTTTATTTTTTATTTGTTTTGAATTCCAATTCGGCCCAAACTCTTATTAGGGTTTATAATCTCATTAAACCACTAAATTAAGATCCAATGGCTAAGATTAAATTAGCATTTATCCCACATCGGATTCTTAATTAATTTTGTTGTCTTTGGAGCACCTATATAAACCCAAAGAATTCTTCACAAATTTTTACACCAAACCTTTCATATCTTGGGTTTATATAAGTGAGCAACTCTAAAGTTTAAGAGTAAGCCACTGATTTTGAGGATCCTTAAGTCTAATTGACTAGAGGAACCTCGAGTTAAAAGTTTTTAGGTATTTGCCTAGGCTAGCACCAAGGGCAAAATACCCGTGCACTCAAGGCGTAGTCTTACCGTTGAGTTTTGGCTTTGGTGGTGCACCTTTGGAGGCCACACACTTGGGTGGCTCTTTTGAACGTGGAAGAGTTTGCTGAGTTTGAGAAAAGCTTGTAGATTGGAGGGAGGAATGGAGGAGTCGTCAGTTCAAGTAAGTATTTTTCTTTCTTTATTTTAATTAGAGTTATTATGATAGTTAGCATGTTTAGGTTTATATTATTTGCATGTTTTTTGAGATTTTATGTTTAGAATATATAGTAACATGCCTAGGATTGTAGAATAATCAAAACAAATGGGTCTTGGGCAAAGGGATAGCGGCATCATAATTTTTGATTTTTCACTGCGCACTCGCGGCCGCTTCCCAACACCCATGTGTGGTCAAACAACAAGTAAACCTCATGTGTGATCCTATGGTATATGTGTAATGTGCAATTTATCGAAATACCCATGTAGTAATTTATAAAGACCATAAACCGCCAAATCCGTAATATCCGTAAAATTCGTATAAACAAGATAATTTAAAATAGTCATTTCATAAATAATTTAATAAATAGATATAGTGTGGATTTTATATAAATAATTTTTAAATAAATTTTATTTAAAAAGAATGGTAATTGAACCTCTACATCGATCACACTTTCGAAACATGAAACGGATCTCACCACGAGGTTCGACATACATGACTTCATCTTTTCCCAAGCCAAATTCTGGCTTAGGCCTACTGGCACACATTTTGGTGGATCTCACCGCTTTTGATGGGGTCCCGCAGTCCGAAAACTTTCAACAGTCAAATTATATATGCACGCACTCATTTCGTCAAGTAGAGTTCGTTGGTGGTGTCCGTTTGTCGATCCAATGGTCGGATTTCCCAAGCACGACCAAATATCAAATTTCACTATTCTTCGAAATGGGTATTTTTCAAACGGCATCAGATCGGAGCATGGTCGGTGGAATAGACGCAAGGGAAATGTACACTCGCCAGTAATGATGACAGATGACGTCGAACGATAGTGTCTGAGAGGGAGAAATGTGGTTATATTACAATTATAATCGAGGATATATCTTTCCGTAGGACTCTGATGATGACACCACTGATGGCGATGGAACGCTCGGCGGTTGACGATTTTGGCGTGCCAGTACGTAGAGCCCTACGAACGATGATGGACGACGTACGGCGCTAGCAGTGATGGTGGTGAGAGAAAGTGTGTTTTCAAATTTAAATGGGAGGGGATGTGCCTCACACACACACACATATATATATATAGCACGCATCATATCTCTAATTGGGCCACTTGTCGCACGCCGATTGGGCTATGTGTCACACGCAATTGGTATCATGTGTTAGTCCATCATTGTTCCATGTTTCAAACCCTGGAAAACATCATTGAGCCCTCTAAAGTTTGATTAAAGCGAAACTTATCCACGAAACTCTCAATTTTTATCATTTTAGTCCTCCGAAAGTTTCAAAATTTTCATTTTGGTCCTTTTTGACCAAATCAAAATTTTACTTTTTGACTGTAAATTTCTTTTATTTTCCAATAAAACCCTTACAAAAGTATGAGGTGTCACATCCTTTCCTCTGAAAGGAATTTCATCCCGAAATTTGAAATACACATGGATGTAAAGTACAACATCAAGCTCGGAATCCAATAAATGAGACTATTGTTCAAACACTTGTTGGTTTCTAAGGTGGTCCCAAGATCAATATAAGCAATGAAAAGAATGAATACTCATAAGAAGTACGGCGGAATCATACTTACAAATAACGACTTTTGGATGCGAAGATCAACAAAAATTTCCTCCTTGCTTGATGTATTCGGCCAAGGCTTGTTTTGTTGAAGAAGATGAACAAGCTTCAAGCTTCCAAAGGATTCCAAGCTCTAAGTTCGGTTTCCCTATCACCTTGTATTGATCCTTTTAGTGTGCTAGCAAGATGGAAGAAAGAAAACAATTTTTTTCTCTTGGAGGAGGTCACGACAATGACCAAAATGAGGGAGAGAGAGTTTTTTTTTTCTTTTGTGTTTTGTTTTTAAAAACAATAATGAAAAATCCTTTTCCAAAATTTGGTATATCCTTTCTAAAAAGTCAACCAAAATTTTGGAGCAAAAAATCTCATTAAAGACACTCAACCACTTCTATTATGAATAGTGACTGCATGTCACTCACCAAAAAGGTGACTTGACATCTATCACTAAAGTGACAAGTGATATGACTCGCGATGTGACTTGTGGGCTTCACTTTAATTCAAAATTGAAGTGGGCACGCAAACACATTCCGAGCTCGGGTTCGTTAATTCCGAATTAACGAATTTTCCGTTGCGACGTAATTAAATCAAATTAAATAAATAATTATGCCTAGCAAAATTACTATTCACGTCGCTAGCGAATTAATTCTAAATCAATTCGTTAGCCCGAATTAAAATCCAATTTTAATTCCGCGTCGAAATCCAATTTCGTATAATATATCGAATATATTATTTTATCGATTAATTCCAAATTAATTCTTCTCTCTCTTCAAATAGTACTTTATACCAGATAAAGTCTCTCCGCTATTAATCCCAGATTAATAAAGTTCGAATCATACGTCATCGATGAATCTTTGGGAAGCGACCCTTGAGATCCCTGGATATGTTGGCAGTAAATCCAGTCGCCGGACTATCCGAACACGTACGTACCTCGTACTACGTTCTTACCGATTTACGAGACAAGGTTGGCTTCTAGCAAAACGCCATGCCTACCCAATTCTCCAGAAATATTCTTAATGGAATATATAATCTATGTCAGGCGTAGTATACGTAGTATTACGTATTTCAATCCAGTATCGGATGTCACATGCAAGGCCTGGAGCTGGAATAGTGTCTGCCCTGTACGAAGCATATATCGGATCACTAGCAACTAGTATCTTTATTATCGGATAATCATGACCTAGTCATATTATCCCGATGGTTGCAACCCTTTAGAGAACCAGTTCTGTATCCCTGCGTGACCATCATCTCCATATGACTGAATTGATACTTCCGTCTTGACATCACATCCAATACACTACGATTCTCAATAAACCCAGAAGAGGCGTACACAGAACCTGTTAATGTCCTGGATGACCAAAACCAAAGCGTATTGATTGTCGCAAGTACTAGCGATGCAAGTCTCAGGTTAAGACCAAGTACACCTACCCTGATGCAGACTCCCATAGACACATAGTCATACTACCAATGGGATTCCGATGGGTCTATCCAGAGTGGAGCTGTTTCCGTACCATTGGTAAACACAACCTCATACCACACTTGCATAAGTATCCAATACTTAAATATATGAGAACTATGATGTTACGCTTCCATAACACGCACAAGTGTGATACTAGTCTATTCCGCATTATCGATGTCTAGTCTCGATAATACTACGACTAGCGATATTTAATGATTAAACCGTCGTGGATTGATACTGTCTCATATCATCTCAATCCGGAACTAATCATAAGGACTTTCATCATTCACACATTTAAGTAATCTAATTACGAAATGATAAAAGGTAATTTCCTTTGCTACATAATTAATTTGTACAAACATAATGTTTTTTACAAATAGTGACGCTATGGGTCATAATTTTCCAACAACACTATGATTACAAGATCTCAAGCAGGTCTGTCCTCCTTATGGTGTTCCTAGATTGCTTTGACAAGCGGTATTTGCCTATTGCGTAAAATCTTGAATTCTATCTCTAATATATATACTAGTCATTCCTCATATGGACATTCTCTTATACCACACATGTCTCATCATGCTTCCTTAAGGTTTTAGGTAATCTGGTCACATAGCCCATGGTGATCATATCATATTTCAACTCAATAATCAGCTATGGTTGAAATACCCAATAGGCCTTCGGTATTCTGCCTTAACCTACTGGTATGCCACACACTTAGCCACAAAGGTATACATTTTTCACTATCCATTTTCTCTAATACCATCTATTTTAGGTCTTGACACATTTTGGTACTTCATGGATGTACCATGCGTTAGGATTTGTCAGCTTCAGTAAGTATCATCTCCCGTAAGTTGGGATCGTTGGCCGTTATAAATTTATCATTGAATAATATGAGACCATTATTATTGATACTTCGACCCTCCAATTGGTCTTTTTTTAGGATTCATTCCCAAACTGTCTTCAATTCCTCGTATCGCCTATACCTTTTGTCATACAATCTAGACAAGTAATGGGGTGGCAACGACATTGCTGACACAAGCATAATACTCGTTCTCAAAATATTCCAAGATGTAATCTCTTCTAGCGACTGAACTCTTCCAATCCTCTAAGGCTAGGGCAACTAGCACACCGTGAGGTTTTCTATCCAGGGTATCGGCCACTACATTGGCTTTCCCAAGTTGATGTTGGACAATTATGACCCATAGCATCACTATTTGTAAAGAAAATTGTGTTTTTGTACAAATTATATATGTGACAAAAGGAAATTTTTATTTTATCATTATTGTAATTAGATTACTTGGATATATATTAATGATAAAAGTCCATATGGTTAAATCGGATTAATAAGATATGAGACAGTATTAATCCATGAACGGTTTAATCATTAAATATCCATAGTCGAAGTATTATCGAGACTGGACATTAATAATGCAGAATAGACTAGTATTACACTTGTGCGCGTTATGGAATCTTAGCGACATAGTTCTCATATATTTAGGTATTGGATACTTATGTAAGTGTAATAAGAGGTTCTGTTAGCCGTTGGACCGGGAATAGTTCGCTCTGGATAGACCCACTCGGAATCCCATTGGTAGTATGACTATATGTCAATGGGAATGCGAATCAGGGTAGGTGTATGTGATCTTTAACCTGAGACTTACGTCGCTATTACTTGCGACAATCAGTTTACTTTAGTATTGGTCGTCTGGAGCTTTAACAGGTTCTATGTACTCCTATATTAGGTTTACTGAGAGTCGTAGTGTATTGGATGTGATGTCAAGATGGGAGTATCCCTTCAGTCATATGAAGATGATGGTCACACAGGATATGAAACTAGTACTCTTAAAGCTGTAGCTATCGGGATAATATGACTAGGTCATGACTTCTCGATTACAGAGATTAGTTACTCGGGATCCGATATATGCTTCATACGGGGCAGACATAGAGCCAGCCCTAGGCCTAGCATGTGACATCTGATACTTGATCATATTACGTATTACATAATAAGATAATTACATTGGTATCTAGATATGATTTTGAAACTAGGGTTCATAAACTTTAATTAGGATTTTTAGTTTGGAGCATGAAAATTCAAAATTGAGTTGTTGGTTGATGTTAGATGATGATAACTTGGAGTTGTGCATTGTAGGATTATTGAAAAATTGATTGGATCAAATTTCCCTAATTTCCCTATGTTGGCCGAATATTACCCTAGTTTAACTCATGGTGATTTTTAAATTTTGACACTTGGATGTGTTAATGGCATGATTTATATGTTGAATGTTGATTTAATTGGATTGGAATCAAATTGGATGTTAATTTCTTGTCATTGTCGTGAGTTAGCATGCTTGTTGGAGACTTGATTTTGCTTCAATTTGTGTTGGACATGAATTGGCATGATAAGCATGATTAATTAGATTAATTAATATTTTGGAAATGTTAGATTAATTAATTAGTTATGTTAATTACACTTAAAATGGATTAATGTTATATTTGGAATATTGTATTAATAAAAATTTGTCCCTAAAATACTAAATTGGCTGATTTGGTTATATTTGGATTAATGGGCTTAGTTGGGCAAAGTTTTGTTGTGGACAATTGGGTTGGATCCAATTGGGCCTAAACTATTTCCATAAAAGTCCAAAATATGACTATTGTGCCTTTAATAATCTAATTGGGACTAATGGGCCAAAATTAATTTATGGCATAAGGTGATTCCTAAATGGGCCAATGCATTATATGTTTGATCCATAATGGCGAAAAGTCCATGCCTAAAGAATTAATTAAAGCCCATTGGACCTAATATAATTGGCATTGGATGTTAAATGGGCCTTTGAGACCATTTGGATTGGATTTGGAATCCAAGTCTAAAAAGGCATTATTATAATAGAATAAGTGTAATTGTTTAATTTGAAATTAAAATTGAATTAGTATTGAATACAATTTAAATTGGATTTAATATTGTAGTTCGATATAATTCAAGAATACTTACTTTGAGTATTTATTCTTAAACGAGTTGGACTCGCGCAAATCAATTCGTTGTATGAACATTGGATGGTCATTAATTGAAAAATTATTTAATTGGATTACATTGATTGACAACATGCTATGTGTGAATGCTTGTATGTATTTGTTTGAATAATGTATATCGGATGGATATTAGATGGGTGGGGGCAATTTTGGAAATTGTTGTAAATATTGTATTTATTTGAAATTGGACTTGCGTGTCCAGCCTATCACCTCTTATTCTCATTGTATTTCTTTTCTCACCAATTCCCCTCAATGTAAATGAGGTTTCTTATAGTGTTATGTAATTGGGTATATAGAAGAATGTAAAGTGCTAGCGGGAGAGAGATTTGTTCTAGGAACAAAATATATATGAATATCCATCCGCATATCATTATTATATTTATCACGCCTTATTATGCTTTTAGAATGCATGTTTAAGGGTGTATGATGAGACCTAATCAAAGATAATAAATTAGTTGCCAATTTACGAAAATGCCCTCGCATTTAATATTAAGTGTTTCCTTCCATTGAGTGGTTCTCTCTCAAGATCCAAGATTGGCTTTGATTTGTTGGCCAAAGTCAAGATCATTGTCTATCGCGGATGTGTTTGAACTATGAAAGCTTTGTTAATATCGCATGTCTTAGGCACTTGTGACATGTTGGCCAAAGTCAAGGCCACTCTTGTTTATCGACGTGGATTACGAAGCTTTCCCACTGTCAATAGGTCACGCTTAACTGGAATCATTAAGCTTGTTGAGCCAAAGCCAAGGCTTAGTTGATTCAGAGGAAACAGAATAGGAAATATATTAGATATATGTTTCGGAATTGGATGTCCACCTACCGGATCTAGGAATTGGATGGGATCCAATTGATCTTAGAGATCTACCTAGTTAAATTTTATACAGCTTGTTGGCTAAAGTCAAGGTTGTGTATTATTTAACGGGATCCTAGCCCACTAGGAAACTAGGTTTCCTGAGTACTCAACGGAGGGTTAGAGGCTCGCCGAAAATTAGTGGGAGGCTAGTATTAAATTTGCAATTTCGTTTAATACTCGCTAATATGCGCACTCTATTATTATTATTTCTCGTTATTATATATATTAGTTGGACTAATATTATTCATTTATTGTTTTCTTTGAACAGTTAGAATGTACTCAACATTGCTCCATTTGTAGTTGGTTATATAGTTGGACTATAGTAACCATTGCATTTGAGTGTACCCGAAACATTTGATTGGATAGTTGGACTATAGCAATCAAAATGGCTGGAAAGATAAGCGTTAGGGACATAATCATGGGTGAGAATATCTTTAACGGTTTAAATTTTTCAGACTGGGAAATGAACCTCAGGATAATCCTGGGAGCTGAGAAGTTGCTCTATGTAATAGAGAGACCTCTCGGGCCTGAGCCTGGACTTGAGCGGCCAGTAGAGCATGAGTTTTGGAAAACTCACCATGATGATAACTTTATTGTTCAATCCGTTATGCTTGCTGCAATGACTCCTTAGTTTCGTCGTAAGAACAATGGATTGGATCCTTATGCGATGATGTTGAAGTTGAAGGATCTTCATAGATCTAATCTTAGATCTCAGAAGTATAAGTTGTAGAAAAACCTCTTTCGCTCTCGTATGTTAGAGGATACATTTGTTGAACACTATGTGTCACAGATGATTACTGACATCGAACAGCTAGGTCAGCTGGGCATTACCTTCGATGCCGAGACTCCATAGATTTGATCTTACAGTCTCTGCCCGACTACTGGGGCGGGTTCATCATGAACTATAATATGATGAACCAAGAGAAAACTCTTGGAGAGTTAATGGCTATGCTGAAAGAGGTAGAGCCAGAGCTTCAGAAAGGCAAGAAGAGCGAGGCGCATCTTACTTCGACATCCAATAAGGCCAAGGCTTGGCCGAAGACTTCTAGGGGTGTGAAGAAGAAGAAGAAGAAGGGCAAAGGTCAATCATCATAGTCTTTTGGGAAGACAAAGGACAAATCCCAAGACGCCTGCCTACACTGTGGAAAACAGGGTCACTGGAAGCATGACCGCCCTAAGTTTAAGGCGGACTTTAAGGAAGCGAAGACGGGCAAGGCTCCAGCTTCAGGTATGTTTGTTATTGAAATAAACATATCTACTACTAGTTTTAACAATTAGATTTTTGACACTGGATGTAGTACACACATATGTACTGATGTGTAGGATCTGCAGATTAGCAGGATACTGGCTTCAAGGGAGATCGACATACGAGTCAAAAATGGGACGAGAGTCGCTGTTTTGGCAGTTGGCACCAATGTTTTGAATCTTCCCTCAGGGCATGTACTTACATTAGACGACTTTTATTTTATACCTAGTTTGACTAGGGATATTATCTCTATATCTAGTTTAACCCGATGCGGGTATACCTTTGTATTCAGGAATACTGGGTGTTTTGTTTATAAAGATGATATTGAGATATGTATAATAGATGTGAATAATGGTCTTTATATTTTGAATATAAACGAATCTCAAACATATAACATGACAAACAAAAAGCTCAAATTGAGTAAAATGGATGAGACTTATTTGTGGCATTGTCGTCTGTGACATATTAACAAAACTCGTATATCCACACTTTCGAAGAATGGATACTTGGACGGATTTGATCCTAATTCATATGATGTCTGCGAATCTTGTTTGTTAGGCAAAATGCCTAAAACACGTTTTAGTGGTAAAGGTGTACGTGCCACCGAGCTGTTAGCCCTCGTTCATAGTGACATATGCGGGCCCATGTCTAGCCAGGCTAGAGATGGATATGAATACTTCGTAACCTTTACGGATGATGCACCGCGTTATGGTTATGTGTATCTTATGAAACACAAGTCGGAAACTTTTGAGAAATTCAAAGAGTTTTGACATGAAGTAGAAAAACAAACTGGCAAAAGTATTAAAACATTACGGTCGGACCGTGGTGGAGAATACTTAAGCAATGAGTTTCAAGATTACTTGAAAGAATATGGTATTCTTTCACAATGGACTCCTCCCGGAACACCTCAATTGAACGGTGTGTTCGAACGGAGAAACTAAATTTTGTTGGACATGGTAAGGTCAATGATAAGTCGCACAGAGCTACCAATTTCCTTCTTGGAATATGCATTAAACAGTGCGATACTTATTTTGAATAAGGGTCCGTCAAATTCTGTTGAACAGACTCCATAGGAGATATGGACAGGAAAGAAATCAGGTTTCTTATTCCTGAAGATTTGGGGATGTTGGGCATATGTTAAACGTTTGGATAGTACCAAACTAGAACCCAAATCGGATAAGTTCCTATTTGTAGGTTACCCTAAAGAAACGAAAGGATATTATTTCTACAACCCACAAGAGAATAAAATATTTGTTGCTCTTCATGCGGTTTTCCTAGAAAATGAATTCATGAATGCAGTGGTAAGTATGAGGAAAGTAGAACTCGATAAAAATCAGAGTGATACTGTTCCTGGCACCGACCCCCTCACGGAACATGAACAGTCCATCAGGGATGAGAATATTCCACAATCTTCTAATACACAAGAACCGTGTGAGTCGGAGAGAATCAGAAAATAACCTGAGAGGTATGGGTTTCTAATCTCACCTCATGTAGATATTAATCTTATTGAGGAAGATGAACCAGCTACGTATGAGGAAGCGATACAAGGTATCGACTCTGATTTATGGCAAGAAGCCATGAAGTCCGAAATGGATTCCATGTATGCCAACCAAGTTTGGACACAGGTTGATGTACCAGAAGGCATTAAGCCTATTGGTTGTAAATGGGTCTTCAAAATGAAGACAGACATGGTAGGCAACATACAAATGTACAAAGCTAGGCTTGTAGCTAAAGGGTATCATCAACACCAGGGTGTCGATTATGACGAAACATTTTCACCTGTTGCCATGATTAAATCCATTCGGATAATGTTTTCTATTGCTGCATATTTCGATTATGAAATATGGCAGATGGATGTCAAAACCGCTTTCCTTAACGGAAACCTTTTGGAGGATGTTTATATGCAAAAACCTGATGGTTTTGTTGTTCCAAGACATGCAAACAAGGTTTACAAGTTAAATCGATCCATTTATGGATTAAAGCAAGCATTGCGTTCTTGGAACCATTATTTTGATGAGATCATAAAAGAATATGGTTTCATTCAAAACGAAGATGATTCTTGTGTATATAAGAAGGTTAGTGGGAGCACACTGACATTCATTGTCCTCTACGTTGATTATGTATTGCTTCTTGGAAATGACATTCCCATGCTACAGTCTGTGAAAGCTTGGCTTTCATTAAAATTCTCCATGAAAGACCTGGGAGAGGCAGCCTTTATTATAGGAATAAGGATCTACCGGGATAGATCTAGAAAGCTGCTGGGACTCTCCCAGAGCTCGTACATTGACAAAGTGTTGAAGAGATTCAACATAGATCGGTCCAAGAGGGGCTGTTTTCGGTGTCACATGACGTCTCTCTATCGAAGGATATGTGTTCTAAAACTCAAGAAGAGAGAGATGTAATGATTCGGATCACGTATGTTTCAGCAGTCGGATTGATCATGTACGCCATGATTTGTACGCGACCTGATATCTCATATGCTTTGAGCATGTGCAGTCGCTATCAGGCCGATCCAGGTGATGGTCACTGGATTGCTGTAAAGAACATCATTAAGTATCTTAGAAAAACTAAAGATGATTTATTAGTCTATGGGGAAGGAGAACTTGAGGTGACTGGGTTCGCCGATGCAAGTTTCCAAACCGACAAAGACGACTATAAGTCGCAATCAGGGTACATATTTTGTTTAAACAATGAAGCAGTGAGCTGGAAATCTTCCAAGCAAGAGACTATTGCCGATTCAACAACAGAAGTAGAATATATTGCTGCAACTGAGGTAGTAAAAAAAGCAGTTTGGATCCGTAAATTCCTAATTGGATTAGGAGTAGTTCCGTTAGCAGCTAAGCTCGTACCTTTATATGTGACAATAATGGGGCTATCGCATAGGCTAAGAAACCACGGTCTCATCAACGATCCAAGCATGTACTTCAATGATTTCATTTGATTCGTGACATCATACATCATGGCGATGTGAAGATCGAGAAGATCGCATCAGATGATAACATTGATACGCTCACGAAGGCTATATCTCAGTAAAATTTTGAGTGACATGTACATAGTTCAAGTGTTAGATACTTGAGTGATTGGATATAGGCCAAGTGGGAGATTGTTGGACAATTATGACCCAATAACATCACTATTTGTAAAGAATATTATGTTTTTGTACAAATTATCTATGTGACAAAAGGAAATTGATATTTTATCATTATTGTAATTAGATTACTTAGATATATATTAATGAAAAAAGTCTGAATGGTTAAATCGGATTAATAGGATATGAGACAATATTAATCCATGAATGGTTTAATCATTAAATATCACTAGCCAAAGTATTATCGAGACTGGACATTAATAATGCGGAATAGACTAGTGTTACACTTGTGCGCGTTGTGGAAGCTTAACAACATAGTTCTCATATATTTAGGTATTGGATACTTATGCAAGTGTAATAAGAGGTTATGTTAGTCGTTGGATCGGGAATAGTTCACTCTGGATAGACCCACTTGGAATCCCATTGGTAGTATGACTATGTGTCTATGGGAATGCGAATCAGGATAGGTGTATGTGATCTTTAACCTGAGACTTACGTCGCTATTACTTGCGACAATCAATTTACTTTAGTATTGGTCGTCTGGATCTTTAACAGGTTCTATGTACGTCTGTATTGGGTTTACTGAGAATCATAGTGTATTGGATGTGATGTCAAGATGGGAGTATCACTTCAGTCATATGGAGATGATGGTCACACAGGATATGAAACTAGTACCCTTAAAGTTGCAGCTATAGGGATAGTATGACTAGGTCATGACTTCCCGATTACAAAGATTAGTTACTCGGGATTCGATATATGCTTCATACGGGGCAGACACAGAGCCAGCCTTAGGCCTAGCATGTGACATCCAATACTGGATCGTATTACGTATTACATAATATTAGTATTACTACGCCTGATACAATTGATATTCCTCGGAGAATATTTCTAGAGAATTGGGTAGGCACGGTGCTTTGCTAGAAGCCAACCATGTCTTGTAAATCGGTGAGAACATGGTACGGGGTACACACGTGTTCGAATAGTCCGATAATCGTATTTACTGCCAACATATCCATGAATCTCTTAGGTCGCTTCCCAAAGATTCACCAATGAAATTTGACTCATATATAATTAATTTGGGATTAATTATGAGAGAGAAAATAAATCTGGGATTAATTGCGGCAAGAATTAATCTAGGATTAACTTCGTATAGAAGAGAGAACGTGATTAATTTAGAATTAATCGATAAAATAAATTTAACAGTTAAATTATATTTTTCTTTTTAATTTATTTATTTGTGGTTAAAATAATATATCAGATATATTAATTGAAATCGGATTTCAATACGAAATTAAAATTAGATTTTAATTCGGGCAAACAAATTAATTTAGAATTAATTCGAAAGCGACTATCGTAATAATTTTACGAGGCATAATTATTTAATAAAATTGGATTTAATTATGGCGCGACGGAAAATTGGTTTAATCGAAATTAAATGAACCCGATAAAATTGCCCATGACTTTGGTGAACCCAAGTCAAGTTGTGTGTTGAGTAAGCCAACTCAAATTTTGAATTTAAAATGTGGTGGGTTCACATGGCTTACATCAAATGTCTATTGTTGATGTAAGTAGTTGGCTTTAATTTAATGAATCATTTAACACACACCTACCAAGTTTTGGAAACAACTAACTCTCCTCTATTCTTCATCCTCTTGGCCGATTCTTCTCTCTCTTTGAAATAAAATTTTGCTTCAAAATTTCAATAAAGCTACACTTGGAGGAGTCAAATAAGGTGATAGGGAAACTCACCCAAGGCATAAACAACAAGCTTGGAGCTTCATCCAAAGAAGAAATTTCGAAATTTCTCCAAATTACAATGTAATTGATTCCGCCACTTTTCTTGTAATTTTCATACATATAATCATGTTTAGGATCTTGTGGCATGTCTTAGAGACTAACAGTTGATACTAAAAAAAATGGCATAGTCCTCCATTTATTCGACTCATCGTCATTGTCACAGGTTCAGGTCTTACTAGGTAAAAAGATATTTCAGACTCTTGTGATTAGTGAAGATTTCAACCTGACATCATACAAGTAACACCTCCATATCTTTTGGGTGAAGATTGTCGTCGCTAATTCGAGAAAAATACGCACTCATGTCATATTTTTCGGCCTCTCCCATTTTAGGACAGGTTCTATTTTTGGAAATTCAATCACAATACCTTCTTGAGAGATTACATGTCTTAGAAACTTTACCTTGATCGTGCAAAGTCACATTTCAATCTGTTGGCCTACAGTTGGTGATTCCTTTAAACTGTACAGTAGAGCCCTTAACTACCTTGCATATTCTTCTTGGGTTTTTCAGTATACCATGTTTTCATCGATGAAGACTATCATAAATGATCTAACTAGGGTCAGAGCATTCGATTTAGAAGGTCCATGAAGGTGGCAAAGGTATTAGTTAAGCCGAAAGGCATAACTAAAAAATCAAAGTAGTCATACCAAGTTCTGAATACGGTCTTGGTATATTTCCCTCTCAAATTTATAGCTGGTGGTAACCAGATCTCAAATCAATTTTTAGAGAAAACCTTAAACCCACCAAGTAGGTCAAATTGTTCATCTATCCTCGATAATGGGCATTTGTTCTTAGTGGTAAGTTGATTTAACTTCCAATAATCCACAAATCTCAATGTCTCATTAACTTTATCGACAAACAGTATAGGAGCTCACAATAATGATGTACTATTTCAGGTGAATCTGTTACTGGGAAGGTCATCAACTAGTCCCGTAATTTTGTCATCTTGAAATGGGCTATGTGATAGGTCAGATTAGAAACTAATTGACTTTTGGGAACTTAACGAATTCAAAACTTGATCTCCGGATCTAGTGGCAAACCTGATAAATCTTTCAAAAATACATTTAAAAACTTACTAACCACTGGCATAGGTTATTAGTTATCCTCTGAACTCCCCTCATCCCTAAGGGTAAACATGCTACTATAGCAGTCAGGTTTCTTCTTTCCATCTATGCATGTCTTCCAGATAGGATTAGGTTTCAAGGAAATCCAAGCTCGCTTGGTAATTAATAGGAATTTCATTCTTCGGTAGAAAAAAAAATGATTTTTTTCCTGTAATAATCTATCTCGGCTCGATATTTGGATAGCCAATTCATGTCGAGAATCATATCAAACTCTACCAAAGGCAAAACAATCAAATCAATTTTACGTTCATCTCCCTTATTCCTCCGTGATTGGCTGAATGCCTTGAGAGATTCAGCTTGCTAGGCCACTAGGTGGATGTCTGGAAGTGTGTCAAACTACAGGGTACCGATACGATCAATGATATACAGGTTCATTTTTCTCTTAAATAGTGCCATATGATAGGACTCTCTCATACATATGCCCAACATAAACCAAGACAACTCTATAAAATTATTAGAAAAATATACGACTAACACATTTCCTTATACCAGAATAGCAACTTGCATTTACACATCTTTTGGACAATTATGACCCATAGCATCACTATTTGTAAAAGACATGGTGTTCTTTGTACAAATTAAAAATGTGACAAAGGAAATTGCTCTTTTATCATTTTGTAATTGGATTACTTAGATATATAAATGATAAAAGTCCATATAATTAGTACCGGATTAATAAGATATGAGACATTATTAATCCATGAAAGTTTTAATCATTAAATATCCCTAGTCGTAGTATTATCGAGACTGGACATCGATAATGCGGAATAGGCTAGTATTACACTTGTGCGCGTTATGGAAGCTTAACGGCATAGTTCTCATATATTTAAATATTAGATACTTATGCAAGTGTGATAGGAGATTCTGTTAGCCGTTGGACTGGGAACAGCTTCGCTCTGGATAGACCCCTCGGAGTCCTATTGGTAGTATGACTATGTGTCTATGGGAATCCGAATCAGGGTAGGTGTATGTGGTCTTAACTTGAGACTTGCATCGCTAATACCTGCGACAATCAGTATTCTTTTGTTTTGGTCATCCGGAGATTTAACAGGTTCTGGGTACGCCTCTTCTGGGTATACTGAGAATCATAGTATATTGGGTGTGATGTCAAGATGGAAGTATCACTTCAGTCATATGGAGATGATGATCACACAGGGATACAGACTAGTACTCTTAAATACTGCAGCTATCGGGATAGTATGACTAGGTCATGATTATCTGATTACAGAGACTAGTAGCTAGTGATCTGATATATACTTCGTACGGGGCATACACAATTCCAGCCCCAGGCCTAGCATGTGACATCCGAAACTGGATCGTAATACGCAATACATGTATACTATGCCTGATACAGATTATATATATTCCATGTTGAATATATTTCTGGAGAATTGGGTAGGTGTTGGTTTCTATTATGGTCCCGGATCGATTATAAGCAATGAAAAACATTGCGAATACATATCGACGAAGTTGCGGAATACTCACATCGATCGGTTGAGTCGATTTGAAGACGAATCAAGCCAAAAACGCTCACTGGTTGGCGCCACTGCTGTGCAGAATTGCTCACTGGTTTGAGCTGATTCGGGTCTCATTTCGAAGCTCCAAACTCGTCGGATGAGTCCCGCTCATGGGTGAACCTCCCTAACACCTTCGCAAGTCGCAAGTGTGCTAGCACTTAGATTTTTCCATGAAAAATCCACTCATTGCCTCCCCAAAGCTCACGCCTATGAGCTGTCAGTGAAGAGAAGAGAAGCCCCTGGGCGTGAGATAGAGAGAAGGAGAGATGGAGAGAAAATGTGTTAATTATATTAGTAAAGCATTTCCAAAATGCTTTATATATTTTCCAAGAAAATATTAAAAAATTAAAAAATTACCAAATAAATAATACAATCAAAATAAATAAAATGGTAAAAGTCTCAACAACTAACATATTTCATCTACTCCATCAACTATTCATTTCACTTTATCAAAGTGACATGTTCAGTGTCTATCACTCAATCAATCAATCACTCAAAGTGACTTTTGATTTGACGCTTGATGTGACGAGTGATTTGACGCTTGATGTGACTTGCGTTGCCGCACTCGAATTCGAAATACGAATGCGCTCGCAATCACACTCGGGCTCGGTTTCGCTAATTCCTATTTAGCGAGTTTTCCGTCGCGTCGTAATTAAATGATTACGCCTAGCGAATTCACTATTCACGTCGCTAACGAATTAATTCTAAATTAATTCGTTCGCCCGAATTAAAATCCAATTTCAATTCCGCGTCGAAATCTAATTTCGTTTAATATATCCAATATATTAATTTACCGATTAATTCCAAATTAATCATTCTCTCTCTTTTAGACGATATTTTATCCCAGATAAAATATCTCTGTAATTAATCCTAGATTAATTTTCTCTCTCTTCTATATAATCCCAGATTATTATTAATGAGTGCGAGTTATGCGTCATCGGTGTATTATCGGGAAGCGACCCATGAGATCCCCGGATAATTCGGTAGTAAATACGGTCGTCGGATTATCCGAATCACGTACGTACCAAGTACTACGTTCTACCGATTTACGAGACAAGATCGGCTTCTAGCAAAGCACGAAGTCTATCCAATTCTCCGGTCATATTCTCTAAGAATATTTAAGATCTATATCAAGCGTAGTATACCAAGTATCGTGTATATCGGCCCAGTATCGGATAGTCACGTGCTAGGGCTGGGGCTGGATAAGTGTTGCCCCGTCCGAAGCACATATCGGATGTCTGGTAACTAGTCTCTATAATCGGATATACATGACCTTGTCATAATATCCCGATGGCCGGCCAGCACTTAAGAGCACTAATACCGTATCCTGCGTGACATCATCTCCACTATGACTGGAGTGATACTTCTGTCTTGACATTACACCCAATACTCTACGATTCTCAATATACCCAGCATCGGCGTACACAGAACCGGTTAGAGTCCTAGACGACCTCAAAAAAAGTATAATGATTGTCGTAAGCATTAGCGGTGCAAGTCTCAGGTTAAGACCATACACACCTACCCTGATGTCGGACTCCCATAGACACATAGTCATAATACCAATGGGATTCCGAGGGGTCTATCCAGAGCGAAGCTGTTTCCCGTACCATCGGTGAAACACAACCTCCTATCGCACTTGCATGGGTATCCAATACCCAAATATATGAGAACTATGTCGTTGTGCCCTCACAACGCGCACAAGTGCAATACTAGCCTATTCCGCATTATCGATGTCCAGTCTCGATAATACTCCGGCTAGGGATATTTAATGATTAATCCTTCGTGGACTGATACTGTCTCATATCATCTCAATCCAGGAACTAATCATATGGACCTCTCTTCATTTATATATCTAAGGTGATCTAATCACAAATGATGAGAGTGCAATTTCCTTGTCACATAGTTAATTTGTACAACAACACTATGATCTGTACAAATAGTGACGCTATGGGTCATATTATCCAACAATCTCCCACTTGGCACATAGCCAGTCACTCAAGTGTCCCACACCCGAACTATGTACGGTTCGCTCAAATTGCTGAGAAAAGGTTTTCGTCAGCGGATTTCCATGATTATCGTCTGACGCGATTTATACGATCATCACATCGCCACGATGTATGATCCGAACGAATCAGATGATATAGAAGTATATATCTGGATCGTCGATGAGACCTTTAATTCTTTAGCCTTGTGCTGACGCCTAGCTCAGCTGCTAACAGAACTATATCTAATCTAATTAGATTTATTATCGACCCAAATGGCTTCTATTGCTGCCTCAGCTGCAGCAATAATCCGCATTTGTTGTTTATTCGGCAACAGTATCTTGCTCGGAAGATTTCCAGCTCACTGTCCCGTTATTCAAACTTTATAGTACCGCAGTATTTAACTGTTTGGAAACTTGCGGTAGTGATCCCAGTCACTTCAAGTTCTCCTTCTCCATAGTTTAAGACAACATCTTTAGTTCTCTAAGATACTAACAGATGTCCTTAACTTCAATCCAGTGACTATCACTTGGATTGACCCGATTGTGACTCCATATGCTCAAAGCGTATGAGACACCATATCAAGTACATTTTAAATGTACAATTTCCCAGAGAGTGTTAACAACTCCAAATCTATCCCAGTAGATCTTTATTCCTTGAATAAAGGTTGTTACTCCCCAGAATTCTACGGAGAATTTCTATGAAAGCCAAGCTTTCACCAATTGCTTTATGGGAATTTCCTTGTCAGTGCGCTCCCACTAACCTCCTTATATACACAAGAATCATTTCGTTTTGAATCAAATCATTAACCATTATGATTATTTCAAAACGACAGTTCCAAGAACCTTATGCTTGCTTCAATCCAAACATGGATCGAATAACCCGCAAACCTTGTTTGTCGGTTATACAAAATCGTCAGGATGTTGTAAGCATCCTCCAAGAGGTTTCCTTTTCAGGAAAGCGATTTTGATCTTTAACTGACACATTTCATAAATGAAATATGCAGTATCTACAAGCATCTTCAAAATGGATTTACCATGGCAACAGGTAAAAGGTTGAACCGTAATCAACACAATGTTGATAACGATACCTTTCCGTCAAAAGCCTAGCTTTGTACGTTGGTATGTTGCCATCCATGTATGTCTTCCTTGAAGACGTTTATAGTACCAATAGGCACAATGCCTTGCGGTACAACAACTAGTATCCAAACATAGTTGTTATACATGGAATCCATTTCGGACTCATGGCACTTTGCCATAATAGGGAGTCGATACCTTGTATCACTTCCTCGTACGTAGTCGGTTGGTATACCTCCATAAGATTTACATCTTTAAGGGGTTACATCAGAAACCCATACCCCAGGTTGTTTCCTGATTCTCTCCGATCTACGCGGTTCTTGTGTATTCGAAGATTAATGGTACAGATTCATCATTGATGAACTGTTTGTGTTCCATTAAGGACTTCGTGCCTCGAATAGTATTACTCCGATTTTCATCGAGTATCACTATCCTCCCACTGACCACTGCATATCGGTGTTCCTCTTAGGAAAACCGCATGGTGAGCAACAATCATATTGTTCTCATGTGAGATATATAAGTACTATACTTATGGTTTCCCTTAGGATAACCTATAATTGGCACTTATCCAATTTGGGTTCTTAGTTTGGTATCATCCAAACGTTATGCCCGGCATACCCAAATTATTAGGAATGAGAAACCCTGTTTCTTTCCTGTTCATATCCTATATGATATCTGTCAAACAGATTTATATGGAACCTTATTCTAAATAAGTTTTGCACTGTTAATACATATCATGTTGAAGGAAATGATAGCTCAGAGCGACTCGTGATAAACCTTATCATGTCCAACAAAATTGGTTTTCGTTCGGACACACCGTCTAACTGACGTGTCTCGGGAGGAGTCCTCATCTGAAAGAATACTATACTCTTTCATGTATGTTTGAAACTTACTGCTTAAGTATTTTCCATTACGGTCTTACCGTGACGGCATAATACTATAGTCGATCTGTTTATCTACTTCGTGTCGAAACTCTAATAGTTTCCGATCTGTGTTCTTCAAAAGAAACACATAACCATAACGTGATGCCACATCCGTTAAGGTCACGAAATATTCATGTTCACATCTAGCCTAGCTAGATATGGGCCCACTAACTTCACCATGAATAGGGCTAACAGATCGGATGGCATTTCACTATTACCAAGTAAATAGTGTTTTAGGTACTTTACCTAACAAACTAGATTCGTAGACTTTATTTGAATAGTCAAATCAGTCCTAGTACCCACTCTTCAAAAGTGTGGATATACGAATCTTGTTTAATTGTGTCCCAGACAACAATGCCACAAATAAGTCTCTATTGATCAAATCAATTTGAGCTATTTATTTGTCATTTTATATGTTTTGAGATTTTAATTATATTCAAAATATAAATTCTGTTATTCACATCTAATGTGTTTATCTCAGTATCATCTTTATATAAAAACACTTAGTGTTCTAGAATATAAAGGTTTATCCACAATGGATTAAACACTGATATAGAGATAATGTCTCTAGTCAAACTAGTTACATTATAACAGTTCCTAATTTAAGTACACACCCGAAGGGTAGTTCCTAAACTTAGGTATCTACGGTCGAAACAGCGACTTTCGTCCCGTTTCCGATTCGCAGAGCAATCTCAGCTTGAAGTCAGTATCCTGCTCAAAGCAGATTCTGAACATCAATACATATATTTTATGTACCACACTAAGTATTTAAAATCTAATTTCAATACTAGTAGTGAACATAACTTTGACAAACATTTTTAAAGTAAGAGCCTTGCCCTTTCTTTAATTCCTTCGTGTCTGCCATATCCAAATGGTAGTCACTTTGGGATATGTCAATTATCCTTTTCAATATTTCAGAACCTTAGCCAAGCCTTGGGTTTTTAGAATATCGAAACGATGTGCACCTCGTGCTACATGCCCAATTGCAAACTTTGACTTTTCACCTCTAGAATAGTCAATTAATTCTCCAAGAATTATTTATTGCAAATTTAATACTTATTAAATCTAAAATTAGATTTATGACAAGTATATTAAATTAAGCATTAAAGTCATCATCACATAAATCTTCCAAAGATTTTATGCTCTACTTATTTTGCTTAATTTTGGGCTTAAGGTATAATAAGTTATTTTATCAAATAAAGTAACCTATTATTTATTCCCAATTTGAAAATTAAATCATTTAAAATATTTAATCCAGGATTATATATTTTAAATATCCAACTTTTCAATTTATCTTGATTACAATAGTCCAACTATTTAATCAACGATTAGTGGTACTATATATATATAATGATTATAATAGTCCAACTATATAATCAAATATAATCCAAATTAATTAACCTCAATTACATTGATTACTATAATCCAATTATAAAATCAACTGTAAACTGAAATTAATTAATTCAAATATATTGATTAATATAATCCAATTATATATAATCAACTATAATACAGTCCAACTGTTTATTAAAACAACATAAATATTAGTCCAACTAATACTTTTAATATATTTGACGAGTGATATTTGTTTGAGCGCGTATGGCGAGTAATTGAACGAATATTGCAAATTCAATTCTTGCCTCCCACTATTTTTCGTCGAGCCTCTAACCCTCTGTCGAGTACTCGGGAAACCGTGTTTCCTAGTGGGCTAGGATCCCGTTAAATATCACACAATCTTGACTTTGGCCAACAAATTGTATGATAATCAACTAGGTAGATCTCTAAGATCAATTGGATCTCATCCAACTCCTAGATCCGGTAGGTGGACATCCAAGTCCGAAACATATATCTTATATATGCCTATATATCCAATATATAGCCTAACCTTTTTCCTCTGAATCAACTAGGCCTTGGCTTTGGCACAACAAACCTGATGATCCCAGTCAAGCGCGGACCCATTGACCATGGAAGCTTCGTAATCAATGTCGATGGACAAGAAGTGGTCTTGACTTTGGCCAACAAACCACAACTTGGACAAGACACCAATATAGAACAAAGCTTCGTGATTCAAGCACATCTTCGACGGACAAGGGCTTGACTTTGGCCAACAACCCATGCCAATCTAGGATCTTGAGCAAGAATCACTCAATGGAAGGAAAAGACGCATGATATTTGATGAGGGCTTTTCGCGTGCAAATTGGCTACCAATTTCATTATCTTTGTTAAGGTCTCATCATCATACACCCTTAAACATGCATTCTAAATACATAATAAAGCGAGTATGAAAATAAATAATAATGATATGCGGATGGATACTTAACACATTGATCCTAGATCAAATCTCTCCCTTTCTCACTCAAGCTAGCACTTGTATTACTTCTACCCGTTACACTACACTTCTAAAGAAACCTCATTTACATTGAGGGGAATAGGTGAGAAGAGAATACAAAGAGAATAAAGGTGATAAGGCTGGACACGCAGGTCCAATTTAATAAATCGAATTTATTACAACAATTTCCAAAATTGCCCCACCCGACTAATATCCATCCGATATACATTATTCATTCATCACAACCACGTATTCACACATAAGCATGCTATCAATCAATCTAATCAAATTAATTAATCTGATAATTATGTGATCATCCAATGTTCAAACAACGATTTGATTTTGCTCGAGTCAAACTCGTTTTTGCGAATAAGTACTCAAAGTACGAATTCTTGAATTAAATTAAACTACATAATTAAATCCAATTTAACATGTATTTAATACTAATTCACTATTCAATTCCAAATTAATATTACACTTTATTTAATAAACCTTTAACGACTTAAATTCCAAATTTAATCGCTTCGGGACTCAAAGCCCGATTAACGTCCAACGTCAATTCAATTCAAGTCTAATGGGCTTTAATTAATTTCTTTAAGGCGTGGGCTTCGGCAACCAAAGCCCAATCAAGGAGTAACCCCATAAGCCCAGAAATCAATTTAGGCCCATTAGGCCCAATTAAACTTTAAAGGTTTATAAGTCGCATTTGGGCTTAACGGAAGTGGCTTTGGGCCCAATTGGATCCAATCCATTTGGCCTAAATCCAACTTTGTACAACAAAGCCCAATAAGCCCATTTACAACATAATAAGCCCAAATCCAATTTAAGGCCTAAATAACTAAATTACATGAATCCAATTCCGCAATTTAATTACCTAAAGTGCATTACATGATTAATCACCCAAATCAATATTTCCAAAACATGAAATTAGTCCAATTAATCATGCTCATTATCATCATCACATGTCCAACACATAAATGAAAAAATCAAACCCATTACATGCTACTTAGTCTCGGCCAAGGGAGTGATTTTGTGTCCGATTTGGTTTCAATCCAATCGAACCCACAATCGACATTAAATCACCATCCAATTTGATTTCATACACATCCAATGTCACAAAATCAAAATTACCAAGACATTAGGGCATTAAGTCCATTCGGCCAACATGATTAATTTGGGGATTTATGTTCAATTCAAAATCCAATCCAATTAGTTTCAAATTAACATCATCCTACATGATTCTAACTCATCCAATGAATCAAAATCAAAAATCCAAGATTTCCAAAATACCCAATTACATTCGGCCAATACACTTTTGGGGAAAATTATTCCAAATCAATTTTCATGAAATTGATCCAATCAACTTTCAATACAAACACATTTAAGCATATTCATCAATCCAATTTCACAAAATCATGCTCAAATCAATTTGCCCAAATTTTAAGCCCTAAAATTTTCATGCTCAAACCTAGGCTCTGATGCCATTGTTGGTTTCTATTATGGTCCCGGATCGATTATAAGCATGAAAAACATTGCGAATACATATCGACGAAGTTGCGGAATACTCACATCGATCGGTTGAGACGATTTGAAGACGAATCAAGCCAAAAACGCTCACTGGTTTGGCGCCACTGCTGTGCAGAATTGCTCACTGGTTTGAGCTGATTGGATCTCATTTCGAAGCTCCAAACTTCGTCGGATGGTCCCGCCTCATGGGTGAACCTCCCTAACACCTTCGCATAGTCGTAAGTGTGCTAGCACTTAGATTTTTCCATGAAAAATCCACTCATTGCTCCCCAAAGCTCACGCTATGAGCTGTGCAGTGAAGAGAAGAGAAGCCCCTTGGGCGTGAGATAGAGAGAAGGAGAGATGGAGAGAAAATGTGTTAATTATATTAGTAAAGCATTTCCAAAATGCTTTATATATTTTCCAAGAAAATATGTTAAAACAATTACCAAATAATACATCAAAAATAATAAATGGTAAAAAAGTCTCAACAACTAACACTATTTCATCTACTTCCATCAACTATTCATTTCACTTTATCAAAGTGACATGTTTCAGTGTCTATCACTCAATCAATCAATCACTCAAAGTGACTTTTGATTTGACGCTTGATGTGACGAGTGATTTGACGCTTGATGTGACTTGCGTTGCCGCACTCGAATTCGAAATACGAATGCGCTCGCAATCACACTCGGGCTCGGTTTCGCTAATTCCTAATTAGCGAGTTTTCCGTCGCGTCGTAATTAAATGATTACGCCTAGCGAATTCACTATTCACGTCGCTAACGAATTAATTCTAAATTAATTCGTTCGCCCGAATTAAAATCCAATTTCAATTCCGCGTCGAAATCTAATTTCGTTTAATATATCAATATATTAATTTACCGATTAATTCCAAATTAATCTTCTCTCTTTTAGACGATATTTTATCCCAGATAAAATATCTCCGTAATTAATCCTAGATTAATTTTCTCTCTCTTCTATATAATCCCAGAGATTATTAATGAGTGCGAGTTATGCGTCATCGGTGATTTATCGGGAAGCGACCCATGAGATCCCCGGATAATTCGGCAGTAAATACGGTCGTCGGAATATCCGAATCACGTACGTACCAAGTACTACGTTCTACCGATTTACGAGACAAGATCGGCTTCTAGCAAAGCACGAAGTCTATCCAATTCTCCGGTCATATTCTCTAAGAATATTTAAGATCTATATCAAGCGTAGTATACCAAGTATCGTGTATATCGGCCCAGTATCGGATAGTCACGTGCTAGGGCTGGGGCTGGATAAGTGTCTGCCCCGTCCGAAGCACATATCGGATGTCTGGTAACTAGTCTCTATAATCGGATATACATGACCTTGTCATAATATCCCGATGGCCGGCCAGCACTTAAGAGCACTAATACCGTATCCTGCGTGACATCATCTCCACTATGACTGGAGTGATACTTCCGTCTTGACATTACACCCAATACTCTACGATTCTCAATATACCCAGCATTGGCGTACACAGAACCGGTTAGAGTCCTAGACGACCTCAACAAAAGTATACTGTGTCGTAAGCATTAGCGGTGCAAGTCTCAGGTTAAGACCATACACACCTACCCTGATGTCGGACTCCCATAGACACATAGTCATAATACCAATGGGATTCCGAGGGGTCTATCCAGAGCGAAGCTGTTTCCCGTACCATCGGTGAAACACAACCTCCTATCGCACTTGCATGGGTATCCAATACCCAAATATATGAGAACTATGTCGTTGTGCCCTCACAACGCGCACAAGTGCAATACTAGCCTATTCCGCATTATCGATGTCCAGTCTCGATAATACTCCGGCTAGGGATATTTAATGATTAATCCTTCGTGGACTGATACTGTCTCATATCATCTCAATCCAGGAACTAATCATATGGACCTCTCTTCATTTATATATCTAAGGTGATCTAATCACAAATGATGAGAGTGCAATTTCCTTGTCACATAGTTAATTTGTACAACAACACTATGATCTGTACAAATAGTGACGCTATGGGTCATATTATCCAACAGTAGGCACGGTGCTTTGCTAGAAGCCAACCATGTCTTGTAAATCGGTGAGAACGTGGTACACGGTATGCATGTGTCGGATAGTCCGACAACCGTATTTACTGCCAATATATCCAGGGATCTCTTCGGTCGCTTCCCAAAGATTCACCGATGACATTTGACTCGAATAGATTAATCTGGGATTAATTATGAGAGAGAATATTAATATGAGATTAATTACGATAAGAATTTTATCTGGATTAAATTCGTCAAGAAGAGAAAACGTGTAATTTGGAATTAATCGGAAAAAAAATAAATTTAATAGTTAAATTAGATTTTACTATTTAATTTATTTAATTGGGCTTAAAATAATATATCGGATATATGAATTGAAATTGGATTTCAATACGGAATTAAAATTGGATTTTAATTCAAGCGAACAAATTAATTTAGAATTAATTCATAAGCAACTTCCGTAATAATTTTACTGGGTATTATTATTTAATTAAATTAGATTTATTTATTACGTAGCGACGGAAATTCGTTTAGTCGGATTAAATGAACTGGGCCCAAAATATATTGAGTAAGCCAACTCAAATTTTGAATTTAAAGTGGTGGGACCCACTTTACTTACATCAACCTTTTGACACTTGATGTGAGTAGTTGGCTACATTTAATTGTGATGGAATTGGTTTGAAAAGTAATTGGATTATTTAAAAACACACACCAACCAAGTCAATTCACTATTCACTCATCTCTCTCATTTTCTTCTCTCATGGCCGAATATTGCAACTCTTGGAGGGCAATTTTTTGCTTCAATTTTTGATCTTGCTAGCACATAGGGAGTCAAAAGAAGGTGATAGAGAAACTCACCCAAGAGTTTGGAACTCAAAAGGAGAGCTTGGAGCTTCTACATCCGAGGAGAAATTTCAAACTTCTCTACCGAGAAATGTAAGTAATTTCCGCAATTTATCTTTTAATATTCACAGAATAATCATGTTTAGGATCCTTGGCATGTCTTAGAGACACTAACAATGGTATCAAGAGCCACCTAAACTTGATTTCAAAATCTAGGGTTTATGGACTTTAATTTGAGATTTTTTGCTTGGAGCTTGATTTACCTAAATTGATTGTGTTGTTGTGTTTATATGATGATGAATTGGATTTGCGCATCATTGGATTTGAGAAAAATTGATTGGATAAAAAATCCCAAATTCCTTATGCATTGCCGAAAACTACCCTTAGTATGTTCATGGTGATTTTTTGAATTTAACAATTGGATATGTTAATTGGCATGAAATTGAATGTTAATTGTTGATTTAATTGGATTGAAATCAAAATTGGATGTTAATTTCATGTATTGCCGTGAACTTAAGCATGTTGGAATGAGTTGGTTTTGCTTCAATTTGTGTTGGACATGAAATGGATAATTAAACATGATTAATTAGATTAATTGGTGTTTTGGAAATATTGGATTAATTAATTAATTTTCTTAATACACTTTAATAAAAATTAATGTGATATTTAGAATAATATGTTAATATAATGTCTTTAAATTTGGAATTTATTAAATTGGACTAATTTGTTGTATTTGGACTTAATGGGCTTGGTTGGGCCAAGTTTGGTTTTGGTCAATTGGGTTGGATCCAATTGGGCCTAAAATCATTTCCATAAAGTCCAAAATAGACTATTGGGCCTTTAAAATTTTAATTGGGCCTAATTGATTTTTGGCATAGTGTGATTCCTATTTGGGCCTTGGCATTTTGGGTTTGATCCATATTGGCCAAAGCTCGTGCCTTAAGAATTAATTAAAAGCCAATTGGACTTTAATTAAAATAGTATGGATACTAATTGGGCCTCTGAGACCCATTTAGATTAGATTTAGAATCTAAGTTTAAAAGGCACTAAAATAAGTGTAATTATTTAATTTGGAATTAAATATGAATTAGTATTGGATATAAATTAAATTGGATTTATAATTGTAGTTTGATATAATTCAAGAATATGTACTTTGAGTATTTATTCATAAACGAGTTGGACTCGCGCAAATCAAATCGTTGTATGAACATTGGATGGTCATTAATTCAAAGATTAATTAATTTGATTAGATTGATTAAATAACATGCTTTGTGTGAATACTTGGATGTATTTGTATGATAATATATATCAGATGGATATTAGAAGGGTGAGGGCAGTTTTGGAAATTATTGTAATAAATTTAGAATTTATTAAATTGGACCTGCGTTTCCAACCTATTATCTCTTTACTCTTTATATTTCTCTTCTTACCAATTCCCCTCAATGTAAATGAGGTTTCTTTAATGTATTATGTAATTGGGTAGAAGTAAGAATAGTGCTAGCGGGAGAGAGGAAATGAAGAGATTTGTTCTAGGAACAAATTGTTATATATCCATCCGCATATCATTATTAATTTTATTCGTGCCTTATTTTGCTTTTAGAATGCATGTTTAAGGGTGTATGATGAGACCTAATCAAAGATAATAAATTGGTTACCAATTTACGCAAAAAACCCTCATTAATATTAAGCGTTTTCCTTCCATTGAGTGGTTCTTTCTCAAGATCCAAGATTGGCATTGGTTTGTTGGCCAAAGTCAAGATCATTGTCCATCGCGGATGTGTTTTAACCACGAAAGCTTTGTTGCATATCACATGTCTTGGGCAGTTGTGATTTGTTGGCCAAAGTCAAGGTCACTTGTGTACATCGACGTGGATTACGAAGCTTTCCCATTGTCAATGGGTCATGCTTAACTGGGATCATTAAGCTTGTTGAGCCAAATCCAGGGCTTAGTTGATTTAGAGGAAAATGTTAGGAAATATATATTGGATATATATCTCGGACTTGGAGGTCCACCTACCGGATCTAGGAATTGTATGGGATCCAATTGATCTTAGAGATCTACCTAGTTAAGTTTCATACAGCTTGTTGGCCAAAGTCAAGGTTGTATGTTATTTAACGGGATCCTAGCCCACTAGGAAACTGGGTTTCTCGAGTACTCCACAGAGGGTTAGAGGCTCGCCGAAAAATAGTGGGAGGCTAGTATTAAATTTGTAATTTTGTTTAATACTTGCTTACACACACTCTTTTATTTTATTTATCGTCGTCATAAATATATATTAGTTGGACTAATATTGAATATTGCTTTCTTTGAACAGTTAGACTATACAAGACACTACTCCACTTGTAGTTGGTTATATAGTTGGACTATAGTAACCATTACATTTTAAGTGTACCCGAAATCGTTGATTCGATAGTTGGACTATTGCAATCGAGATGGATGGAAAGATTAGCGTTAAGGGACATAATCCTGGGTGAAAATGTCTTTAACGGCGTAAATTTTCCAGATTGGGAAATGAATCTCAGGATAGTCCTGGGAGCTGAGAGGTTACTCTATTGGATAGAGAAACCTCTCGGGCTCTGAACCCGGAGTTGAGCGAATAGTAGAGCATAAGCTTAGGAAGACTCATTGTGATGATAACTTTAGTGCTCAATCAGTTATACTTGCCGTAATGACTCCTTAATTTCGTTGTCAGAACTAAGGATTAGATTCGTAGACCATGATGTTGAAATTAAAGGATCTTCATAGATCCAACCTTAGATCTTAGAAGTACGAATTACAAAAGAAGCTATTTCGCTCGCGTATGTCAGAGGGTACATCTGTCGAGCACTAGGTGTCGCAGATGATTGCTGACATCGAACAGCTAGGTTAGCTGGGCATTACCTACGAGGTCGAGACTTCCATAGATTTGATCTTCCGGTCTCTGCCCGAATGTTGGGGCGGGTTCATCATGAACCAAGAGAAAACTCTTGGAAAGTTAATGGCTATGCTCAATGAGGCAGATCCAGAGCTTCCAAAACAGCAAGAAGCACAAGGCGCATCTTACTTCGACATCCCAGAAGGCCAAGGCTTGGCCGAACACTTCTGGGGGTGTGAAGAAAAAGGGCAAAGGCAAAATCGTCACAGTCTTCTGGGAAGACAAAAGACATATCCCAAGATGTCTGCCTAAACTGTGGCAAACGGGGTCACTGGAAGCGTCATTGTCGTATGGACAAGGAAGACATGAAAGAAGTGAAGGCGAGCAAGGCTCCGACTTTAGGTATGTTTGTTATTGTAATAAACGTGTCCACTACTGGTTTTAAAAATTGGATTTTTGATACTGGATGTGGTACATATATATGTACTGATGTCCGTGATCTACTGATTAGCAGGAGGCTGGCTTTAGATGAGATCGACCTATGAGTCGGAAACGGGACGAGAGTCGCTGTTTTGGCCGTTGGGACCTATGTTTTGAATCTGCCCTTGGGGCATGTAATTACATTAGGTGACTGTTATTTTGTACCTAGTTTGACTAGGAACATCATCTCTGTATTTTGTTTAACCCGTTGCGGGTGTACCTTTGTATTCTGGAACACTCGGTGTTTAGTACATAAAGATAACATTTTGATATATATAGCAGATGTTAATGATGGTCTTTATATTTTGAATATAAATAAATCTCAAATATATAACATGACAAACAAAAGGCTCAAACTAAGTAACACAGATAAAACTTATTTATGGCATTATCGTCTGGGATGCATTAACAAGACTCGTATATCCACTCTTTGGAAGAATGGATACTCGGACAGATTTGATTCCAATTCAAATGACGTCTGTGAATCTTGTTTATTAGGCAAAATGCCTAAAATTCCTTTTAGCGGTAAATGTGTACGTGCCACCGAGCTGTTAGCCCTCGTTCTTGGTGACGTATGTGGGCCCATATCTAGCCAGGCTAGAGGTGGTTATGAATACTTCGTAACCTTACGAATGTTGCATCGCGTTATGGTTATATGTATCTTATGAACACAAGTCGGAAACTTTTGATAAATTCAAAGAGTTTCGACACGAAGTAGAAAAATAGACCGACAAAAGTATTAAAACATCACGATTGGACCGTGGTGGAAAATACTTAAGCAATAAGTTTCTTGATTACTTGAAAGAGTATGGTATTTTTTCAAAGTGGACTCCTCCCGGAACACCTCAATTGAGTGGTGTGTCCGAACGGAGAAACCGAACTTTGTTGGACATGGTAAGGTCAATAATGAGTGGCACTGAGCTATCAATTTCCTTTAGAGGATACGCATTGAACAGTGCAATACTTATTTTGAATCAGGTTCCGTCAAAATCTGTTGGACAGACTCCATATGAAATATGGATAGGAAAGAAACCGGGTTTCTCATTCCTGAAGATTTGGGGATGCTTGGCATACGTTAAACGTTTGGATGGTACCAATCTAGAACCAAAATCGGATAAGTGCCTATTTGTAATTGGTTATCCTAGGGAAACCAAAGGATATTGTTTCCACAACCCATAAGAGAACAAAATATTTGTTGCTCTCCATGCGGTTTTCCTTAGAGCAATTCCTAAATTCAGTGGTAAGTGGGAGGAAAGTAAAACTCAATGAAAATCAGAGTGATACTGTTCCTAGCACCAATCCCCTCACGGAACACGAACATTTCATCAAGGATGAGACTGTTCCATAATCTTCTAATACACAAGAACCGCGTAGGTTGGAGGGAGTCAGAAAACAACCTAAGAGGTATGGGTTTCTGATCTCACCTCATGTAGATATTGATCTTATTGAGAAAGATGAACCGACTACGTATGAGGAAGTGATACAAGGTATTGACTTCATTTTATGGCAAGAGGCCATGAAGTCCGAAATGGATTTGATGTATACAACCAAGTTTGGACACTGGTTGATGTACCAGAAGAAATTACGCCTATTGGCAGCAAATGAGTCTTCATGGTGAAGACGGACATGGATGGGAACGTACAAATGTACAAAGTTAGGCTTGTAGCGAAAGGGCATCGTCATCAACATGATGTCGATTACGATGAAACCTTTTACCCGTTGCCATGATTAAATCCATTCGGATAATGCTTGCTAAAGCTGCATATTTCAATTATGAAATATGGAAGATGGGCATCAAAACTGCTTTCCTTAACGGAAACCTTTTGGAGAATGTTCATATACAACACCCTGACGGTTTTGTCATGCCAAAACATGCAAACAAGGTTTGCAAGTTAAATTGATCCATTTATGGATTGAAGCAAGCATTGCATTCTTAGAACCAACGTTTTGATGAGATCATATTACAATATGGTTTCATTCAAAACGATGATGATTCTTGTGTATATAAGAAGGTTAGTGGGAGCGCACTGACATTGATTGTCCTATACGCTGATGATATATTGCTTCTCAGCAATGACATTCCCATACTAAAATCGGTGAAAGCTTGGCTTTCATTAAAATTCTCCATGAAATTCTTGGGAGAGGCAACCTTTATTCTAAGAAAAAGGATCTACTGGGATAGATCTAAAAGTTGTTGGCACTCTCTGAGAACTCGTATATTAACACATGGCGTCTATCTATCTAAGGACATGTGTCCTAAAACTCATGATGAGAGAGATTCAATGATTCGGATCTTGTTCGCTTCTATAGTCGGATCATTCATGTATGCCATAACATGTATGCAACATGGTGTCTCATGTGCCTTGAGTATCTGCAGTCACTGTCAGGCCGATCCAGGTGATGGTTACTGGATTGATGTTAAGAACATCTTTAAGTATCTTAGAGGAACTAAGGATACTTTCTTAGTATATAGAGATGGAAAACTTGAGGTGACTGGGTTCACCGATGCAAGTTTCCAAACCAAAAAGACGACTATAAGTCGCAATCAGGGTACAAATTTTGATTGAGCAACATAACAGTGAGCTGGAAATCTTCCAAGCAAGATACTATTGCCGATTCAACAACAAAAGCGGAATATATTGTTGTGGCTGAGGCAGCAAAAGAAGCATTTTGGATCTATTAAATTCCTAATTAGATTAGGAGTAGTTCTGTTAGCATCTGGGCTAGGCTACAGCACATGCTAAAGAATTACGGTCTCATCAAATACCCAAGTATGTACTTCGACGGTTTCATATGATTCATAAGATCATACATCGTGGCGATGTCAAGATCCCATTAGATGACAACCTTGCATATCCGCTGGTGAAAGCGATATCTCAGCATAAGCATGAGTGACCCATACATAGTTCAGGTGTTAGACACTTGAGTGATTGGCTATAGGCCAAGTGGGAGATTGTTGGACAATTATGACCCATAGCATCACTATTTGTAAGAGACATGGTGTTCTTTGTACAAATTAACTATGTGACAAATGAAATTATTCTTTTATCATTTTGTAATTGGATTACTTGGATATATAAATGATAAAAGTCTATATGATTAGTACCGGATTAATAAGATATGAGACAATATTAATCCACGAAAGGTTTAATCATTAAATATCCCTAGTCGTAGTATTATCGAGACTGGACATCGATAATGTGGAATAGGCTAGTATTACACTTGTGCGCGTTATGGAAGCTTAACGACATAGTTCTCATATATTTAAGTATTGGATACTTATGCAAGTGTGATAGGTGGTTCTGTTAGCCGTTGGACAGGGAACAGCTTCACTCTGGATAGACCCCTCGAAGTCCCATTGGTAGTATGACTATGTGTCTATGGGAATCTGAATCAGGGTAGGTGTATTTGGTCTTAACCTGAGACTTGCATGGCTAATACTTGCGACAATCAGTACGCTTTGGTTTTGACAGGTTCTGTGTACGCCTCTTCTACCCAGAAGAGGCGTACACAAAACCTGTTAAAGCCCCGAACGACCAAAACCAAAGTATACTGATTGTCGCAAGTATTAGCGATGCAAGTCTCAGGTTAAGACTAAATACACCTACCCTGACTCGGATTCCCATAGACACATAGTCATACTACCAATGGGATTCCGAAGGGTCCATCTAGAGCGAAGCTTTTCCCGTACCATCGGTAAACAGAACCTCATATCACAATTGCATAAGTATCCTATACTTAAATATATGAGAACTATGTCGTTAAGCTTCCATAACGCGCACAAGTGTAATACTAGCCTATTCCGCATTATCATTGTCCAATCTCGATAATACTATGACTAGAGATATTTAATGATTAAACCTTTCGTGGATTAATGTCTCATATCTTATTAATCATGTACTAATCATATGGACTTTTATCATTTATATATTCAGGTAATCCAATTACAAATGATAAAAAAATCAATTTCATTTGTCACATAGTTAATTTTGTACAAGAACACCATGTCCTTTACAAAATAGTGATGCTATGGGTCATAATTGTCCAACAATCTCCCACTTGGCCTATAGCCAATCACTCAAGTGTCCAACATCTGAACTATGTACTGGTCGCTCATGTTTATGCTGAGATATCGCTTTCGTCAGTGGATCTGCAAGGTTATCATCTGATGCGATTTATTAGATCATCACATCGCCATGATGTATGATCTCATGAATTAGATAAAACCATCGAAGTACATACTTGGATCGTTGAAGAGACCGTAATTCTTTAGCCTGCGCTGTAGCCTAACTCAGCTGCTAACAGAACTACTTCTAATCTAATTAGGAATTTTATGGATCCAAAATGTTTCTTCTGTTGCCTCAGCTGCAGCAATATAATCCGCTTTTGTTGAATCGGCAATAGTATCTTGCTTGGAAGATTTCCAACTCACTGTTCCGTTGTTCAAACAAAATACGTACCCTTATTGCGACTTACAGTCACCATTATCGGTTAGGAAACTTGCAACGGTGAACGTAGTCATCTCAAGTTCTCATTCTTCATAACTAAATAAAGCATCTTTAGTTCGTCTAAGATACTTAAGGATGTTCTTAACATCAATCCAGTGACCATCACATGGATCGGCCTGATTGTGACTCCAAATGCTCAAATCATATGAGACACCAGGTCGCGTACATGTCTTTCAATGTATGAGTTCTCGGAGAGTGCCAAAAACTTTTAGATCTATCACAGTAGATCTTTATTCCTAGAATAAAGGTTGCCTCTCCCAAGTATTCCATGGAGAATTTAATGAAATCCAAGCTTTCACCGATTGTTAACATTGGAATGTCATTGCTAAGAAGCAATACATCATCAACGAATAGGACAATTATTGTCAGTGCGCTCCCACTAACCTTCTTATATACACAAAAATCATCTTCGTTTTGAACGAAACCATATACCATTATGATCTCATCAAAACGTCGGTTCCAAGAACACAATGCTTGCTTCAATCCTTAAATAGATCGATTTAACTTGCAAACCTTGTTTGCATATTTCAGCACGACAAAACCGTCAGGATGTTGTAAACATCCTCCAAAAAGTTTCTGTTAAGGAAAGTGGTTTTGACGTTCATCTGTCATATTTCATAAACGAAATATGCAGCACTTGCAAGCATTATCCGAATGGATTTAATCATGGCAACGGGTAAAAGGTGTCGTCGTAATCGACACCATGTTGATGACGATACCCTTTCGCTACAAGCCTAGCTTTATACGTTTGTATGTTTCCATCCACGTTTGTCTTCACCATGAAGACCCATCTGTTACCAATAAGCACAATGTCTTCTGGTGTATCAACCAGTGTCCAAACATGGTTGGTATACATGGAATCTATTTCGGACTTCATGGCACTTTGCCATATAGCATAGTCGATACCTTGTATCACTACCTCATATGTATCCGGCTCATTATCCTCAATAAGATTAATATCTTTATGAGCTGAGATCAGAAACCCATACCTCTAAGGTTGTTTTCTGACTCTCTCCAACCTACGTTGTTCTTGTGTATTAGAAGATTATGGAACAGTCTCATCTCTGATGAACTGTTCGTGTTCCGTTAAGAATCAGTTCCAGGAACAGTATTACTCTGATTTTCATCGAGTTTTACTTTCCTCCCACTTACCACTGCATTTAGGTATTCCTCTTAGAAAAACCGCATGGAGAACAATAAATTTCTTTGTTCTCTTGTAAGTTGTGGAATTAGTTTCCTTAGGATAACCAATTACATAATGAGCACTTATCTGATTTGGGTTGTAGTTTGGTATCATCTAAACATATGCCCAGCATTCCCAAATCTTCAGGAATGAGAAATCTGATTTCTTTCATGTCCATATTTCATATGGAGTCTGACCAACAGACTTTGACGGAACCTTATTCAAAATAAGTATTGCATTGTTCAATGCGTATCCCTAGAAGGAAATTGGTAGCTCAGAGCGACTCATCCTTGACCTTACCATGTCCAATAAAGTTCGGTTTCTCCGTTCGGACACACCGCTCATTTGAGGTGTTCCGGGAGGAGTGTACTGTGAAAGAATACCATACTCTTTCAAGTAATCAAGAAACTTATTGCACAAGTATTTTCCACTACGGTCTAACCGTAATGTATTAATACTTTTACCGGTCTGTTTTTCTACTTCGTGTTGAAACTCATTGATTATATCAAAAGTTTTCGACTTGTGTTTCAGAAGATACACAAATTACCATAACACGATGCAACATCTGTAAAGGTTACGAAGTATTTATATCCACTTCTAGCCTAGCTAGATATGGGCCCACTTGCGTCACAATGAATGAGGGCTAACAGTTCGATGGCACGTGTACATTTACCGTTAAAAGGCGTTATAGGCACTTTGCATAATAAACAAGATTCGTTGACGTCATATGAATTAGGATCAAATCTGTCCAAGTATCCACTCTTCAAAAATATGGATATACGAGTCTCGTTAATGTGTCCCAGACAATAATGCCATAAATAAGTCTCATATGATTTATTCAATTTGAGCCTTTTGTTTGTCATATTATATGTTTGAGATTCATTTATATTCAAAATATAAATATTGTTATTCACATCTAATGCGTATATCTCAATATCATCTTTATAAACAAAACACCCAGTGTTCTGGAACATAAAGGTATACCCACAACGGGTTAAACTAGATATAGAGATAATATTTCTAGTCAAACTAGGTACATTATAACAGTTTCCTAATTTAAGTACATGCTTTAAGGGCAGTTCCAAAACTTAGGTTCCCACGACCAAAACAGCGACTCTCGTCCCTGATCCGACTAATAGGTCGATCTCATCTGAAGCCAGTCTCCTGCTAATCAGAAGATCCCGTACATCAGTACATATGTATGTACCACACCCAATATCAAAATCCAATTTTAAAACTAGCCGTGGATATGTTTATGACAAACATACCTGAAGTCGGAGCCTTGCCCGTCTTCACTTCCTTCATGTCTGCCTTATCCATACGGCAGTCACGCTTCCAGTGACCCCGTTTGCCACAATGTAGGCAGACGTCTTGGGATATGTCTTTAGTCTTCCTAGAAGACTGTGATGATTTTACCTTTGTCCCTTTTCTTCACACCCTTAGAAGCCTTCGGCCAAGCCTTGGCCTTCTGGGATGTCGAAGTAAGATGCACATTGCGCTTCTTGCCCTTTTGGAAGCTCTGGTTTTGCTTCCTTGAACATAGCTTTTAACTCTCCAAGATTTTTCTATTGGTTCATAATAAACCCGCCCCACCATTCGGGTAGAGACTATAAGATCACATCTATAGAAGTCTCGACCACGTAGGTAATGCCCAGCTAACCTAGCTGTTCGATGTCAGCAATCATTTGCAACACCTAGTGCTTGACATATGTATCCTCTGACATACGCGAGCGTAAAAGAGCTTCTTTTGCAATTCATACTTCTGAGATCTAAGATTAAATCTGTGAAGATCCTTCAATTTCAACATCATACTATAAGGATCCAATCCTTTGTTCTGACAACGAAATTAAGGAGTCATTGCGGCAAGCATGACAGATTGAGCACTAAAGTTATCATCACGATGAGTCTTCCTAAGCTCATGCTCTACTATTTGCTCAACTCTGGGGCTCAGGCCCGTGAGGTTTCTCTATCCAATAGAGTAACTTCTCAGCTTCCAGGACTATCCTGAGATTCAATTCCCAATCTGAAAATTTACGCCGTTAAAGACATTTTCTCCCATAATTGTCAGCAACGTTAATCTTTCCAGCCATCTTGATTGCTATAGTCCAAATATTCAATCAATGATTTTGGGTACACTCAAAATGTAATGATTACTATAGTCCAACTATATAATCAACTACAAGTGGAGTAGTGTGTTGTACAGTCTAACTGTTCAAAGAAAGCAATATTCAATATTACTCGGGAAACCTAGTTTCCTAGTGGGCTAGAATCCCGTTAAATATCACACAACCTTGACTTTGGCCAACAAGCTGTATGAAACTTAACTAGGTAGATCTCTAAGATCAATTGGATCTCATCCAATTCCTAGATCCAGTAGGTGGACCTCCAAGTCCGAAACCTATATCCAATATATGTAAATATATCCAATATATTTCCTAACCTTTTTCCTCTAAATCAACTAAGCATTGGCTTTGGCTCAACAAGCTTAATGATTCTAGTTAAGTGCAACCCATTGACAGTGGGAAAGCTTTGTAATCGAGGTCGATGAACAAGAAGTGACCTTGACTTTGGCCAACAAGTTACAACTGCCCAAGACACGCGATATGTAACAAAGCTTACGTGGTTCAAACACATCCGCGATGGACAAAGGTCTTGACTTTGGCCAACAAACCAATGCCAATCTTGGATCTTGAGAGAGAACCACTCAATGGAAGGAAAAACGTTTAATATTGAATGAGGGTTTTTCTCGTAAATTGACAACCAATTTATTATCTTTGATTAGGTCTCATCATACACCCTTAAGCATGCATTCTAAAAGCATAATAAGGCACGAAATAAATTAATAATGATATGCGGATGGATATATAACAAACTTTGTTCCTAGAACAAATCTTTCACTTTCCTCTCTCCCGCTAGCACTATTCTTACTTCTACCCAATTACATAATACTTCTAAAGAAACCTCATTTACATTGAGGGGAATTGGTGAGAAGAGAAATACAATGAGAAAAAAGATAATAGGCTGGACACGTAGGTCCAATTTAATAAATTATAAATTTATTACAATAATTTCCAAAATTGCCTTCATCCTTCTAATATCCATCTGATATACATTATTCATACAATACATCCAAGTATTCACACAAAGCATGTTATTCAATCAATCTAATCCAATTAATTATCTTTGAATTAATAACCATCCAATTTTTAAACAACGATTTGATTTGCACGAGTCCAACTCGTTTAACAATAAATACTCAAAGTACGTACTCTTGAATTTTATCGAACTACAATGTTAAATCCAATTTAAATTGTATCCAATACTAATTCATATTTAATTCCAAATTAAATAATTACACTTATTAATAGTGCCTTTTAGACTTAGATTCTAAATCCAATCTTAATGGGTCTCAAAGGCCCAATTAACATTCAATGTCAATTTAATTAAAGTCGAATGAGCTTTTAATTAATTCTTAAGGCATGAGCTTTGGCCAATATGGATCAAACCCAAATGCCAAGGCCCAATTAAGGAATCACCCTTTTTGCCAAAAATTAATTTAGGCCCAATTAAATTGTTTAAAGGTCCAATTGTCATATTTGGACTTTATGGAAATGGTTTTAGGCCCAATTGGATCCAACCCAATTGTCCTAAACCAAACTTGGCCCAACCAAGCCCATTAAGCCCAATTACAACAAATTAAATTAACACATCATTCCAAATTACATATTAATTTAATTAAAGTGCAATTAACATAATTAATCAATTAATCTAATATTTCCAAAACACTAATTAATCCAGTTTAATCATGCTCAACATTTCCAATTAATGTCCAACATAAATTGAAGCAAAATCAATCTATTACATGCTTCACACTCCACGGTAATAGGGCACAAAATATTACTCAATTTGATTTCAATCCAATTAAATCAATATACAAGATTTTTCATGCTTTAAACATATCCAATTGTCTAAAATCAAAAAATTACCATGAGTGTTACTAGGGCATACATTCGGCCATACTTAGAATTTGGGGATTTTCGATCTAATCAATATTTCTCAAATCCAACAATGCACAAATCCAATTCAACATCATACAAACATAACCCTACCATCAATTTAGGCAAATCAAGCTCCAAGCCAAAAATCCCAAATTAAAGTATATGAACCCTAGATTTTCAAATCAAACTTAGGATGCTCTGATACCATTGTTAGTGTTCATAGAACATGTCAATGATCTCTAAGAGTGATTCGTGTGTGAATTATTAAGTGAGTTGCGGAATTAACTTACATTGATTGGATGAGTTTCAAAACTTTTCATGGATGTAGATGGAAGCTCCAAGCTTTGAATTCCAAACTCTAGGATTAGTTTCCCTATCACCTCATTTGTCTCTTTAAGTGCTAGCTTGCTTGAATTTTTGCAACAAAAATCCATGGAGGGAGAGAGGAGCTTATGGTTTTTGCTTGGAGGAGAGAAGGAATAATGCATTTTTTTTTTTCAAAATCTAATACAATAATAATGACTTCCAAAGTTGGTAAAATGATTTTCCAAAAAGCAAATGTATTTTACAAGTTTCCATTTAAAACAACCAACCACTTCTATCACCAAAAAGGTGACTTATGATGTAAGTTGGTGGGACCCACTTTAAATTCAAAATTTCAGTGGCTTGCTCAACACACTTCAGGCTCGGGTTTGTTTAATCTGATTAAACGAATTTTTCATCGTGACTTAATTAAATCTAATTTAATTAAATAATAATTCCTAGCAAAATTATTACGGAATTCGCTCGTGAATTAATTCAAAATTAATTCTTTCGTTTAAATTAAAATCTAATTTTAATTCCGTATTGAAATCTGATTTCAATTAATATATCCGATATATTATTTTAGCCCAAATAAATAAATTAAATAGAAAAATTCAATTTAACTATTAAATTTATTTTACCGATTAATTCCAAATTAATCGCATTCTCTCCTCTCGACGAATTTAATCCCAGATAAATTCTCGACGTAATTAATCCAAGATTAATTCTTCTCTGTTAATTAATCCCAGATTAATTCTTACCGTAATTAATCCCAAATTAATTTTCTCTCTCATAATTAATCCCAGATTAATTCTGTTCGAGTCAAATCTCATCGGTGAATCTTTGGGAAGCGACCCAAGAGATCCCTGGATATGTTGGCAGTAAATACGGTCATCAGACTATCTGAACACGTGCGTACCTGGTACCACATTCTTACGGATTTACAAGACATGGTTGACTTCTAGCAAAGCACCGTGCCTACCCAATTCTCCAGAAATATTCTTTAAAGGAATATATAATCTTTATCAAGCATAATATGCTAAGTATTGCGTATAACGATCCAGTATCAGATGTCACATGCTAGGCCTGGGGCTGGAATTGTGTCTGCCCCTTACGAAGTATATATCGGATCACTGGCAACTAGTCTCTATAATCGGATAATCATGACCTAGTCATATTATCCCGATGACTGCAGTACTTAAGAGTACCAGTTTCGTATCCCTGTGTGATCATCATCTCCATATGACTGAAGTGATACTTCCATCTTGACATCACACCCAATACACTACGATTCTCAGTATACCCAGAAGAGGCGTACACAGAACTGGTTAAAGCCCCGGACGACCAAAACAAAAGTATAATGATTGTCGTAGGTATTAGCGATGCAAGTCTCAGGTTAAGACCAAATACACCTACCCTGATTCGGATTCCCATAGACACATAGTCATACTACCAATGGGATTCTGAGGGGTCTATCCAAAGAGAAGCTGTTCCCGTACCATCGGTAAACAGAACCTCATATCACACTTGCATAAGTATCATATACTTAAATATATGAGAACTATGCCGTTAAGCTTCCATAACGCGCACAAGTGTAATACTAGCCTATTCCGCATTATCGATGTCCACTCTCGATAATACTACGACTAGAGATATTTAATGATTAAACCTTTCGTGGATTAATACTGTCTCATATCTTATTAATCTGGTACTAATCATATGGACTTTTTGTTGGTTCTAATTAGGTCCAGGGATCATCAAACAAGCAAGAAAAACGCATGAATACTTCAAGGAATAAGGCGGAATACATACTCACATTGAATGGTTTGATGCTAGGAAGAACAAAACCCATTTTCCTCCTTGTTGATGCTCGGTTTTGTGCTCCTTGAGCTGTTGGACTGCACGGTGGGGGGCTGTTTTGGCTCCTCCAAAATCGGCCATTGAAGACCTCCATTGAAGCTCCAAGCTTCAAGCTCCAAAATGGTTCCATGCTCATGTGTAAGTTTCCTTATCACCATAATATAACCCAAGGTGTGTGCTAGCACTTGATTTTTGCAACAAAAATCGTTATCTTCATCTCACTACTTCTCTTTTCATTCGGCAAAAACCAAAAGAAAGAAAAAGGCTCAAAGCCGTAGGTGAGAATGAGGGAAAGAGAGGGGAGACCGAATGTCAAGGGTAAGTGGAGAGAGAAAAAGAAATAGTTTATATATTTATTTGATTTTCCAAAATCAAATAACAAAAAAAAAAAAAAAACCATTTACAATAATTAAAAGTCAAAAAAGCAAAAAGCCTATTAATGCTTTTCCAACAACCACATCACTATTCACATCAATCACTCAAATCAATCAATCAAATTGTCACATCACTCAAAGTGACATGTGATTTGACGCTTGATGTGACTAGCGATTTGACGCTCGATTTGACGTGCGTGCCGCACTCGAATTCGAAATGAGAATGCGCTCACAAATAATCCTGGGCTCGGGTTCGCTAATTCCAAATTAACGAATTTCCGTCGCGACATAATAAAATGATTACGCCTAGCGAAATCACTATTCACGTCGCTAACGAATTAATTCTAAATTAATTTGTTCGCCCGAATTAAAATCTAATTTTAATTCCGCGTCGAAATCCAATTTCGTATAATATATCGAATATATTATTTTATCGATTAATTCCAAATTAATCGTTCTCTCTCTTTAATTAATATTTTATCCCAGATACAATATCTCCGTAATTAATCCCAGATTAATTTTCTCTCTTCCAAGAAAATTAATCCCAGATTAATTAAAGTGCGAGTCATACATCATCGGTGAATCTTTGGGAAGCGACCTATGAGATCCCCGGATATGTTGGCAATAAATACGGTCGTCGGACTATTCGAACACGTAAGTACCTCGTACTACGTTTGCACCGATTTACAAGACAAGGTTGGCTTCTAGCAAAACGCCATGCCTACCCAATTCTCCAGAAATATCCTTATAGGAATATGTGATCTATATCAAGCGTAGTATACCGAAGTATTGCGTATTTCTGTCCAGTATCGGATGTTCACGTGCTAGGCCTGGGGGTGGAATTGTGTCTGCCCCGTAAGAAGCACATATCGGATGTTTGGTAACTAGTCTCTATAATCGGATATACATGACCTTGTCATAATATCCCGATAGCTCGAGCATTTAAGAGAACGAGTTCCGTATCCTACGTGACCATCATCTCCATATGACTGGAGTGACACTTCTGTCTTGACATCACACCCAACACACTACGATTCTCAATATACCCAGCATCGGCGTACACAGAACCGGTTAAAGCCCTGGACGACCTCAATTAAAGTATATTGATTGTCGTAAGCATTAGCGGTGCAAGTCTCAGGTTAAGACCAAATACACATACCCTGATTGCAGACTCCCATAGACACATAGTCATACTACCAATGGGATTTCGCGGGGGGTCTATCCAGAGCGAAGCTGTTTCCCGTACCATCGGTGAAACAAAACCTCCTACTACACTTGCATGAGTATCCTATACCCAAATATATGAGAACTATACCGTTGTGCCCTCACAAACGCGCACAAGTGTAATACTAGTCTTTACGTATTTATTGATGTCCAATCTCGATAATACTTTGACTAGGGATATTTAATGATTTATCCTACGAGGATTGATACTGTCTTATATCATTCTCCATCCAGGAACAAATCATAGGGACCTCTCATCATTTATACATCTAGTTGATCTAATCACAAATGATAAGAGTGCAATCTCCTTTGTCACATAGTTAATTTGTACAACAACATCGTGATCTGTACAAATAGTGACGCTATGGGTCATAATTGTCCAACACTTTTATCATTTATATATCCAAGTAATCCAATTACAAATGATAAAAGAGCAATTTCATTTATCACATAGTTAATTTTGTACAAGAACACCATGTCCTTTACAAAATAGTGATGTTATGGTTCATAATTGTCCAACAAGTAGTTGGCTACATTTAATTGTGATGGAAGAGGTTTGAAAAGTAATTGGATTATTTAAAAACACACACCAACCAAGTCAATTCTCTATTCACTCATCTCTCTCATTTTCTTCTCTCATGGCCGAATATTGCAACTCTTGGAGGGCAATTTTTGCTTCAATTTTTGTTCTTGCTACCACATAGGGAGTCAAAAGAAGGTGATAAGGAAACTCACCCAAGAGTTTGGAACTTAAAAGGAGAGCTTGGAGCTTCTACATCCGAGGAGAAATTTCAAACTTCTCTACCGAGCAATGTAAGTAATTTCCGCAACTTATCTTGTAATATTCACACAATAATCATGTTTAGGATCCTTGACATGTCTTAGAGACACTAACAACATCACCCTATTGCTCATCATCGGAAAACTTAGCCTTAAATATCTGCTCGAATTCCTCTCATGTAACGTCATCCACATCCTGCATATTTTTGATATTGTTCTACCAAAAATGGTTGTTCCAGTAGATCTCGATGTCGTGATAGGGGTCCAGTGTCGTCTTGGGATTCCTAAAGTATGAAAATGACATTTTATCTCCTACAACCACCCATCTGCAATGATGGGATCCAGTACTCCATTATATTGAGAATGATTCTTGTGTAAGGATCTCTGAAGGTACTGAGACTAACTTGGTTTTCCTTTGGGTGCGGTTTGTAGTGGAGGTTACCAGTAAGGTGCTTGGAATTTTCAAGAGGCCTGAGTAAGGAAGCCCCTACCATCGAGGTGAGATTTAGTTGTTAGGGAGGTTGATCATCAACTTAATGTTAGACAGTTATGACCCATAGCGTCACTATTTTGTAAATGATATTGTATTATTGTACAAAATTAACTATGTAGTAATGAAATTGCCTTTTACCGTTTTGTAATTTATTTACTTTGATATAAATGGTAAGAGTCCCTATGATTAGTTCCGGATTGTGATGATATGAGACAGTATCAATCCATAAAGGTTTAATCATTAAATATCCCTAGTCGTAGTATTATCGAGATTGGACATCGATAATGCGGAATAGACTAGTACTGCACTTGTGCATGTTGTGAGGGCACAACGGCATAGTTCTCATATATTTAAGTATAGGATACTTATGCAAGTGCGGTAGGAGGTTGTGTTTTACCGATGGTACCGAAAACAGCTTCGCTCTGGATAGACCCCGCGGAATCCCATTGGTAGTATGTCTGCGTGTCTATGGGAGTCCGCTTCAGGGTAGGTGCATATGATCTTAACCTGAGACTTGCATCGCTAGTACTTACGACAATCGGTAAAATTTAGTTGGTGGTCCAGGGCTTTAACGGGTTCTGTGTACACCTCTTCTGGATTTATCGAGAATCGTAGTGTATTGGGTGTGATGTCAAGATGGAAGTATCACTTCAGACATATGGAGATGATGATCGCGAGGGATACAGAACTAGTACTCTATAATGGTTGCAACCATCGGGATAATATGACTAGGTCAGGATTATCCGATTCAAAGAGACTGGTTGCTTGATGTCCGATATGTGTATCGTACGGGGCAGACACATCTCCAGCCCCAGGCCTTACATGTGATCATCCGATACTGGTTCGATATACACTATACTACGGTATACTACGCCTGTTATAGATCTTATATTCCAATAAGAATATTTCTGGAGAATTGGGTAGGCATGGCGTTTTGCTAGAGGCTAACCTTGTCTTGTAAATCGGTAAAAACGTAGTACTTGGTACGTACGTATTCAGATAATCTGACGGTCGTATTTACTGCCAACATATCCAGAGATCTCTTGGGTCGCTTCCCGAAGATTCACCAATGACGTATGATTCAAACTCGATTAATCTTGGATTAATTACGGAGAGACTTTATCTTGGATAAAGTACTATACATAGAGAGAGAACGATTAATTTGGAATTAATCGTAAAATTATTATATTCGATATAATAATCGAAATTCGATTTCGACGCGAAATTAAAATTAGATTTTAATTCGGGCAAACGAGTTAATTTAGAATTAATTCGTTAGCGACGTAAATAATAATTTCGCTAGGCGTAATTATTTATTTAAATTCGATTTAATTAACGTCGCGACGAAATTTCGGTATTTCGGAAATATCATGTCATTTTATGCATTATTTAATTGTTAATACATTGCATGGTGATAGTGTACACTACACTCAATGGTTTTGCATGGAGTTTGAGTGTTTGACACTCTAAGCCATTGCATGATTTGTGTCATAAATTTATTATTAATTTAATAAATATTATGGCATAAATATAAATTTATTTTTTGTAATAAAAATCATTCAACTCTCCTCTCTCTCACATTGCCGAAACTACATGCAGTTTTTGGCTCTCCTTTCTTCAATTTTTATGGCAAGATTTGAAGAAGTTGTGCATTCAAAATCACAACAAAGGCTAGCACCTTCAAGGGATCATACATAGGTGATATGGGAAACTAATCCTTGAGCTTGGAAGGATCAAACTCGACTTGGAGTCCCTCTTTTCTTCTTGGCCGAAAGCTTCACTGCACAAGGGAGGAATTTCGCATCATCTTAGCATCCATTTTCAAGTATTGTGAGTATGATTCCGCCATACTTCAATTAATTCATTCATGTATTTATATATTTTGCTTGTTCTTGTTGATCTTGGGGCTTGGTTATTTTTTCCAACACTTAATGCCTTACGAACCTCCTTAAGGGCATTTTTGTCGAGTCTGTTTCAATATGCCTAGAATTATGGTGATAATGATGCATAATTTTGAATATACAAGTCAATTAGTTTAATGGTAACTTCTCCGAGTGATGAACCTTTTAAATCACACCCCAAAACTGCGGCTAGTGGAAATTTGGGAATTCCACACGCAGTGGAGATCCCACATTGTCACACATAATAATTGAAAGATTTATTGTATATCCTACAATATCAGAATCACCATTAAACATTATTGACGATAAAGTAAATAAAATTTATAATTAAAATAAATTATGCATTATCACCATTATTAATCATGATAAATGTAATGTTACATATTTATAACAGACTTAAAAGTGAAAGTTCAATAGTCCTCTACTAACAGAAGATGTGAGACAAACCCAAAGCTAAAGTCTCGAAACCAAACTCTACGCAATTTTCCACGATGTTCCCAATGGAGTCACCTAACTATAAATACATGTGGAGGAAGTAGGGATGTGAGTATTTTAGGGGAAATACTCGTAGGAATTCAATTACGTATTTCGAAAATCCTTTCATCTGTTGAAATATCGCTTAATGGTTAGTCTGAATATAGTTCAAATACACCTTTCAAACATTTGTATGTAGTTATAGAAATTCAACATATGTAAAATAAAATGGCAAATTCATTGATTTCTTCAAATTCTATTGCGTATAAAATTATTTGAACGAAATTGTGAAATTCATATAAACGGATGTAAAACTATAGCAATATCCAAATATCATAAAAGTAAAGGAAACCACATGCACCCATATAATCACACATCACAATCCATAATGCATGAGCTCTAACTCTCATCAAATCCTAGAGTACTATGACAACCCATATAGTCATGTGTAGAAAATTAGGACACTTTATGAACTTCACCAACGGTAGTCCTCCACACTTTCCATACAAGATTTATATTTGCTACACCGAAGACCATTATATACCATGTAGGCTCGAAGACCATCAATACACTCCCACATAGGATTTGTGGTTCTACCCATGGCGGTCCAATCCACCAATATCTAGAATTCATGTGTGGTTAACCAGGAAATTTTATGAACTTCACCAATGGTAGTATTGTCATATTTTTCACACTGGATTATGGACCGCTGTGTGGTCAAACAACAAGTAGACCTCATGTGTGATCCTATGGTATGTGCGTAATGTATAATTTACCGAAATACCCATGCAGTAATTTATAAATACCATAAACCGTCAAATCTGTAATATCCGTAAGATCCTTAAAACCAACGTAATTTAAAATAATCATTTCATAAATAATTTAATAAATAGATATAGTATGGAATTTAAATACAATTTATAAATAAAATATTTTTAAAAGAATGGTAATCAAACCTCTACCTCGATCATACGCTTGGGGCATAAACAAATCTCACCACAGGGTTCGGCATATATGGCTTCATCTCTTCCCAAGCCAAATTTTGTCTTAGGCCAATCGACACACATCTCGAGGCACGCATAGTCCGCTTTTGACAGGATCCTACGGTCCGACAATTTCAATTGTTAAATTATATATTCACGCGTTCATTTCGTCGAATGGAGTTCGCTGGTGGTGTTTGTTTGTAAATCCAATGGTCGGATTTCCCGGGCATGACCAAAAATCGAATTTCACTCTCCACACAAATGTGTATTTTTCAAACGGCATCGGATCAGAGCATGGTCGGTGGTATTAGAAAGGTCTTGATAATGGGAGTGCACACTCACCGACAATGATGACAGATGATATCGAATGACGACATGTGGGGGAGAAAAGTGGTTATATCGCGGTTTTGGGACGATGATATATCCTTCAGTAGGACTCCGATAATGACACCACCGATGGGGATCGCATGCTTGACGATTGAGGATTCTGGCAGGCCAGCACGTGGCGGTTTGTAAGTGCGGTGGACGACGTACGGCGCCAGTAGGGATGGTGGCGAGAGGAAAAAGTGGGGAGAGAGTGAGAGCGTGTTTTCAAATCTAAATTGGTGGGGATGTGCCACATATATAGATCTAATTGGGACAAGTGTTGCATCTTGATTGGGTCATGTGTTGCACATCGATTGGGCCACGTGTCGCATTTCAACCCCTGGAAAACATCATTGAGCCGTCTGAAGTTTGATTAAAGTAAAAATTATTCACGAAATGCTTGAATTTTATCATTTTAGTCTCTGAAAGTTTCAAAATTTTACATTTTGGTCCCCGTTTTTGACTAATTCAAAATTTGACTTTTTGACTTCAATTTTTTTTTAAAATTTTCCAATAAAACCCTTGGGTTTTAGGGATGGTGTTGGCTAACGCCTGATCTTTTGTACTTTATGGATACAAGTTTTCACCTGAGACCCACAATCGAGAATCAAGATTTTAAGGGCACTAGCAAACTATAAAATAAGGGTAGTATGAGCGGGGAGTACTGCCCACTGGTGTGGTGGAAGCCGTAGGCTCTCTGACGCCCAAGTCAGTAGTGTGGATAAACTAAAGTATGGAGAATAAGGCCTGAAGTTACCTCTATAATGCAAGGGAGATCACCCAAAAGGCAGTTGTGCATGAAATATGATGAGACAGACTTAGTTCAGTGTGTGCGCGTTCGTGTAGTGTTCGTAAACGCTTTCGAATGGTAAACAGAAGGTTCGCGTTCATGTAGCGTTTGATAACGCGTTCGAACAGATCCAGACCTGATGAAACAAAATGCATGCGCGTTCGAGTAGCGTTTGTAAAACACATTCGAACGGGAAATAGAAGGTTCACGTTCGTATAGCGTTCGAAAACGAGTTCGAACGAGAACAGACCTGATGCACAAAATGTGACGCAATACATTCATATAAAAAAGCAAATAGAGAAATACGAAGCGCAGCGAAACATCGGGTGAAGGATTTTAACTTCTCCAATTAGAGGACCTTTCATCGCACTTACTAAGCCCATGCGCTTATCTCAATGAATATAAAAAATAAAGGCAATAACCTTAGACTTCATGTACCCGATTGAACACATCTTACATTCAACTGAATATACGTTAATCGGCGCGGCAAAGCATCATGGTAAAGGATTTTAACCTCTTCAATTAGAGGACCTTTCATCGCACTTACTAAGCCCATGCGCTCGATCACATTATGCATACAAGAATAAAGACAATCATATCAAACTTAGTATGTCCGATTGAACATATCTTGCATTCAACCGAACACACATCAACTGGCGCGGAAAAGCATCGTGGTAAAGGGCTTTAACCCCTCCCCATAGGGGATCTTTCATTGCACTTACTAAGCTCATGCGCTCGATTGAATCATACATACAAAGAATTAAGAATAATAATATTAAACTTAGTATGCCCGGTTGAATGTATCTTTCATTCAACCGAACACACATCAACCGGTGCGGCAAAGCATCGTGGTAAAGGGTTTTAACTCCTCCAAATAGGGGACCTTTAATCCGACTTACTAAGCCCATGCGCTCGATTGTATCATACATACAAAAGTAACATGCAGAATTCAAATAACGAAAATAAATAAATCCAAGCAACATAAAACAAAAGAATGTTTTATTTGGTGTTGAGCAAGGAAATGATTAGATTGAGGGGGGACAAAATTGGTTTAGATTTGGAAGTCAAAATCTTTAATTTGTTATAATTGATTTTAATTAGGCATGACATCTTTTTAATTTAGTTTAGATAGGAAGGAATCTTGTGTAATTGGTGGGTGAATATCTTAATTATGAATTAAAATATTTGATTAATTTTAATGTTTATTTCAATTTGGTATGTGATTTTTAGATTTGTTTTGATTTCACCATGTGTTAAATATGTGTTTTAAGTGGGCTTGGGCGTGTGGGCCAAGGTTGGGCGAATTGCGCTTAATGTGAGGCTAGCAGCAAAACCAGAATTATCGACACCGTTCGAACGCTTCCTCGAACGCTGCACGAACGCCCGCAATCTGTTTGGAGTTCGAACGTATACACGAACGCAGCACGAACGAAAACAATGAACCTTGTTTATTCTGAATTCCCCCTTCCGATGTCCGTTTTCCATGACCTCCGTGACTTAAAAGGTAGTGTCTCCAAATGAGACTCATCATAGGGACTTATATGCAAAAATGCAGTGCCTACAGTCGCCCCCACTTTGATGGGACTTGTGTAATGTGTAACAGTGACAATCCTATCAAAATTATGCAATGCATTTTCACTTACCTGGCTCGCCAGCTGCCACATGACTTACCATGTGTTGAGTTGAGTTGATTTGGTGGTGAGGTGCTGTGACCCATGGTTCATTCCCGAACCGTGCTCCATTTTTAGAGCGCCATTTTCGGCATCTTTTGTGTGTGTGCTCCATTTTGGAGCGCCATTTCCGGCATTTGCTGTGTGTGTTCCATTTTGGAACGCCATTTTCGGCCTTTGCTTTGTGTGCTCCATTTTGGAACGCCATTTTCGGCATCTGTTGTGAGTGCTCCATTTTGGAGTGCCATTTTCAGCGTCTGTTGTGGGTGCTCCATTTTGGAGTGCCATTTTCGGCGTCTGCTATGTGTGCTCCATTTTGGAACGCCATTTTCGGCCTTTGCTTTGTGTGCTCTATTTTGGGGCGCCATTTTCGGCATCTTTTGTGGTAGCGGCCCATTTCCGAACCGTGCTGTGCGAGAATGTGGCTCATTTTTGAACCGTTATTTGATGAGATGGTCTTTGCCGCGACAAACCTGCGAACACAAAACAAACATTGCATGTACGTGATATGTATGCATGTATGCATGTATATGTATCATATTCTGATGGGTTAGGCCTTCCTTGGTCCATTTCCGAACCGTGCTCCATTTTCAGAGTGCCATTTTCAGCGAGATGAGATTATGGTCCATTTCGAACCGTGCTCCATTTTCGGAGTGCCCTTTTTCGGCGAGATGTGATAATGGTCCATTTCTGAACCGTTGCTGATGAGAGATGGTCCATTTCCGAACCATTACTGATATGAGAGTGGTTCATTTCCGAACCGTTACTGATAATGATGTGGGCCCTGCCCCCAGAGTACTATACCCGGCAGAACTAATACTGAACCAATGTGGGCCTCGCCCCCAGAATGCCATACCTGGCAGAACTAATACTGAACCAATGTGGGCCTTGTCCCCAAGCTGATATTGATGTGGGCCTCGGCCCTAAACTGATGCTGATACTGATGTGGGCCTCGGCCCTGGGACTCATCCCCAAACTGTAACTGATGTGGGCCTCAGCCACTAAACTGATGCTGATGTGGGCCTCGGCCCTGGGATTCATCCCCAAACTGATACTGATTCATTTCTGAAACTGACTGTACTGTTGTTGCTTCCGAAGATTCCCCGTGTTCTAAACATCATTGAATTTCACAGTACCAAGGTTGAATGTTTTTCTCAAATAAACTCATATTGCAGAAGAGATTCAGCGAAATAATGTCTTTATTATCATAAAAAAATGATTCGAACATGTAGACTAAGTCAATGTCTATATTAAAAATGCATGATCAAATAAACTAGGAGGGATGACTTCATCATTCGTAATATTGCCTTCTTCATTGGCCTAAGGTTCTCCACCGCTGTCATCCCATATTCCTATGAATGAAGCTGAGTGGTTGAGAGTTTGGAGGACAAGGGTTTCGGGTAGGCCAGAGTTGATCATGTAGTTGGGTAGGGGATTTCTGTGTGCGTTGGGTTGTTCTCTTTCTGGGTCAGGTATTTTGTGAGCATCGATGAGGTTTTGGATTTCATGCCTAAGGCGGGTGCAGTTGTCAGTTTCGTGGCCTCCTCTGATGATGGAAGTGACAATACAAGCTTAGGTTAAGGTTGGGTGGTATAGGATCTGGAAGTGGTTTAGGCTCTAAGGGTTTTAGGAGTCCTTGTCCCTTCAACTTCTCAAGCACCTTAGATAACGGCTTCCCCAGGTTAGAGAAATACCGGTTCTTAATGGAAGCAACCTCGGCAGTAGTAGAGAGTAGCGGGCTTGGTCTCAGAAGGCCCCCCAAAAGTTCTTCTATTCTGGCCATAAAACTTTCTGTTTTCAGCCTCTTCTTCCTCAATATCCATGACAGTTTCCCTCAACTGTCAGAAATCCGCAATAATTGAAGTCATCCTCCTCAACTTCCCGTAGATCGAGGGCTTAGTGCCCTTGATGATCATTTTAATCTGGTCCTTCTCAGAGGGCTGAGTCTGCATTTTCAGAAGCTAGCTTCTCCAGCGGTCTACATACTCCTTGAAGCCTTCTTCTGGCTTCTGCTTAGTGTTCTCCAAATCACGAAGTGACGAATCAATCTCTAAGTCTGTAACATACTGTTTCAGAAAAGCATCAGCTAGTTCCTTCCAATCTTCCTTAACCTTCTTCTCAAGGCTATGATACCAAACCACATGTGCCCCCTCGAGTGACATCCCAAACATCTTTTGGACTTGGCGCTGTGATAGGCCCACTGAACTCATGACTGAGACATATTGCTGAAGATAGACTCTCGGGTCTCCATTCCCATTAAACTTGGCCATGTCGGGCATTTTAAACTGAGCTGGCAGCTGTTCTCCGAAGGTCATTGCCTCATAGTCTAACAACTCTTCATGTTTACCCCTCATTTTGCGGGTAACTGTTTCAACCTGATCCCGAAGCTTCTGAAATTATGTCTGAGACCCAATCACTTTGCCTGTTGCATACTCTGCCATGTCATCATCAAAAGTGGGGATATCATCCCCCAACCCATTCGGAGGCTCCTCGCGCCTCACATTCTCAGAATTTCCCCATGCACGGGGTACAGCCATATTTGCCATGGTAGTGGTCAAGGCTTGCAACTGTTCGGTAATCTTGGCGAAACCGTTTTCCAACTGATCCATACGGGATACCTCAATATCTGATTCACTCATGTCTGTTCCCAGTATTTTGGTGAGTCTTCCCTTTTCCCTAACCCAACGGGAATCTATGATGGCTTTCAGAACACAAGGGTTAACATGATGTATGTATGCATGGGGTGCATGAGATGCATGTGACATATATAACATACTAAATTGATTAAAATTTTCAAACAAATCGGCCCGTTATCATTTTAGAATCTTTTGGGCTAATAGTCATAGGAGTGAACCCATCCCAGTTTAAATAGCCCAACGAGTTCACATCTCATGACAAGGAGCCCAACTAAATCCAAATGGTAATGTTCCGAACACAAGCACAAAGTGGCCCATCAACACTTAGAAGCCTTTGGCCCAATCGTCATGAAATACGTTCTTGTCCCAGTTTAAATGGCCCAACAAGCCCATATCCCATGACAAATGATCCAAATGGATCCAAACGACAATGTTCCAAACACAAGCATAGAAGAAAGATAATGCAAACATAACGTAATAATTTCTACATAATGGCCCATCAATATTTCAGAAGCTTCGGGCCTAATAGTCATAAGGTACGAACTCGCCCCAGTTTAAAAGGCCCAGCAAGTCCGCATTTCTGACAATAGTCCAACTGCATCCAAATGAGGATGGTCCACAAGCACATACTCAAGGAAATAATTGTTACTTTAGCCAACCTGGTCTATGGGTGGGTTAGCAAGAGTATAGCCAAAGGCTCTCACCGGTGAAGGATGGCCCACAACTAGGTCTCCCCACTCAAGGGTTCGAGCGACCAAGTGAGCGCAACCTTTTTTATACACTAAGGTACGTGCCAATGAGCTATGGTGTGTGACGGACTGTCAATGGATTTCCCATTGTAGATTCCCGGAGGGAAGGTGGAGCGAGGCTCACTTAAATACCCAAGCCTCTTAGGCTCTTATCGCTTGGTGTCAGGAGTAAACAACGAGTCCTCCAAATTAGTCCATCACAATAGGCTACGAGTAGATGGCTATCTAGGTGCCTTCACAGCTTTTCCTTCTAGAAAGGTAGTGAGTGAAGGAAGACACCAAACCATTACCTAGCCTCAAAATGCTTTTGATTAAACCCCTATTTTATCCACTATAGACACGGTCAATTAAAACATAAATCCAAACATCACAAGACAATATTTCGGGGCTGATTCTCTATCCCCAGTGGAGTCGCCAGACTGTGGGAACACAGGAACTGACGACGATGTTCTAGGCTCGCGGCCTAGTTGGGAAGTACGAAATAACATGGAGTCGCCACCCGGTGTGAACCAGGACAAAGGTTTAAGGCCGCACTCACCCCTCGCAAGGGAAGACCTCAAACCATTGGGTTCGGAATGGTCCCTTACTTATGTCACTTGTAATGAAAGGATTTATGTAATAATTTAATCAAGTTTAAGTAACACTTATTTCCAAGAGTATCATGGTTCTAAATTCACATGCATACATCAACAAGTTCATCACAACATGCAACATCACATGGCAATCTCATGAACATTTCTCAATCATATGATAGGGAAAACTAAAAAAACAACCTAATCATGCTTGAGTACTATCTCATGAACATATTGACCAAATAACATGCTAATAACCTAATCATGCTCGAATATCATCCCAAGAACACATGGAATGGATAAATGCAGGAATACAAGTAATATGATTGGCTACATAATGCAAGGGAGATCACCCAAAAGGCAGTTGTGCATGAAATATGATGAGACAGACTTAGTTCAGTGTGTGCGCGTTCGTGTAGCGTTAAAACGCGTTCGAACGGTAAACAGAAGGTTCGCGTTCATGTAGCGTTTGATAACGCGTTCGAACGGATCCAGACCTGATGAAACAAAATGCATGCGCGTTCGAGTAGCGTTTGTAAAACACGTTCGAACGGGAAACAGAAGGTTTGCGTTCGTATAGCGTTCGAAAACGCGTTCGAACGGGAACAGACCTGATGCACAAAATGTGACGCAATACATACATATAAAAAAACAAATAGCGAAATACGAAGCGCGACGAAACATCGTGGCGAAGGATTTTAACTTCTCCAATTAGAGGACCTTTCATCGCACTTACTAAGCCCATGCGCTTATCTCAATGCATATAAAAAATAAAGGCAATAACCTTAGACTTCATGTACCCGATTGAACACATCTTACATTCAACCGAATATACATTAATCGGCGCGGCAAACCATCATGGTAAAGGATTTTAACCTCTTAAATTAGAGGACCTTTCATCTCACTTACTAAGCCCATGCGCTCGATCACATTATGCATACAAGAATAAAGACAATCATATCAAACTTAGTATGTCTGATTGAACATATCTTGCATTCAACCGAACACACATCAACCGGCGCGGCAAAGCATCGTGGTAAAGGGCTTTAACCCCTCCCCATAAGGGATCTTTCATTGCACTTACTAAGCCCATGCGCTCGATTGAATCATACATACAAGGAATTAAGAATAATAATATTAAACTTAGTATGCCCGATTGAATGTATCTTTCATTCAACCGAACGCACATCAACCGGCGCGGTAAAGCATCGTGGTAAAGGGTTTTAACTCCTCCAAATAGGGGACCTTTAATCCGACTTACTAAGCTCATGCGCTCGATTGTATCATACATACAAAAGTAACATGCAGAATTCAAATAACGAAAATAAATAAATCCAAGCAACATAAAACAAAAGAATGTGCCGTTTACTCAAGTGGTACATGGAGTTGTATCCCGAGTACAGATCATACTACCGTCCATTCGGAATCGGCTATGAAATTTATGTCCGGGTTTCCATCCTATATACCACAAGAGGCGGCACATTTTCCATTTCATTCAAGCCACAACATGTATCCACAAACGACTCTCATGCGAATAGAATTCAATAAACAATCAAAAGACGAATATAAACTAATGAGAAAAATGCCCTCAGGTCTAACCTTTTAAATCACCTCTCGGATGTACGGTACACGATCGTCAGAAGGGTGGATGCTCCGCAACTCTTCCGGTTCACTGGTTCACTGCTCTCGTTCGTTGTCTTACTGTTTTGAGTCGTCGTTCTCCGTCTTTTGCTGCTGCTTTTGACTCCAATTCGCTGCCGTTGCTACTGTTTTGCTGCTGTATTTTAGTTACTATTTTTAGGATGTTTTGGCTACTGTTTTGGGTGTGATTTTCGGTGGTGTTACGGTGTGGTTCGGGGGCTATTTTATGTGTGTTTTAGGACTGCTGTATGGGCTATTTTGGTGTGAATTAGGGCTGTGAAAGGGGCAGTGCAGTGGGTTAAAGATGCGGCAATGAGGGGGGCTATGTGATGGCTTTAGGCGTGAAGGTGATAGATGGTGATGGAGGAAGGCTTGAGGTTCACGGCAATGGGGGAGTTTTGGAGGTCTCTATGTGTGTTGTGATTTTCATATGAGTTGTGTATCTTATGTGTATGAGCTAGGGCTCTCATGTCTTGGTTAGGGGTTGTTTATATAAGAATGGCTAGAGCTTCACCTTGGCTCACAAGGAAGGGATTTGATTTGGTGTTGAGCAAGGAAATGATTAGATTGAGGGGGGACAAAATTGGTTTAGATTTGGAAGTCAAAATCTTTAATTTGTTATAATTGATTTTAATTAAGCATGACATCTTTTTAATTCAGTTTAGATAGGAAGGAATCTTGTGTAATTGGTGGGTGAATATCTTAATTAATGAATTAAAATATATGATTGATTTTAATGTTTATTTCAATTTGGTATGTGATTTTTAGATTTGTTTTGATTTCACCATGTGTTAAATATGTGTTTTAAGTGGGCTTGGGCGTGTGGGCCAAGGTTTGGGCGAATTGGCTTAATGTGAGGCTAGCAGCAAAACCAGAATTATCGACACCGTTCGAACGCTTCCTCGAATGCGGCACGAACGCCCGCAATCTGTTTGGAGTTCGAACGTATACACGAACGCAGCACGAACGAAAACAATGAACCTTGTTTATTCTGAATTCCCCCTTCCGATGTCCATTTTCCGTGACCTCCGTGACTTAAAAGGTAGTGTCTCCAAATGAAACTCATCATAGGGACTTATATGCAAAAATGCAGTGCCTACAGTTATATGTTTGAGATTCATTTATATTCAAAATATAAAGACTATTATTAACATCTGCTGTACATATCAAAATGTTATCTTTATATACAAAACACTTAGTGTTCCAGAATACAAAGGTTTACTCGCAACGTGTTAAACAAAATGCAGAGATGATGTTCCTTAGTCAAACTAGGTACAAAATAACAGTCACCTAATGTAATTACATGCCCCAAGGGCAAATACTGTTGGAAATTCTAATCCATGTCCCAAGATCAAAAGAGCAAACAAATATATATAAATGAATGAACAATATTGAAGTATGGTGGAATCATACTCACAAAGATCGGAATGCGGATGCGTTGATGAAATAAAATTTTCTCCTTTGTGCAGTGAAGGTTTCGGCCAAGGTGAGTGGGGAAGCTCCAAGCTTTCTTTGATCCTTCCAAGCTCAAGAATTAGTTTCCCATAACACCTTTGTATGATCCCTTGAAGGTGCTAGCCTTATATGTGATTTAATGTTCCAAACATACACAATTTCTTCAAGTTTTTGCAACAAAAACAGAAAAGTGGAGAGGGCTGTGAAACTTCACAGTTTCGGTCAAGAGGAAAGAGAGAAGGATAATGATTTTTGATTTCAAAATCAATATATATTTATGCCATAATATTTATTAAATTAATAATAAACTTATGACACAAATCATGCAATGGCTTAGAGTGTCAAACACTCAAACTCCATGCAAAACCATTGAGTGTATTGTACACTATCACCATGCAATGTATTAACAATTAAATAATGCATAAAATGACATGTGTCATGTGGGCCCCACACAACCCAAATGAAAGTGGGCCCATGCGTACTCACGCGTTCGGGTTCGATATTTCTGAAATACCGAACTTTCGTCGCGACGTTAATTAAATCGAATTTAAATAAATAATTGCGCCTAGCGAAATTATTATTTACGTCGCTAACGAATTAATTCTAAATTAACTCGTTTGCCCGAATTAAAATCTAATTTTAATTTCGCGTCGAAATCGAATTTCGATTATTATATCGAATATAATAATTTTACGATTAATTCCAAATTAATTGTTCTCTCTCTATGTATAGTACTTTATCCAAGATAAAGTCTCTCCGTAATTAATCCAAGATTAATCGAGTTTGAATCATACGTCATTGGTGAATCTTCGGGAAGCGACCCAAGAGATCTCTGGATATGTTGGCAGTAAATACGGCCGTCAGATTATCCGAACACGTACGTACCAAGTACTACGTTTTTACCGATTTACAAGACAAGGTTAGCCTCTAGCAAAACGCCATGCCTACCCAATTCTCCAGAAATATTCTTATTGGAATATAAGATCTATAACAGGCGTAGTATACCGTAGTATAGTGTATACTGATCCAGTATCGGATGATCACATGTAAGGTCTGGGGCTGGAGATGTGTCTGCCCCGTACGATACATATATCGGACATCAAGCAACTAGTCTCTTTGAATCGGATAATCCTGACCTTGTCATATTATCCCGATGGTTGCAACCATTATAGAGTACTAGTTTTGTATCCTTCGCGATCATCATCTCCATATGTCTGAAGTGATACTTCCGTCTTGACATCACACCCAATACACTACGATTCCCGATAAACTTAGAAGAGGTGTACACAGAACCTGTTAAAGCCCTGGACGACCAAAACTAAAGTCTACCGATTTTCGCAAGTACTAGCGATGCAAGTCTCAGGTTAAGACCATATGCACCTACCCTGAAGCGGACTCCCATAGACACGCAGACATACTACCAATGGGATTCTGCGGGGTCTATCCAGAGCGAAGCTGTTTTCCGTACCATCGGTAAAACACAACCTCCTACCGCACTTGCATAAGTATCCAATACTCAAATATATGAGAACTATGCTGTTGTGCCCTCACAACACGCACAAGTGCAGTACTAGTCTATTCCGCATTATCGATGTCCAATCTCGATAATACTACGACTAGGGATATTTAATGATTAAACCTTTATGGATTGATACTGTCTCATATCATCTCAATCCGGAATTAATCATAGGGACTTTTACCATTTATATATCAAAGTAAATAAATTACAAAACGGTAAAAGGCAATTTCATTACTACATAGTTAAGTTTTGTACAATAATACAATATCATTTACAAAATAGTGACGCTATGGGTCATTACTGTCTAACAATCTCCACTTGGCCTATAGCCAGTCACTCAAGCATCTAATACCTGAACTATGTACATGTCGCTCAAACTTTTCCCGAGGAATAGCCTTCGTCAGCGGATATGCAATATTATCCTCTGATGCGATCTTTTCGATCTTCACATCGCCACGATGTATGATCTCTCGAATCAGATGGAATCGTCGATGAACATGTTTGGATCGTTGATGAGACCTTGGTTCCTTAGCCTGTGCTATAGCCCCGCTATTGTCACAATACAATGGAACAGGCTCAGCTGCTAACGGAACTACTCCTAATCCAATTAGGAATTTACGGATCCAAACTGCCTCTTTTGCTGCTTCAGCTGCTGCAATGTACTCTGCTTCAGTTGTTGAATCGGCAACAGTATCTTGCTTGGAAGATTTCCAGCTCACTGCTCCGTTATTCAAACAAAATATGTACCCAGATTGCGACTTAAAGTCGTCTCTGTCGGTTTGGAAACTTGCATCGGTATACCCAGATACCTCAAGTTCTCCATCTCCATAGATTAAGAAAGCATTCTTAGTTCTGTTAAGATACTTAAGGATACTCTTAACCGCCATCCAGTGATCTTTACCTGGATCGGCCTGATATCGACTGCACATGCTCAAAGCATGGGACACATCAGGTCGTGTACATATCATGGCATACATGATCGATCCGACTGCCGAGGCGAACGGAGTCCGACTCATGTTGTCTCTCTCATCTTGTGTTTTAGGACACATGTCCCTAGATAGATAGACGCCATGTGATATTGGTAACAGTCCCCTCTTGGACTGATCCATGTTGAATCTCTTCAACACTTTATCAATATATGTACTGGGAGAGTCCAAGTAGCTTTCTAGATCTATCCCGGTAGATCTTTATTCCTAGAATAAAAGCTGCCCCCCTCCCGATCTTTCATGGAGAATTTCAATGAAAGCTAAGCTTTCACCGACGTTAACATGGGAATGTCATTGCCGATAAGCAATACATCGTCGACATAAAGGACAATAAAACTCAGTGCACTCCCACTAACCTTCTTATATACACAAGGATCATCTTCGTTTTGAATGAAATCATATTCTTTTATGATCTCATCAAAACGCTGGTTCCACGACCGCGATGCTTGCTTCAGTCCATAAATGGACCGATTTAACTTACAAACCTTGTTTGCAAGTCTAGGTGCGATAAAACCGTCAGGCTGTTGCATATAAACATCCTCCGAAAGGTTTCCGTTAAGGAAAGCGGTTCTAACGTCCATCTACCATATTTCATAATCGTAATATGCAGCTATTGCAAGCATTATCCGAATGGATTTAATCATGGCAACGGGTGAGAAGGTTTCGTCATAATCAACTCCAAGTCGTTGACGATATCCCTTCGCTACAAGCCTAGCTTTGTACGTTGTATACGTTGCCATCCATGTCAGTCTTCTTCTTGAAGACCCATTTGCATCCAATAGGCTTTACGCCTTCTGGTGCATCAACCAGTGTCCAAACTTGGTTGGTATACATGGAATCCATTTCGGCCTTCATGGCTTCTTGCCATAAAGCGGATTCGATACCTTGTATCGCTTCCTCATACGTAGCCGGTTCATTATCCTCATAAGATTAATATCTACATGAGTTGAGATCAGGAATCCATACCTCTCAGGTATTACCCTGACTCTCTCCGACCTACGCGGTCCTTGTGTATTTGAAGATTGTGGTTCAGTCTCATGTTGGATAATATGACCCATAGCGTCACTATTTGTACAGATCACGGTGTTGCTGTACAAATTAACTATGTGACAAGGAAATTGCACTCTCATCATTTGTGATTAGATCACCATAGATGTATAAATGAAGAGAGGTCCATATGATTAGTTCCTGGATTGAGATGATATGAGACAGTATCAATCCCCGAATGATTAATCATTAAATATCCCTAGCCGAAGTATTATCGAGACTGGACATCGATAATGCGGAATAGGCTAGTATTGCACTTGTGCGCGTTGTGAGGGCACAACGGCATAGTTCTCATATATATAAGTATTGGATACTTATGCAAGTGCGATAGGAGGTCGTGTTTCACCGATGGTACGGGAAACAGCTTCGCTCTGGATAGACCCCTCGGAATCCCATTGGTATTATGACTATGTGTCTATGGGAGGCCGAAATCGAGGTAGGTGTGTATAGTCTTAACCTGAGACTTGCATCGCTAATACTTGCGATAATCGGTAGACTTTGGTCTTGGTGGTACAGGGCTTTAACCGGTTCTGTGTACATCGCTTCTGGGTTTATCAGAGAGTCGTAGTGTATTGGGTGTGATGTCGAGACGGAAGTGTCACTTCAGTCATATTGGAGTGATGTCACGCAGGATACGGTACTAGTGCTCTTGAGTGTTGCGCAACCAATCGGGATATTGTGACCAGGTCATGTATATCCGATTATAGAGACTATGTTACCAGACATCCGACATGTGCTTCGGACGGGGCAGACACTTATCCAGCCCCAGCCCTAGCACGTGATTATCCGATACTGGGCCGATATACACAATACTACGGTATACTACGCTTGATACAGATCTATATATTCCTGTAAGAATATTTCTGGAGAATTGGGTAGGCATGGCGTTTTGCTAGAGGCTAACCTTGTCTTGTAAGTCGATATAAACGTAGTACGAGGTACTTACGTGTTCGGACAGTCCGACGATCGTATTTACTGCCAACATATCCGGAGATCTCATGGGTCGGTTCCTGAAGATTCACCGATGACGTATTACTCGCACTTTGATTAATCTGGGATTAATTAGAAGAGAGAGATAGAATTAATCTGGGATTAATTCGATGAGAGAGAAAATTAATCTGGGATTAATTGCGGAGATATTTTATCTGGGATAAAATATTAATTAAAGAGAGAGAACGATTAATTTGGAATTAATCGATAAAATTAATATATTTGATATATTAATCGAAATTGGATTTCGACGCGGAATTAAAATTAGATTTTAATTCGGGCGAACGAATTAATTTAGAATTAATTCGTTAGCGACGTGAATAGTGAATTCGCTAGGCGTAATCACTTAATTACGACGCGACGGAAAATTCGTTAATTTGGAATTAGCGAACCCGAGCCCGAGAGTGATCGCGAGCGCATTCGCATTTCGAATTCGAGCGCGGCACGCGAATCACATCAATCGTCAAATCGCTAGTCGCATCAATCGTCAAATTAATTGTCACTTTGAGTGATGTGACTTGACAATATGTCACTTTATTAAAGTGAATAGATGTGATGTGACTTAAAGTTAAAAGTTGAAATGATGAAAAAGCTTTATTGTTTTAACTTTTGACTTTTGAATTAAAAAGGTAAGATATATATGTTTTATTTTAATTTACTTGGTAAATGAAATAAAAAATATATATATATTAAAACCTTTTTTCTCTCTCTTACATGCAGAATTCGGTCCTCTCTTCTCCCTCTCTTTTTTTTTCTTCATCTCCTTCACGCATGGTGCGATTTCTTCTCCTTTTGTTCTGGTTTGACCGAGCATTTGAGAAGCAAAAGAAGAACAAGTTGCTAGCACACACCTTGAGTGATACATAGGTGATAGGGAAGTGATTCCGTGAGCATGGAAGCTTGAAGCTTTGAGCTTCAATGGAGCTCATCAATGGCCGAACATGGAGGAAGCCGAACCAGTCCAAAACGAGCAGCCCACTGCCTTGGAGAGCTGTTGCCGTGAGCTTGGAGGATGCAAAATCGCACCTTGTTCTTCATTCATCAAAACCGAAATTCAATGTGAGTATATTCCGCACCTCCTTTGATGTGTTCATATGTGGTTTTTTATGCATGATTTGTGATCCTTGGGACTTTGATTGAACTCTTTCAATGGTATCTTGAGCTTTTGATGCATGAAAACCGAATTAGGGTTCTTGAGCAAATTTGGGGCTTTTTGATTTTAGCTTGATTCTGACAAATTGATTGTGTAAGAATGTTATATATGATCTAATTTGAGTTATATGTAATCAATTTGCAAAAAATTGATTGGATTGATTTTCCCCCCCAATTTGCTTAATGTTGGTCAAAACTTTAATTTGGGTAAACTCGATTTAGGCATGATTTGGTTGAATTGTTTGATGAAGTATGCTTGAATGAGGTTGAATTGAAGTTGTGCATGATCAATTTCAAGAAAATTGATTAGATCAATTTTCCCCAATTCTTTAGGTTGAACATGAAACTTGAAATTGGGCAAAATGTGTTTGAGCATGTTTTAATTGAATTGGATGTTTAAGTATGCTTAGAACATGTTTAATTGAGATTGTGTGTGATCAATTTCATGAAATTGGATTGGATTCAATTTTCCCCAAATTGAAGGCTTGGCCGAAAATTGCATAACCCTAATGTCTTGGTAATTTTGTTTTGTTTGATCATTGGATGACTTAAAACAATTGGTTAATGTTGTTTTGAAGTTCAATTGGATTGAATTTTGATTTGGAACATTTTTCCCTTTTAAAGTGGCTTGGCCGAATCTTAAATGAACATGAAATTCATTGTGATTTTGTTGTTTGATTCATTGGATGAATTGAATTGATTTGGGAAATTAAGATTGTGGACTCAATTGGATTGAAACCGAATCGAATTGAAAAACCCCTAATTGCCGAGACTTGAAAGCATGTTAATTGGGTTTGATTTTAATTGAATTGTGTTGGACACTATTTGGTTGTTAAAGTGCATGATTAATTAGGCTAATTGATGTTTTAGAAATGTTAATTGGGTAATTGATTATGTATTACACTTAGGTTAATTAATTGTGAAATTTGGAATTTTATAAGTTAATTAATTTGGGCTTGATTTTGGAAATTGGGCTTGTTAGGTTGTAATTGGGCTTTTGGGCTTTGTTGTAACAAAGTTGGGTTTAGGCAAAATTGGTTGGATCCAATTAGGCCCAAAACCGAATCCAAAAGGTCCAATTATGACTTAATGGACCTTAATTATTTAATTGGGCCTAATGGGCCAAAATTATTTAAAGGCTTATGGGGTAACTCCCGGATTGGATTTTGGTTGTTCGGTTTGACCCGAGTTGACCAAAAGTCCACGCCTATAGAATTAATTAAAAGCCCATTGGACTTTAATTAAATAAAACATTAGATGTTAGTCGGGCTTTGAGACCCGTTGCGATTAAATTTGGAATTTAAGTCGTAAAGGTTCGTTAATAAAGGTGTAATATTTAATTTGGAATTAAATAATGAATTAGAATTAAATACGTATTAAATTGGATTTAATTATGTAATTTAATTTAATTCGTAGAAATTGTACTTTGAGTACGTGTTCGCAAAACGAGTTTGACTCGAACAAAAATCAAATCTTTGTTTGAACATTGGATGATCACTAATATTCAAGATTAATTAATTTGATTGATTGATTGATAACATGCTTGTATGAATACATGGTTGTGATGTTTGAATAATGTATATCGGATGGATATTAGTCGGGTTGGGCGATTTTGGAAATTGTAATAAATTTGATTTATTAAATTGGACCTGCGTGTCCAGCCTTATCTCCTATTTCTTTGTATTCTCTTCTCACCTATTCCCCTCCATGTAAAAGAGGTTTCTTTAGAAGTGTAGTGTAACGGGTAGAAGTAATACAAGTGCTAGCGGGAGAGAGAAAGTGAGAGATTTGATCTAGGATCAATGTAAAATATCCATCCGCATATCATTATTATTTTATTTCATACTCGCTTTATTATGTGTTTAGAATGCATGCTTAAGGGTGTATGATGATGAGACCTTAACAAAGATAATTAAATTGGTAGCCAATTTGCACGCGAAAAACCCTCGTTAAATATCATGCGTTTTTCCTTCCATTGAGTGATTCTTACTCAAGATCCGAGATTGGCAGGGGTTGTTGGCCAAAGTCAAGCCCTTGTCCATCAAAGATGTGTTTTAATCACGAGGCTTTGTTCCATATCGGTGTCGTGTCCAAGTTGTGGTTTGTTGGCCAAAGTCAAGACCACTTCTTGTCCATTGACATTGATTACGAAGCTTCCATGTCAATGGGTCCGCGCTTGACTGGATCACTAGGTTTTTTGTGCCAAAGCCAAGGCCTAGTTGATTCAGAGGAAAAGGTTAGGGTATACATTCGATGTATAGGCATATATAAGATATATGTTTGGGACTTGGATGTCCACCTACTGGATCTAGGAGTTGGATGAGATCCAATTGATCTTCGAGATCTACCTAGTTAATTATCATACAATTTGTTGGCCAAAGTCAAGATTGTGTGATATTTAAACGGATCCTAGCCCACTAGGAACACACGTTTCCCGAGTACTCGACAGAGGGTTAGAGGCTCGACGAAAAATAGTGGGAGGCAAGAATTGAATTTGCAATACTCGTTCAATTACTCGCCATATGCGCTCATTTAAATTATTTCGTCATTAGATTAAATGTTAGTTAGACTAATATTTAAATTGTTGTTTTAATAAACAGTTGGACTGTATTATACTTGATTATATATAATTGGATTATATTAATCAATATATTTGAATTAATTAATTTCAGTTTACAGTTGATTTTATAATTGGATTATAGTAATCAATGTAATTGAGGTTAATTAATTTGGATTATATTTGATTATATAGTTGGACTATTATAATCATTATAATATAAAAGTACCACTAATCGTTGATTAAATAGTTGGACTATTGTAATCAAGATAAAATTGAAAAGTTGGATATTTAAAATATAATCTAGGATTAAAATATTTTAAATGATTTAATTTTCAAATTGGGAATAAATAATAGGTTACTTTATTTGATAAAATAACTTATTATACCTTAAGCCCAAAATTAAGCAAGATAAGTAGAGCATAAAATCTTGGAAGATTTTTGTGATGATGACTTTAATGCTTAATTTAATATACTTGTCATAAATCTAATTTTTTTTTTGGAATTTAAGAAGGTATTACAAATGCAATTAGGCATGTAGCACGAGGTGCACATTCCTTTCAATATTCTAAAAACCAAGGCTTGGCCTAAGGTTCCTAAATATTGAAAAGGATAATTGACATATCCCAAAGTGACTACCATTTGGATATGGAAGACACGAAGGAATTAAAGAAAGGGCGAGGCTCTAACTTTAAAAATGTTTGTCTTAGTTATGTTCACAGCTAGTATTGAAATTAGATTTTAAATACTTAGTGTGGTACATAAAATATATGTATTGATATTCAGAATCTGCTTTGAGCAGGATACTGACTTCAAGCTGAGATTGCTCTGCGAATCGGAAACGGGACGAAAGTCGCTGTTTCGACCGTAGATACCTAAGTTTAGGAACTACCCTTCGGGTATGTACTTGAATTAGGAACTGTTATAATGTAACTAGTTTGACTAGAGACATTATCTCTTTATCAGTGTTTAATCCGTTGCGGATAAAACCTTTATATTATAGAACACTGAGTGTTTTATTATATAAAGATGATACTGAGATAAATATATTAGATATAAATAACAGAATTTATATTTTGAATATAAATAAAAATCTCAAACATATAAATTGACAAATAAATAGCTCAAATTGATTTGATCAATAGAGACTTATTTGTGGCATTGTTGTCTAGGACACAATTTAATTAGACTCGTATATCCACACTTTTGAAGAGTGGGTACTAGGACTGATTTGACTATTCAAATAAGGTCTGCGAATCTAGTTTATTAGGTAAAGTACCTAAAATACTATTTGCTTGGTAATAGTGTTAGTGCCACCGATCTGTTAGCCCTATTCATGGTGAAGTAAGTGGGCCCATATCTAGCTAGGCTAGATGTGAACATGAATATTTCGTGACCTTAACGGATGTGGCATCACGTTATGGTTATGTGTTTCTTTTGAAGAACACAAATCAGAAACTTTAAAGTTTCGACACGAAATACATAAACAGATCGGCTATAGCATTATTCCGCCACGGTAAGACCGTAATGGAAAATACTTTAGCAGTAAGTTTCTCGTATACTTGAAAGAGTATAGTATTCTTTCAATGAGGACTCCTCTTGGAACACGTCATTTTGACGGTGTGTCCGAACAGGATTAACCGAATTTTGTTAGACATAATAAGGTTAATCACGAGTCGCTTTGAGCTACCATTTCCTTCAATAGGATATGTACTAACAGTGCAAAACTTATTTAGAATAAGGTTCCATATAAATCTGTTTGACAGATATCGTATAGGATATGAACAGGAAAGAAACGAGGTTTCTCATTCCTGACAATTTGGGTATGCTAGGCATAACGTTTGGATGATACCAAACTAAGGACCCAAATTGGATAAGTGCCAATATAGGTTATCCTATGGGAAACCATAAGTATAGTACTTATACATCTCACATGAGAACAATGTGATTGTTGCTCTCCATGCGGTTTTCCTAAGAGGAATACCGATATGCAGTGGTAAGTGGGAGGATAGTATAACTCGATGAAAATCGGAGTAATACTGTTCTAGGCACTGAATCTTAATGGAACATATATATTCATCAAGGATGAAACTATACCATTAATCTTCGAATACACAAGAACAAAGGAAGTGATACGAGGTATCGACTCCCTATTATGACAAAGTGTCATGAGTCCGAAATGGATTCCATGTATATCAATAAGTTTGGATACTAGTTGATGTACCACAAGGCATTGTGCCTATTGGTACTATAAGTCTTCAAGGAAGACGTACATGGATGGCAATATACCAACGTATAAAGCTAGGCTTTTAACGGAAATGTATCGTTATCGACATTGTGATTGATTACGATTCAACCTTTTACCTATTGCCACTGTAGATCCATTTGGATGATGCTTGCTGACGCGAGCATAAGTTCTTGGAATTATCATTTTGATGCAATCATAATGGTGTATGATTTAATCAAAACGAAAATGATTCTAGTGTAAATAAGAGGGTTAGTGGGAGCGCACTGACAGTGGCTGTCCTATAAAATAATGATAATACGTCATTTCTTGGAAATGATATTCCCATAAAAAAAAATGTCGGCGAAAGCTTGGCTTTCGAAATACTCTCCGTGGAACCGTACATTGAAAAATGTACAAGACCTGGTGTATCATACGCTTTGAGCATATGGATTCACAAACAGGACAATCCGAGTGATAGTCACTGGATTGATGTTAGGAACATCCGTTAGTATCTTAGAGAACTAAGGATGCTGTCTTAGTCTATGGAGTAGGAGAACTTGAAGTGACTGGGATCACTGTAGCAAGTTTCCTATAACCGATAAAGACGACTAAAAGTCGCAAACGGTACTATACAGTTTGAATAACGGTGCAGTGAGCTGGAAATATTCCGAGCAAGATAACTGTTGCCGAATTAACAACAAATGCGGATTATTGCTGCAGCTGAGGCAGCAATAGAAGCCATTTGGATCGATAATAAATCTAATTAGATTAGATATAGTTCTGTTAGCAGCTGAGCTAGGCGTCAGCACAGGCTAAAGAATTAAAGGTCTCATCGACGATCCAGATATATACTTCTATATCATCTGATTCGTTCGGATCATACATCGTGGCGATGTGATGATCGTGTAAATCGCGTCAGACGATAATTAAGCAAATCCGCTGACGAAACCTTTCCTCAGCAATTTGAGCGAATTGTACATAGTTCGGGTGTTAGACACTCGAGTGACTGGCTATGTGCCAAGTGGGAGATTGTTGGATAATATGACCCATAGCGTCACTATTTGTACAGATCACGGTGTTGTTGTACAAATTAACTATGTGACAAGGAAATTGCACTCTCATCATTTGTGATTAGATCACCATAGATGTATAAATGAAGAGAGGTCCATATGATTAGTTCCTGGATTGAGATGATATGAGACAGTATCAATCCCCGAAGGATTAATCATTAAATATCCCTAGCCGAAGTATTATCGAGACTGGACATCGATAATGCGGAATAGGCTAGTATTGCACTTGTGCGCGTTGTGAGGGCACAACGGCATAGTTCTCATATATATAAGTATTGGATACTTATGCAAGTGCGATAGGAGGTTGTGTTTCACCGATGGTACGGGAAACAGCTTCGCTCTGGATAGACCCTCGGAATCCCATTGGTATTATGACTATGTGTCTATGGGAGGCCGAAATCGAGGTAGGTGTGTATAGTCTTAACCTGAGACTTGCATCGCTAATACTTGCGATAATCGGTAGACTTTGGTCTTGGTGGTACAGGGCTTTAACCGGTTCTGTGTACACCGCTTCTGGGTTTATCAGAGAGTCGTAGTGTATTGGGTGTGATGTCGAGACGGAAGTGTCACTTCAGTCATATTGGAGTTGATGTCACGCAGGATACGGTACTAGTGCTCTTGAGTGTTGCGCAACCAATCGGGATATTGTGACCAGGTCATGTATATCCGATTATAGAGACTATGTTACCAGACATCCGACATGTGCTTCGGACGGGGCAGACACTTATCCAGCCCCAGCCCTAGCACGTGATTATCCGATACTGGGCCGATATACACAATACTACGGTATACTACGCTTGATACAGATCTATATATTCCTGTAAGAATATTTCTGGAGAATTGGGTAGGCATGGCGTTTTGCTAGAGGCTAACCTTGTCTTGTAAATCGATATAAACGTAGTACGAGGTACTTACGTGTTCGGACAGTCCGACGATCGTATTTACTGCCAACATATCCGGAGATCTCATGGGTCGGTTCCTGAAGATTCACCGATGACGTATTACTCGCACTTTGATTAATCTGGGATTAATTAGAAGAGAGAGATAGAATTAATCTGGGATTAATTCGATGAGAGAGAAAATTAATCTGGGATTAATTGCGGAGATATTTTATCTGGATAAAATATTAATTAAAGAGAGAGAACGATTAATTTGGAATTAATCGATAAAATTAATATATTTGATATATTAATCGAAATTGGATTTCGACGCGGAATTAAAATTAGATTTTAATTCGGGCGAACGAATTAATTTAGAATTAATTCGTTAGCGACGTGAATAGTGAATTCGCTAGGCGTAATCACTTAATTACGACGCGACGGAAAATTCGTTAATTTGGAATTAGCGAACCCGAGCCCGAGAGTGATTGCGAGCGCATTCGCATTTCGAATTCGAGCGCGGCACGCGAGTCACATCAAGCGTCAAATCGCTAGTCGCGTCAATCGTCAAATTAATTGTCACTTTGAGTGATGTGACTTGACAATATGTCACTTTATTAAAGTGAATAGATGTGATGTGACTTAAAGTTAAAAGTTGAAATGATGAAAAAGCTTTATTGTTTTAACTTTTGACTTTTGAATTAAAAAGGTAAGATATATATTTTTATTTTAATTTACTTGGTAAATGAAATAAAAATAAATATATATTAAAACCTTTTTTTTTTCTCTCCTCTTACATGCAGAATTCGTCTCTCTCTTCTCCCTCTCTTTTTTCTTCTTCATCTCCTTCACGCATGGTGCGATTTTTCTCATTTTGTCTGGTTTGACCGAGCATTTGAGAAGCAAAAGAAGAATACAAGTGCTAGCACACACTTGAGTGATACAAAGGTGATAGGGAAGTGATTTGTGAGCATGGAAGCTCAAGCTTTGAGCTTCAATGGAGCTCATCATGGCCGAACATGGAGAAGCCGAACCAGTCCAAAACGAGCAGCCCACTGCCTTGGAGTGTTGCCGTGAGCTTGGAGGATGCCAAAATCGCACCTTGTTCTTCATTCATCAAAACCGAAATTCAATGTGAGTATATTCCGCACCTCCTTTGATGTGTTCATATGTGGTTTTTTATGCATGTTTGTGATCCTTGGGACTTTGATTGAACTCTTTCATCTCATCCCAGATGGACTGTTCATGTTCCGTTGATAATTCATTGCCAAGAACAGTATCACTACGACTTTCATCCATCATTTCATCGAGTTCTCACTTCTTCCCATAAACACTTACTGCATTTAGGAATCCTTCTCAAGGAAAACCGCATGTAGAGCAACAAATACTTTGTTCTCTGTGGGTGGATAGAAGTAATATCCTTTGGTTTCCCTAGATATCCAACGAATAGGCATTTATCTGATTTTGGTTCAAGTTTGGTACCTTCCAAACGTTTACGTATGCCCAGCAACCCCAATTTTCAGGAATAGAAACCCGATTTCTACCTGTCCATATCTCATTGGTTCTGTTCAACAGACTTTGACGGAACCTTATTCAAAATAAGAACTGCACTGTTTAAAATGCATATCCCCAGAAGGAATTGGCAGCTCAGTGCGACTCATCATCGACCTTACCATGTCCAACAAGGTACGGTTTCTCCGTTCGGACACACCATTTAATTTTGGTGTTCCAGGAGGAGAGTCCACGTGAAAGAATACCATATTCTTTCAGGTAATCTTGAAACATTACTTGTTAAGTATTCGCCACCACGGTCCGACCGTAATGTCTTAATACTCTTGCCTGTTTGTTTTTCAACTTCGTGTCGAAACTCTTTGAATTTCTCAAAAGTTTCCGACTTGTGCGTCATTAGATACACATAACCGTAACGTGCTGCATCATCGGTTAAATACGAAGTATCGATATCCACCTCTAGCCTGGCTAGACATGGGCCCAGAAACGTCACTATGAACGAGGGCTAACAGTTCAGTGGCACGTTCACCTTTACCGCTAAAAGGTGATTTAGGCATTTTGCCTAATAAGCAAGATTCACAGACGTCATATGAATTTGGATCAAATCCGTCCAAGTACCCACTCTTCGAAAGTGTGGATATGCGAGTCTTGTTAAGTGTCCCAGACGACAATGCCACATATAAGTTTCATCATTTGGATCACTCTTTTTAACCTTTTGTTTGTTAATTTATATGTAGGAGATTCATTTATATTCAAAATATAAAGACCATTATTTGCAACTGCAGTGCATATTTCTGCATCATTTTTATATAAATAACACCCAGTGTTTCTAAATACAAAAGTGTACCCATTCGGGTTAACAAAGATACAGATATAATATTCCTAGTCAAACTAGGTACATAATAACAGTCATTTAGTTTAAGTACATGCCCCGAGGGCAGTTCTAATACAAAAGTGCCCACGGCCAAAACAGCAACAGGAGTTCCGTTTCCAACTCGTAGATCATCTCCCCTGAAGCCAGAGTCCTGCTGTTCTGCAGATCCTGCACATCAGTACATATATGAGAACCACAACCAGAATCAAAAATCCAATTTTAAAACAAGAAGTAGCCATGTTTATTTCAATAACAAACATACCAGAGGTCGGTGCCTTGCCCGCCTTGATCTCCCTTCTGATCGCCTTGTTCATGCGGCAGTCACGTTCCAGTGACCTCTTTTGCCGCAGTTAAGGCATATGTCTTGTGACTTGTTCCTCGGCTTCCCAGAAGCCATCGGCATCTTGGCCTTGCCCTTGTTCTTACGCTTCTTCTTTTTCACCCCTCCAGTTGCCTTGGGCCCAGCCCTTGACGTCTGAGAGGTCGATGCAAAGTGCGCCTCGCGCTTGTTGCCTTTAAGAAGCTCTTTCTCTGACTCCTTAAGAATGGACAATAGCTCTCCAAGAGTATCGTCCGTATCCATCAACTTGTAGTTGATGATAATCTGCTTCCAAGTATCGGGAAGTGACTGTAAAAGCATGTCTACAGTCAGCTCAGCCTCCAAGACTATTCCCATCTTGGCCAGCTCATCAATGTCAGCTATCATTTGAGTCCCGTGGGCCTCAACTGAAGCGCCATCAGTCATACGGGAGCGAAAGAGTTTCTTCACCAACTCATACCTCTCCATCCGCTTATTAGTGCGGTGAAGATCCTTTAGTCTAGCCATCATATTATAAGGATCCAAGTCCCTATTCTGGCGACGAAAGTGTTGAGTCATGGAAGCAAGCATGATCGACTGAGTTGTATCACAATCATCGCTATGAGTTCTCCATAACTCCAGCTCAAATGGCTCAGTGGGCCTCGGCCCGAGAGGTCTATGTATGGTGTACAACAGCCTCTCTGCCCCAAGGACTATCCTCAGGTTCATTTCCCAGTCAGCAAAGTTCGTGCCCTTAAATACATTATCACCCATGATTATGTCTCGGACATTTCCTTGTTTGCCATCTTAACTACGATAGTCCAACTATCTAGTTAACGATATATGGGTACAGTCAAACTGTTACAAGAAAAATAACATTTATTAGTCCAACTAATGTTTAAATATTGACGAAATAAATTTTGTAAGCGCGTAAAGCTAAGTATCTGAATGAAATTGCAAATTCAATACTAGCCTCCCACTATTTTCTACAAGTCTCTAACCCTCTGTCGAGTACTCGGGAAATCCAATTTCCTAGTGGGCTAGGATCCCGTTAAATAACACACAACCTTGACTTTGGCCAACAAGTTGTATGATATTTAACTAGGTAGATCTCGAAGATCAATTGGATCCCATCCAATTCCTAGATCCGGTAGGTGGACATCCAAGTCCGAAACATATATATCTAATACATATGTCAATGTATCCAATACATTTTCCTAACCATTTCCTCTGAATCAACTAAGTCTTGGCTTTGGCACAACAAACTTAATGATTCCAGTTAAGCGGGACCCATTGACATGGAAAGTTTCGTAATCAATGTCGATGGACAAGAAGTGATCTTGACTTTGGCCAACAAATCACAACTTGGACAAGACACCGATATGGAACAAAACTCTCATGATTCAAACACATCCTCAATTGACAAAGGTCTTGACTTTGGCCAACAAACCAATGCCAATTTCGGATCTTGAGAAAGAATCACTCAACGGAAGGAAAATCGCTTAATATTGTTTGAGGGATTTCGTGTAATTGGCAACCAATTAATTTATCTTTGTTAGGTCTCATCATCATACACCATTAAGCATGCTTCTAAAACATCATAAAAAGCGCGTAAAGTAAAGTAATAGCGATATACGGATGGATATGAACAACAACTTGTTCCTAGAACAAATCACTCTCTTTCCTCTCCCCGCTAGAACTATTCTACTCTTACCCAATTACATATACAATAAGAGAAACCTCATTTACATTGAGGGGAATTAGGTGAGAAGAGAATACAAAGAGACAATAAGAGAAAGGCTGGACACGCAGGTCCAATTATAAATTCTAAATTTACAATAATTTCTAAAATTACCCTTCCCTTCTAATATCCATCCGATATACACTATTCATACATTACATCCACATTCATTCATTCAAGGCATGTTTATACAACCAATCAAATCCAATTAATTAGTCTTTAATTAGGTGACAATACAATGTTCAAACAATTGTTTGCATTTGCGCGAGTCCAACTCAATTTGAGAATAAATACTTATAGTATGAATTCACGAATTATATCGAACTACTCGTCAATCCAATTTAAGTCGTATTCAATACTAATCCTTATATTTAATTCCAAATTAAATATTTACACTTTTATTGTGTTTATGACTTAGATTCCAAATCTAATTCTATCGGGTCTCAAAGCCCAATCAACATCCAATGTCCGTTTAATTAAAGTCCGATGGGCTTTCAATTGATTTCATTAGGCTTGGGCCTTGGTCAATGTGGGTCAAACCCAATTTCCAAGCCCAATAAGGAATCACCCTCATTTGCCATAAAAATCAATATCAAGCCCATAAGGCCCAATTAAACATAAAAGCCCATTTATTACATTTGGACTTAATGGAGTGATTTAGGCCCAATTTTGGATCCAATCCAATTTGCCCAAACCTACTTGGTCCAACCAAGCCCATTATGTCCAAATATAATAGTTTAGGCCCAATTCAAAATTAAGCCCAATTAATCAAATTTTAAAATTCCAAATTTTATAACTTAATTAATTAAAGTGTAATGTCATGATTAATCCTTTAAATCAATATTTCCAAAATGTCAAATTAATCCATTAATCATATTTTTATCTTAATACATGTCCAACATTATTTAATCAAAAAATCAAGTCCCTAATCTTCTTCATGCATTCGGCCAAGGTGATGAAAAATTACCGATTTCGTTTTCAATCCAATCGAATCACAAATCGTCATTTTATGTTCGTTTAAAGTCATCCAATGATCTTATAAACAACAAATCATCATCTCCATGGTCTAGGTAGTATTCGGCCAAGCCTCTCCAAGAGGGGAAAAATTAATCCAATTTATTTTTCATGAAATTGATAATGTATAACATAATATAACATACATTTAAGCATACTTAATCAATCAAAATCATCAAATCATGCTTCAATCAATTTTGCCCAAATATTACCCTAATATATTTTCATGCTCTTTAAGCTCAATGATACCATTGTTGGAAATTCTAATCATGTCCCAAGATCAAAAGAGCAAACAAATATATATAAAGAATGAACAATATTGAAGTATGGCGGAATCATACTCACAAAGATCGGAATGCGGATGCGTTGATGAAATAAAATTTTTCCTTTATGCAGTGAAGGTTCGGCCAAGGTGAGTGGGGAAGCTCCAAGCTTTCTTTGATCCTTCCAAGCTCAAGAATTAGTTTCCCATAACACCTTGTATGATCCCTTGAAGGTGCTAGCCTTATATGTGATTTAATGTTCCAAACATACACAATTTCTTCAAGTTTTTGCAACAAAAACAGAAAAGTGGAGAGGGCTGTGAAACTTCACAGTTTCGGTCAAGAGGAAAGAGAGAAGGATAATGATTTTTGATTTCAAAATCAATATATATTTATGCCATAATATTTATTAATTAATAATAAATTATGACACAAATCATGCAATGGCTTAGAGTGTCAAACACTCAAACTCCATGCAAAAACCATTGAGTGTATTGTACACTATCACCATGCAATGTATTAACAATTAAATAATGCATAAAATGACATGTGTCATGTGGGCCCCACACAACCCAAATGAAAGTGGGGCCACGCGTACTCACGCGTTCGGGTTCGATATTTCCGAAATACCGAACTTTCGTCGCGACGTTAATTAATCGAATTTAAATAAATAATTGCGCCTAGCGAAATTATTATTTACGTCGCTAACGAATTAATTCTAAATTAACTCGTTTTCCCGAATTAAAAACTAATTAATTTCGCGTCGAAATCGAATTTCGATTATTATATCGAATATAATAATTTTACGATTAATTCCAAATTAATCGTTCTCTCTCTATGTATAGTACTTTATCCAAGATAAAGTCTCTCCGTAATTAATCCAAGATTAATCGAGTTGAATCATACGTCATTGGTGAATCTTCGGGAAGCGACCCAAGAGATCTCTGGATATGTTGGCAGTAAATACGGCCGTCAGATTATCCGAACACGTACGTACCAAGTACTACGTTTTTACCGATTTACAAGACAAGGTTAGCCTCTAGCAAAACGCCATGCCTACCCAATTCTCCAGAAATATTCTTATTGGAATATAAGATCTATAACAGGCGTAGTATACCGTAGTATAGTGTATACTGATCCAGTATCGGATGATCACATGTAAGGCCTGGGGCTGGAGATGTGTCTGCCCCGTACGATACAATATCGGACATCAAGCAACTAGTCTCTTTGAATCGGATAATCCTGACCTTGTCATATTATCCCGATGGTTGCAACCATTATAGAGTACTAGTTCTGTATCCTTCGCGATCATCATCTCCATATGTCTGAAGTGATACTTCCGTCTTGACATCACACCCAATACACTACGATTCCCGATAAACTTAGAAGAGGTGTACACAGAACCTGTTAAAGCCCTGGACGACCAAAACTAAAGTCTACCGATTGTCGCAAGTACTAGCGATGCAAGTCTCAGGTTAAGACCATATGCACCTACCCTGAAGCGGACTCCCATAGACACGCAGACATACTACCAATGGGATTCCGCGGGGTCTATCCAGAGCGAAGCTGTTTTTCCGTACCATCGGTAAAACACAACCTCCTACCGCACTTGCATAAGTATCCAATACTCAAATATATGAGAACTATGCTGTTGTGCCCTCACAACACGCACAAGTGCAGTACTAGTCTATTCCGCATTATCGATGTCCAATCTCGATAATACTACGACTAGGGATATTTAATGATTAAACCTTTATGGATTGATACTGTCTCATTCATCTCAATCCGGAATTAATCATAGGGACTTTTACCATTTATATATCAAAGTAAATAAATTACAAAACGTAAAAGGCAATTTCATTACTACATAGTTAATTTTGTACAATAATACAATTTCATTTACAAAATAGTGATGCTATGGGTCATTACTGTCTAACAAATACAAAACATAGTCCCAATGGCCAAAACAAGACCCTCGTCCCGTTTCTACTCGTAGGTCGATCTCATCTGAAGCCAGTATCCGCTAATCAACAGATCATGCACATCAGTACATATGTGAGTACCACATCCAGAATCAAAAATCCAATTTTTAAAACTAGTAGTGGACATGTTTATAACAAACATACCTGAAGCCGGAGCCTTGCCTTGTATTCTCTTCCTCCAACTCTGCCTTGTACTCACGGTAGTCACGCTTCCAGGACCCCGTTTGCCATAATGTAGGCAGACGTCTTGTGATTGTCCTTAGTCTTCCTAGAAGACTGTGAGGAATTTAGCATTGCCCTTTTTCCCTTTTCTTCACACCCCATAAGCCTCGGCCAAGCCCTTAGCCATCTGGGATATCGAAGTAAGGTACGCCTCACGCTTCTTACCCTTTAGAGCTCCGGCTCTGTTTTTTTCAGCATCGCCAATAACTCTCCAAAATTTTCTCTTGGTTCATCATATTATAGTTTATGATGAAATCCCCAAGCAGTCGGGCAAAGACTGTAAGATCAAATCTATAGAAGTCTCGGCCTTGAAGGTATGCCCAGATGACCTAGTTGTTCGATGTCAGCAATCATCTATGACATAGTGCTCGACAGACGTACCCTCTGACATACGCGAGCGAAAGAGCTTCTTATGCAATTCGTGCTTCCGAGATCTAAGATTAGATCTGTGAAGATCCTTCAATTTCAACATCATACTATAAAGATCCAATCCTTTGTTCTGATGACGGAACGAAATTGATGAGTCATTGCGGCAACAAGCATGATG